>CANTUZ010000026.1:81470311-81810311 GCA_947846985.1 Fratercula arctica | reverse complement strand
CTCGGGCTCTCCTCTTTCACCTGCTCTGTTTGTTATTTGATCACCTAATGAAAAGATCGATGTGCAGCCTGTTTATCTGGGTGATAGTGTCAACAGATTTAAGGGGCAGCAACCAGATGCTTCCCAGCCGGGCTGGGCGCAACCGCAATCAGGAGGAAGCCCAAACCCGCTCAAATTGCGCTGGTTTGAGTAAGGGGTGTGTATGCGTGTGCGGCGGGGAGGTATTTTCTCCCCTCGCCTGGCTGTAAACGCTTGGCGGTTTGCATTTGCTGCGTGCTGAGGGATAAGCGACTATTAAATGTGGTTGGTTTGTTTTTTTTGGTTTTTTTTTTTTGTTTTGTTTTGTTTTGGTTTTTTTTTTTTAAAAAAAAAAAAAGCCCATGCGGGGAAGGGCCGGTGAAGTTTGTGGGAGTCCCGGGGAAAATCCCGACCGCGGCGTCCTGTTGTTGTGCAGGAGCCCGGGGAAGAAGGAGCCGGAACGGAGGGTATCCATCAGTAAAAGTGGCCTCATGCCTCAGCTGGCCAGGTTAAAGCACAGTTCACTCGGCGGGAGGCATTTCCTCTCCCCGACAAATTACAGGGACACTTGGAAATGGTCACAACTCACATTTAATTGGGAAACGAGCTTTGATTGCTTTTTAACCTCTGTGGATCTGGAACGGGTACGGGAGACGGCGCTGGGGACTTGCTCAGGCTTAATTTTCCCTCTGTCGCCCCGGACCCCGCTTTCCTCAGGCCGGGGTCCTGGCTGGGAGCTGAAGGTGGCACAGTCTGGGGAGGATTTAGCCCCCCCCCCCCCTTTTTTTTTTTCCCCCTCCCCTTTTCCTTTTCCCCCTCCTTTCTATATCTCTCTTTCTTCCCCCACCCGCTGTAACCCAACCCGGGACGGTGCTGGCTCCTCTCTCCTCTGCAGTCCTCTCGTCCCCTCCGGAAAGGAAAAGTTCCTCTGGAGCTTAGTGGTGAAAACTTCTACGCCCTGTTTCTGGCGGGGAGGGAGGTGAAGGGGGTGTAGAGTATAATATAAAATCCAATCGATGGTATTTACTGTTATTATTTATTATTATTTCGGAAGTGGCAGGGCTGCGTGTAAGCCGGGAGCTGAGATCTGTAGCCTGCATTTTCCAAAACAAATGTTAAGTGCCTGCTTCACCTGCCAAGCTCCACAAGGCAATATATATATGTATAAAAATACACTCAGACATGCATGGACGTACTTATATACATGTGTGTGTATATATATATATATATATATACACACATGCACACGCGCACGTAGTGAGCAGGGTAGATGGAGGACAATAAATGCCAGGCTGCTGTCACAGGGCGCAGCGAGCAGCTCTGACGTGCAAAAATGTCCCTCTGGCTCCCCATTTTTAGCATTTTTAGCCGTCCCCTGCTCTGCCCGGTGGACACCTTCAAGGCTGTAAAACCAGAGGATTGCATTGGGGTCCCCTCCGCTGCTCCCCTCTTCTCCCCCCACCACGTCGGGGCGGCCCTTTTCCTGGGCCGGGCCGGCTACAAAGGGGATGTGACCGGTCACACCGGAACCCCCCCAGCCCTCATCGTGTGTCCCGGCCCTGCTGCCCCCCACCACCCCCACTGCCGGGCCAGGCCTCGGCAGCTGCCGGTGCCCAGCCAGGCCTCGTTTCCCATTAGCGATGCTGGGGCCTTTCCTCCCAGGCCTTTTTCTTCTTTTGCCCCCTTTTTCCCCTCCCCTCCTTTACTTTTATTTTTCCTTTTTTCCCTCCCCATCTCCCTGTTCCATCCCGTCCTCCCGTCCCCCCCACGGGACAGACCTGAAAGACAACCAAGTTCTTTGAGGAGCGTAACACAGGATGTGCGGGTGGGAGGTGGTGCATTACGAGGGGAAGCGGTGGCCCCCTCCCCTGGGAAAGGGGGTCTCCCGTGAGTTGCATCACCCTGCGCATCCGAGGAGGGGTAGGAGGAGAGCCGGATTGGCCCCTCCGGGTGGGTCTGGGCTGCTTGCTCGCTGCTGCCCGCAGCCGCCCTGCAGGACCTGCACTCCCGGGGCTGGTGGTGGTGGGGAGCTTTGTGCCGACACCCACCGCTTTCTAAAAAGAAGGCCGGTGCCGGGGGATGGACCCCGACCCTCCCCCCCGCTCCGGAGCCTCCCGGGTGGGCATCCCCCCGTTCCCCTCCAGGTATCCCTGTCTCCATCGCCCAGGCTGTTTCCCTACATCCCACCAAAGGCGGCTGGCTTTGGCAAAGAGGGGCCTCCACCTTTCCCTGGTTAGCCAGCCCTCCTGTGGCCCCGCACATCCCCCGGGCCCCTCCATCACGCATATCCTGCCTAATTTATTATTTTTTTTTGAGAAAGGAAACACTCGTGGGAGCAAACTCTGTCCCCTTCCCACTCCGAAACAACCTCCCGGGGTCGCGGCCGACATTCCCGCGTTGTCTGGGGGGCTTGCACATCCCAGCGGGTCCCACGATCCCCGGGGAGGTTTTCCCCCCTACCACGGGAGGGTGTCGCCTCTCCTCCCCGCTCAAGCTCCTCGCCCTCCGCTTGTGCTTAACCCAGGGGGGCGACCGCCCTTCCCCTCGGCGTACGCCGCTTGCTTCCCTGGAATTATTTTAGACGGGATTGGCAAAAAAGCGGCGTGACAGCGGCCCCCCCCTCCCCATTCCCCCCCCGCCACCCCCTCGGGAAGGCAATCTGCCGTCCCCGCAGCCTCCCCGGCAGCGGGGCCGCGCCGAGCCGGGGTTTGTCATTTGTTAGCGCTCAAAAGTACCGGGCTCTGGTGCCAACCCGAAAGCAGGGCGCTGAATCACAACTTTGCGCTCGCCATCCCTCCAAACAGAAACGCCTGAGCATCCGAAAGCCTGCATTTTTTTTTTTTTAAATTTAAAACAAAAAGGAAAAAAAAAAGAGGGGGGGGGGGGAAGGGGAAAAAAAATTAAATCTGTGCCTGTAAGTAAAAAAAAAAAACCAAAACCAATACCAAACTACACCTAAAAAACCCCAAACCAAACCAAAAAACAAACCCAGGTCTGCGTGGGGAGGGGAGAGAAAGCGCCCAAACCGAAGGCCACTTGTCTCGGAGCATAACGGAGCATGGCAATCCCCAAGTAGAGCTCCAGGAAGATAAATTCATGACCTCTTGATGCAAATCAAACCTTCCTATATAAGGCAAATCTGGGAATCATTTTCAATACACTGGTGAAGCCAGGACCAAATATTTACTTTCGGCACAAATAAAGCTGCGGTGATCCCAGCGCCGAAGCCAAGAGAAACAAAAGTGTACAAAAGCCATTAACACGAGGCTTTGCGTTGAAACACCTCTGACTGTATTTTAAACCCCCAGCTTCTGTTAGGGATGAATTTGGTGTTATTTATGATTCGCGACTGGGCTGGAGCTTTTGATGAAGAGATGACGTTTGGAAACGAGTTTGAAAGTTGCGAGATTGTCCTGACAACGCCATCGACGGCGGTATATAATCATTTCCTTAATAGCTACCTGTCAGAGATCCCATTTCTTTTACTGCGGGGATTAGTCCGTCAGGACTGGATTCGAGCTGAACTTTCCGCAGACCAGAGACCGGTTCAAGACGTTTAAGTATTTAATGTCACTTTCTCCCCAGCATCCGAGATAAAACGGCGCAAAAGTATTTTGCTGGGGGAAATGCAGCAGTGCGGCTGGTAACAACAGTAGCGACATAATCATATTTACCTCATCAGAAGTTGATCTGAGTAATAAACCTTAGCATTTTCACTTAAACTGTCAGGAGTAAGATATGTTTATTACAGCGTATTCTCTCGGTGTGGGGAGGACGGGGATGCGCTTTAGATAAAGTTTAAACGAAACAGAATAAACACAGCAAATCGCTCCAGCCCAACACAAAAGCTGTAAATGACTGCTATGTATTTTACCACGTGAAGGTTTTTTTTTTTTCCTTCTTCTTTTTTTTTTTTAAATTTTTTTTTTTTATTCACAAGTTTCTGGGGGTGAAGCCCGGGCATACCCAACGGTGTCGTTAATAAGGTATAGAAAATTGCCTGATCCTACCAAACGGGTCTAGAGTTATATGTTTTATTGTTAACCCCTTGCACTGAATCTTCTGAAGCTGAAAGGGAAAAGGAAAGGGCTTTTGTCCGAGTTGATCCTTGGCTATTCTGGGGCTCAGGTTGGTGTGAAAGGGACGAGGAGGTCACTTGAAATCTCCTTTTATCTACTCCTATTTTCTCTCTGGATCAGCAACTTTGAATAGACACCATCTAATCGCTCGTAATGGAAAAAGAAAAAAGAAAAAAAAAGGGGAAAAAAAAAGGGTGTGTGTGTGTGTGTGCTCCGGGAGCAACGAAATCGCTTTTGCCTGGCCGGAGGGGTGAGTGTCCGTGGGTGCGCGCACCCAGGGACCCGTGTGGGCGCCTGCCCTGCGCGCACCCTGCGCGCCCGCGGAGGCACAGGCGCGGTCCCCGCGCACCCCGCGGGGCAGGGTACCCCCTGCCCGGGTCCGGGAGGGGCCTGGGGGAGTAATCAGCGCCCCAGAGACCCCCTTGTCAGCGCCGGGCCGGTAAAAGGAGACTTCCCCGGGAGCGATGCTCGGAGGCGCAGCGCGGAGGGACGGCCCGACATGATTTTGCCTCTCACCCTCAGACACCGGGATTTTGGTAATTTGCAGTTATCGAGGGTACCAGGGCCGAGAGGCAGCCCCGGCCGCCGAGCAGAGGGTGGCTTTTGGAAGGGGGCTACAGCCAGCCCTTGGGTGGGCAACCGACTCCGCTTTGCCAGTTGCCCGAGCCCGGACGGTGCGCAGGCGGCGGTGCCCGTGAGGTTTTTTATGGGTTCATCTTGCCAAGTTTTTTTTTTTTTTTTTTTTTTTTTTGAGGCTTAAGCAGGAAAAAAAAAAAAAGAAGAAAGGGAAAAGAGAGGCGGACAAAACTGGGGCCCGCTGGCAAATAGAAAAAGCTTTGTTCTAGAGGCTCAAGCCAGGGCACTATCTCTTCCCTCCTCGCCGCTCAGAAATTGGCGTTTCTTTCTCAGTCTGGGATGCTTTCGCTGTAAATTCCTTCAAGTGACTACTTTGTTGCTAAGGCTACAAGTTCCCATCCCAACACACAAATCTTTTCCACTCCAGGACCAGCTCAAGCCCTGGGCAGAAGTCTTGACTTAAGAGACCTACTTCAAACTCCTTGGAGTGCCTCCCTGCTAAATACCTGCTAAAGTCTGCGGTTCAAATGAAGGGCTAAACAGCCCTCTCCTTCGCACCCTCCCTCCCACCTCCCGTCTTCTCTCCTGTAGTACGTTTTGCTGGGACTTCTAGTGAATAAATGACGAGCAGAGACCCAGTCCAATAAAGATTAAATTAAGTAGAAGGAATCCAGCCGGTGTATATTTTGAAGCTCCGGTGGGGCGTCAAACTGATGTTTAACACATTTTTTCCACTCACTGTGCACAAGTCCTCAGCCCCCACTGCCTTGTTTAATTTTTTCACCCTGGAGGAGGAGGCAGTTTCGGGGCGGGGGGGGGGGGGGGGAATGACAGAAAAGGGGTCCCCCCGACCCCACAGACCTTTCCGCGTCCTGCGATGCCATGGGAAGAGGCAGGGGGGCACCGTGTCCCCAGGCAGGGCTGGATGGGGGACACACACGGGCTCCTCCAGCGACTTGGTGTGCTGGGGAGGGGGGTGTCATCCAGTCTGTCCCTAAATACGGAGCTCGGGTGGAAGGGGAATTAGGTTTTTTTTTTTTCCTTTTTTTTTTTTTTCCTTTTTTTTTCTTAGCAGGATCACCCTTCTCCTTCCTCCCCACCGCCCTCGCCCGCCCGCTTGGCTGCACTGGTGGGGAAAATAGGGTTTTATCACCCCGGCTCAGCAGAGGGGACACAGGTTTGTGAACCACTGAGCCCTCCAGCAGCGCCAAGATGGGAGCGTGGCTCTCCTGGATGCGGAAGGAGAAAAAAAACCCCAAAACCAAACAACAAACCCACCCCAAAACCCAGCCCCAGAGACGCTCGTCGCCTGGAAAAGTTAAGCGTGACTTGGTAAACGTTTGTAAATGCAAATAGAAATGAATAAATAAACCTCAAACCAGGTAGTTTGGGTGTAATAGTTTAGCAGGACTAATTGCAGACAATGGAGCTGAAATGACTTTTCCAATTAGCTGCTGGTTGGAGTTTAGTTGGAGGAACTGTCAGCTCCAGCGATGGGTAATTGCTTTATTGCTCACAAAACTATCATCTATTTAGAACATATGTGCTAATTACTCTGGATGGGCGTCGGAAAAGAGACCATAAATCTATTAGCACTTTAAAAAGTCTAGGGTACTTGTAAGCGACTAAACTCCCTTCCTTGGCGCGTTAAGGGAGAGATTCGCGCCGGGATGGTAGTCTTTCCAGAAAATAACACGAAAATAAAGTAAACAGATTCAGCCACATGTATGCTAGGGTATATTTGCAACCTCGGGGGCCGTGGAGGGGGCAGAAAGTGGTCATCTCCAAGCGAGGAAAGCCTCTTTCTATAGACCAAACTGGTGCAATAAATCACTGTCATAAAAATGGGTTTCCTCTTTAGCCTTGCACTATTTTTTTTTTTTTTTTTGCAAAAAGATTAGTTTAGAAATCTTTTAATTGGATTACTCTGGAAAATTAATCTCCTTTAGGCTCGCTAAGTTTGTGTACCAAATATTTGGAATTAATTCAGTGCCACAAAAAGCATCCGCGGTGCCTTTTGTTCGAACTAGCTAAGAAAAGGGACAGGTAGGGAAGGTGGCATTTTACCGTACGCATTCATGTCCCCTCGCAGCTTTCTATGCATATTCATTGCTGTATATGTCGCATTGTACCGCATAAAATTGCTATTGTAAAGGAGATAAACAGAATTGTTCGCTGGACTGTGCTATGGATCAGGGCTCCACCGCGGGGTGAGGTGTTTAGGGGAGGGGGAAAAAAAAAAAAAAAAAAGAAAAGAATAAATAAAAAGTTTTGGCAGCGGGATGCAGGCACCGCGCTCTGAAGGAGCATCCCTGGTCCGAAGATGCTGCTCACCCGCCCGACCGGCCCCTCTGCCGGAGGGCTGCCCGAGGGGACCTCCCCATCCCGGGCACACGCCGGGACTCGAGGGGATCCCTTAGTTTTCAGCCCAATTTTGCTGTTAGCAGCAGCCCCGTGAGGTGTGGTTAATTGGTGGGGAATAAAGGCGTAATGACTTGTCAGGGAGACGGTGGTGACTTTTTAATGTACTGTCTTCTCCCCCCCCCCCCGCTTTTTATAAGCGGAGACATGCCATCTCTCTGCTAAAAGAGCAATAAAGCTGGGTTCATTTATTTATTTTTACTTGTTTATTTTTCCCCGAAGGAAACGAACCTGCGGCTTGTTCCCGGTGATTTATACGCAGGTTGTGACACTGCTCGGAGTCCTGGCAGCCGAGGCGGGGGGTGACGAGGACGGGGGGCGTCGGGGCAGAGAGCGGCTTCGGGGGTGGGGGTGTGTGTGTGGGGGGAAGGAGATGGGGAGCAGGGAAGATGCAGGGAACTGGAGCGGGATACAGGGACGACGTGTGAGTGAGTGGGTGTGCTTAGGGTGGGCAAGGTGAGTGGGTAGCACGGGTAGGGGAGTGTCATGGGATGGAGGATGAGGATGGTTTTTGACCTCTTGGGCACCGGCCGAGCTCAGCGCAGCGGGGAAGCACCGTCTCTCCCCAGATCCAGATCCCAGCCGCTCGTTCAGGGGTCCCTGCTCGACGCACCTCCTAATTAGCGTGCGCGCCACTTCCCGAGTCAGCATTAAATTTTTTTTTTTAGTGTCAGCCGTTACCGAACTGTGAACCGCCGGGTGGGATTACTCGCACTTAATAAAGCATGCGGTACAGATGCGCGCAGAGTGACGCGGCGGGAAAAACTTGCGGGGGAAGGTGGGTGCGGGGAAAGGTGGGTGTGTGTCCATCCGCATCCCACGCCGCAACCTGGCGCTCGGGTGGGCCACCCGAGCCCCAACCCCGAAATCTCGCAGGCAGGCGGGACACGGGCGCTGACCCGGCGCCGTGGGACCACGACACGAGTGAGATCCCGGCGCGAAGGTGCGCAGAAGCAGGTCGCTCTTTCCAGCCGCAGTTTATGTATCTGCTAAACAACCCTGTGGTCTACAGTGAATTAATTATGGCGGCGCTGATCCGGCCGTACATCAGCCCCCGGGTCCCCGCTCCCCTCGTACCCCGCCTCGGGTTTCTCCCCGCTGCGCACAGGTGAAAGTTTCTCAGTTCCGTGCTGCAGCTAAACAGATTAATACACGTTGACAGAGTCTTTATCCCTCCTTCGCACGATGTTAAATGAATCTTAAAGTCCCTTCTGAAACAAACGGGGAACTCTCTCTCCCCCTCTGTCTGTCTCCCTGTCTATCTGCGTGCGCTTTGGATGTGCCCTGTGGAAATTGTTTACAGTTTGGAAGACTCTAACCTTGATTTTCCAGCTTTGAGCTCCCTCTGGAAGCGGAAAGAGCAATTACTCCACATTACTGTACATATTTCATCGCCGTGATAGATCGCAGGTGTTGCAGCCGCCGCTATTGTCTGCCTCCCCCCCGCAGACCCACGCCCGGAGCCCGCAGGACGCTCCGACTGCGGGTCGGACGGTGGCCCCGAGACCCCGCCACAGACCGCGGGTCCCCTCCCCACGCTAACGACCCACGGAGGGGCAGAAAGGGGCGGGCTGTCCTTGTCCCGCCCGCCCCCCCCCGGCGTCGCTCTCCGCTGGCCTCCCCTGCGTGTACCCGGCGCGGAGGTGCTGCCTTTCGCCCAGGCGCGGAATAGCGAGCGCATGTCTCGACAGGCATCTCTTTAGGTGTCTTGTCAGGAGAACGGAATGCCTAACGTGGGGTGTAGCGCACGGCGACATGCAGAGACACCCCCCCCCCCCCGCCCCGAGATGACGAGGGGCTGCCCTTCAGCCCGAGGCTGGGAGCGCTGAGGGACCCGAGGCGAAAAACGAGGCGGGGAGGACAGGAAAAACAACCCCTAAACGGGGAAACAGCTCGAAACCCCGAGCAGCGCGCTTTTTGGCCGGAGAGCGCCTGGGATGGTGGTTTTTAATTTAAGCCGTGCGGTGGTCCATTGGCGAGGATGCCAGGGATGCGTTTGCGGCGAGTTACAAAGGTGCGGGGTGGAGGCAGGCGGCTGGTGCGATGCCGGAGCATCCCCGAATAGCATTAAACTGTGTCATGGATCAGTGTCATGATGACGTATGACACACCACAAGGGATCATGATGAGTGACTGGCATAATAGACATGGATAGTGGACCAAAGTCTCCTTGACAATTCTTAGTCATATATCTTGGGGGGATAGTTTTACATTCGTGATCCGTTTATTTGGAGCCAATTGCGGGAGGGAGACACATGAAGCACACGGCTGAATCTGTCTAAGTAGGATGAAGACGGGCTTAAATGGCACAAAGGATTGCGGGGCGGGGGGGGTGTGGGGTGGGGTGGGGGGAATGTGAAGAGGTCAGCGGTTTAGGTGCAAAGCACTTGGCAAAAAAACCCAAAACAAAACAAAAAAACAGAAAACACAACAACCCACCTGCTATACCTAATTAAGCAGGACTGCTTCCTTCCCTGCTCCCTCTCGCCAGACTCGGGAAGGGACTGCTCAACCGAGCGTTCCCCAGCGCATCTCCGCGCTCCTCCCGCGAACGACTGCAGACCCGCGTAAGCAACCGCGCACCTCCGCGCCGGGGGCACCTCCTGTCCCGTCGCGACCTGTGGGAAGCCGCCCGCCGCCTTCTCATCACGCCTGGACTTCGCTGCGGGCTCCCCGAGCGCCGAGACCCGCCGCTGATGCTGGCGGGGACGCAGGGAAAAGTCGCATCCCCGAGAGTCCTCCCAGCGGGTAGAAAACATCTCCCTCATAAAAACACTTAAACAGAGCGAAACGCGCCCCGAGATGCCTCTCACTGCGAGGGGGGAGAGCCCTAGGAGCCGGGGCTGCCGGTTTTCTTTTGTTTGCAAACACCCCGAGCTACCGGGGGGAAGTCTGGGCATGCTATCTTTTTTTTTTTTTTTTTTTTTTTTTTTTTCTTTTTTCCCCTCTGCCTCACACTTGTCCCCAAGCCTGTGCCCCTCTCGGTGGGTGTCCCAAGCAGGTCAAGCGGGCCCCGGTGACCCGCTGCGGGCGATCAGCACCCCGAAACCTGCCTGGGCTGGCCGGGAGCGCTTGCCATCTCAATGGGGATCCCCGACAGGCTTTTCCCGGGGAGAAAACAGGAAAAAAAACAGGCTCCCCCTTCGCACAGCCCTGCCAGGGACATTAATGACCTCTAAAAATAACCAGAGGCGGCATTTATCCCGCCAGGAGCAGAATGAATGGTATTCGCCCCGAAAAGGAGAGTCACAAGAGGGAAACCACCTTTCAGCCTGACACGGGAAAAAAAAAATAATAAAAAAAATCTGCTGATCCAGATGCTGTAAGAAGTTCACTAAATGTGTGAGCAGGTAACGCAGGGAACAGCGACATTGTTAACAGAAAACATCTAATTAACAATGACTTCATTTGATTGGGAGGATGAAAAAGCCTTTTTAAATCAGTCCAGATTTACTGGCCTAAGCGCGGCCAATTTATGAATATGGAGGCTGTATTGAGTCTGCCTTCTTTCAAGATGTCATCTGAGGGGTAATAGTATAGGTGAAGTCATTTAGTTACACTGTGGAAACTTTTATAGTCCCTTTCTTGGGAATTTAATTCAGTGCTTCTTCATTTTATTAGGAACAGACTGACTCCATCAACGGCGCTCTCCATGTTTAGAGGCAAGACTGCTTGAAGCAATTAGGCTCCCCAATTAGCATACTTCTCCTGACCCCAGCAGCACCACTAGGTCCTTGCGTTATCCATCTCTTCAAAGTAGGGGAAAGCCAGAATAAAACATGCCTCCCAAGTGCCAGGGTGGCGAAACCAACAGGCAAGCGGGCTACCAAAATTACCCCTTTTGCCCTTAGAGGAGGGGGGGGGTGGGGGGGTAGGGGGTGGAGGAGAGGCGTGGGGAAGTAAAAAAATAAAATAAACCGAGCCTCCTGATGGCACCCCGGTGTCCGTTTTGCGGCAGCTTTGCTGTTTTCAGGCGTTTCGCGCTGATTTCCAGCGTGTTGCCTCATTCCTGCCCGATATCCTCCCTCCCCGCCGGCTTTCGGCAGGGCTCGGTGGGGGCGGGCAGAACCCGCAGCCGCGGAGGTGTCCCGGGGTGGGGGGGAAGGAGGGTGTCATCACGGGGGATGCTCCCGAAAAGCCCCTTCCCTCGCCTCCCCCCGCCCAGCCCTTCGGGGACCACCAGGTGACTTCTAAGCACGGGTCGATGGTTTTAAATCCGTTCTCCCCCGCTCCCGCTGAGTGGGTTTCCCCAAAAGGTGACCACAGGGGGTGTGTGAGGATGGGGGGTGGGGGGCACGGATCCACGGAGCCGGTGCCCGAGGGTCCCGATCCTGCAAAGCCCGCGGGGGGCTTCGGGGAACCTCCCCTCCTTCCTCGCCTCCAAAAGCCAGTATCAGCCACTCGCCCACCACGGGTAAAAAGACTCATTTCCCATTCCCTCTCCCTGCTCCCCCCCCCTCCCCCCTTCTTCTCCTCCAGCCCTCCTGTAAGCCCACGGAGGGGATCCACGGAGCCAGCGTTCAGCAGATAGAGCCATCCGCCCAGAGCTTCGCAGCTCTGTGGAAGAAAAATCTCTATAAAACGAAATAGGCAATCAACTGAAATCTATCCTCTTTAAATAAACTGATTCCTTAGTATTTTCCCAGTGTTGCTGTAAGTTGTTGTCTGTGATGTCCCCCAGGGCTCTTTCCTCTGCTCTCTGATTTGGTGTATAAAAGCAGCTCTGAATGATGGATTACTGTGTCATTGCAGCCTGCGAAGGATTAATTTGTTTCATTGATTTCTCTTTAGGCAGATTGCCAGAATTCTCTGCTTCCCACCTTTCCCCGGGACTTCCAGCAGTAATAGACAGTAATAGCCTAAGACAAATCAGCCCATTCTTGTAAAAATAGAAACACAAAATCCTGAAGTCCCAGGGAAGCCATAAAGAAGTTTTTCCCTTGCACTGTAAATCCACCGATTCTTAAAGCGAGCCCACCTTCTCTCCTCTCCCCACTCCCCTTTTATAAAAAAAATAAAGGCTGCAGAGTCCTGGGGTGGGGGCACTTAAACTCAAGAGCGATTTCAACAAGCAGTTGCATGTGAAGGGTGGGCATTTGACAGTCGGGGAGAAATGTTTTGTCCATGCTCAACAAGAGGGGTAGGAATCACAGAAGGACTGAGTAAACCTCACAGTTCATTCTTTCTTAAAATCACGGGGCCGCCTATAGCTAATCTATTATCGATCCATCTGCCTGTCTGGGGTAGCGAGAAGAAATGCGGTTTGTGTCAGCTCCTGGAGCCACCCGTCTGATGTGGGGGTGGACTCTCCCAGACCAATCCATCTGCACCCTTTCAGGATAACCTGATGGGAAAGCCAGGCCTTGAAGCGCTGGGATGTGGTGGGAAAAGGGAGCCGGGCACACCTTGGAGTGCAGGTTGTGGGAGGGCGAGGGAAGGTGAGGAGATCCCACGTCGTAGGCAGCCTCTTCTGCCCACAAAACTGTTCTTTTCAGACCTGCTTTACTGACAGTGGACATGGGTCAGCCATGCTAATCTATTTGTTTCCACCATGCAGCGCTAAAAAAATTGTATTGATTTAGTGTTCTCGAGTTAAACTTTAGATGCAATTAGTCCTATAGTAAAAAGTAATGTTGTCGTGTGCTAATGTCTTTCCAGCTCAGGCTTGTGTAAAGCTGCGCCATGCCGAAACAGCACTTTTAGATAGCAGCGAGGGTAGAGAAGCATTTATTTTACCTCTGTTATCTGCCTTGTGATGAGAGTAGCTCAATAGCTACTTTCAAAGGGACAGTAAATTTATCATACTGGATACCACAGATCCACTGCATTGCAAACCCAGGAAATTCTGAAGTTACAGCCCTATTATATTTTCTTTTTCCCTGCTCCCCAGGACGATGTTAGCCTGCTACTTCCTATTTTAATTTACTGTAATTTCAGGTCTAATCCAAGTACCAGTACTTGGGTCACAGCATGATTTCCGTTATATCATGCCAGAAAATACGCTTTGCCCTGCCTGAGCAATGTTCTTGTTTTTACTTGCATGAGATCCCTCTGTGGTGTGCAGGGTCTAACTTTTCTCTTCTCCACCTAACACGAGTTTTGAAGGTGCTGTAATAGTAGTCATAAAGAGGGTTATGTGTTAGCTCCTGGGAATCCCTAGAAATCCCTGCATTGTCCGGGGAAAGCCTGTGGTGTGGGTTAGCCTGCAGTGAGACAAGGGTTGCTGCCTCCAGGCACGGCAGCCTGGAAAACGCTGGTGTCCTGGGGAATGCTGCGATCTTCCCTTCAAAGGCTTCTCTGCCGTAACAGGGACTCCCCCTCCCTCCCATTTTCTGGTGTAACACAGGCTCATTTTGCCCAGCATTCCCACTCTCCTGATGGTTTTCCACTGTCCAGCCACTTTGAAAGGAAAGGCACAAAAGGCAACAAGCGTTCACATTTTTCCTGCTGGGGCAGCCGAGCCCCAGGGAGGCTTGGCTCTGAATGCGGGGCTTGTCCTGCCTGGCAGCAAACGCTCCCAATCCCCTCTGCCCCTTCCACCTCGCCGAGCCTTTTCAGCTGGCATGGGGGAATCCTTCTACTCCTCTGCCAGGCACAGAGGAAAGTTTTGCTCTTGGTAAATAAATGATAACAATATTCTTGGCTTGGAAAGTCTGGGTGAGGAGCGGAGACAGATTTCCACCCCCATCCCTCCCGTTTGCAATAAAACAGGCAGAATCCATCACAGACCAAACTTAAAAAGCTTAAGTGAAGCTCACATCCTTTCATCCCTGCAGGACTGGAGAGAAACAGAGTCTGTTAGATTAGCAAACATTAACCTCTCGCATAGTTCTGGATGTAGGATTAATGTCTACTGAAGGGACAGCTGTATGACCCTCACACATACACTAACTATACATTAGGGCTGTCACTCTATCGATCGGGAGAAGTTTGTGTGAAGAAGCGCTCCCCACCAGGGAGCAAAACAGACTAGAGCTGGAAAAAGCCATTTGTGCTCTGCTAAGACACACTTTTAAAAACTTGGTTCCCGTTTCTGGCATCCACAGTGCAGATGAGCTGAAGTCCGCATGCTTCACCCCGAGGTTCTGCCGCACACAGACCACACACAATTTCCAGCTGTGACCCTGGGATCGGCTCGTCTTCGGGCAAAACACAGACCCATGCCAATGCTGGGTTTGCACACAGCAGAGCATTGCTTCGTCTCTGCCTGCATGAGGTTTTGAGTCCCCATGGGATCCTCACTGGCTGTACATTAGCATATCTATTCCCACTTTGCTAATTTGGAAGAGACTCCACTCCAAGGTTTTCCTTCCTTACACCCTTACCTAAGAAAAAAGAAGAAACAGGGGCGAATAGTGTGTTTGTCAAACTTTCTTCCCATTAAAATACGAAAACTTCATGCTATGAAAACACAGGTTGATTGTGTCCTAGGGTTTGCTGGATTAGGTACAAACACTGGGCTTGACTCTGATCACACCCTATTTTCGTGTTAGTCTAAGTCTTCTCATAACACAGGAATTCCACAGATGTAACAGCGGGTTCAGTGCATTTCTGAAAACAGACTTATTTTACTTGTATAAATGAAAATAAATGCTTATTGTTTAAGCCTGTATATTAAATAGTAATGATTTCTTGGAGCCTGATCCACCCAAATATTTGGATGTCAAATATTGAACTTTCCAGCCCTTGCTGGTAGGAGGAATGGTTGTGCTGTGGGCTCCCAAGCACCCCATAGGAAGAAAGCGGAGAGATGCGTCCCCCAGAACAACCTCGGCTGGAGCCTGTGTGCCACCCAGGGTGGCCTGAAGGGGACATTGACGAGCAGCGTGGCCTGTGGTCACCCATACAGAGCCTTCAGCCAGCGCTAGGTGCCTGCTGAAGGTGGTTGGATGAAGAGCAAACACGCGATGAGATGGAGCCGGTGCCTTTTGACACAACCCTGCTGTGGCTGGGGCCTGTACTGAGGAGATGAACTATCTGAGAAAAGCTTGCAGAGAGATGTGTCCCCTGTAGGCTGTCATACCCAGTACTTGTTAGCACACACAACAGAACAGAGCTGTGCGCTACCGAAAATATTAGACTTTGATTAATTGTCCCTCTGGGACACATGTGTGGCTGGAGAGCAAGGTCTTGCGTGCAATGTTTTGGGTGGCTGTTGGGCTTGGTGGGCTGCAGCAAGTTACACATTCGTGTTGTCCTGGAGAGGCACAGACTGAGTCCAGACCAGCTGCTGAGGGCAGAGGTAGTCTGCTAGAGACAGAGCTTCCTGCTGGGGCGACGGGGAACAGACAAAATGGACCCCAGTCCCCTTGGGCAGAGGGACTACCCAAACTGCAACTTGCAACAACCAAGACAAATGGTCCTTAAATGGCAAAAAAACCGGCTCCTGTGTGGTGCCGGCCAGGGGAGTCATCTGGTGACATCCCAGACCCATGAATCCAGGCTCCACTTGAAACGGTGTGGAGGTCAGAGACCAGGGTTGAGTCCCTGGAGGTATTTAAAAGCTGGGCAGACATGATGCTGAGGGACATGGGTTAGTGATGGTTTTTGTCAGCGTTGGGTTGATGGTTTGACTCAACGATCTGAAAGGTCCTTTCCAACCTGGGCAGCTCTATGCTTCTATGATTATTAACATGAAACCCCGTCAGCTGAGCTGAGCATTGCCGTGGCCAGCACACGTATCACAGGGCTAAGTGTCCGGGCAGGCTGGTGGTCCCTGTGATGGAGCTGCAGGCACAAACACTGCTCAGTGGAGTGGTGAGCCCTGTCTTTTAAAGGGTCAAGGTTTTTACCCAAAGCAGGTTTCTGGTGGTAGTTCCCTGACCCACCAGCTCACGCTGGATCTGCCTGATTGTCAAAATCCTCTATCGAACATTAAAAGGTCCAGCAGAAGGAGCTACGGCACATGTGGTAGTGCAGAGACAGTGTACTGGTAACTGGCCAAGCTGTGAACTGGCCAAAAATTATCCTACAGGGCAGTTTCCAAAGCAAATGGTGATTTGGCAGACGATTGTTTCTGAGGAATATATCAATTTCACCATCCCTTTAAACTGGGGAGCATCAAAACGCTTTGCTAGAGCAGTCCTGAAATATTAACCATCACTTCAAGTTCATATTAATAAAAGAAGCAAGACAAAGGCAAGAGCAGCTGTTTTAAAATAAAATCTTTCAGTCAGGTTAAAACAAGGTATTTTTGGCTGTGTTTAACCCTGCTTGCTGACAAATTGTGAGGGTCTTGGACTTTGCTCTGAGCTGCTGCAGCACCGAAACCCTGTAGTTCTGGAAGATGCAAATATTGGCTTTGGTCAGCCCGGATTGACGGGTATAGGGAAAAACAGACCCGCGGGGAAGAGAAACAGAGCGGCCTCCTCTGATGGGCACAACGGGGATTTGCCTCTTGCTAAGCCTGGATCCACCTCTTTATATATATTTTGTATAAGACAATTACTAGGCCCTGAGCCCAACTTCTGGATAGTATTAAAGGGAAGATCCTGACTGAAAAGGTAAACACTCAGTCAGACCTCTGACACGGTTTATTTTTGGTGTGTTCAGCAGCGGGGAGCAGCTTTTTCTTCTGGTGTTGCCGAGGGCCATGCACTCGTAGCAGTATGTGAGGGTAGGCAGAGAGCTGCTGGGTACGTGAAAGCTGGAGGCAAGGAGCTGGAGGGCATCCGTCCCGTTGCTCTCAGCTCACCTCTAGGTCATTCAGCTCAAACAGCCAGATGAAGGGGCTAGAAAAAAATTTTTACGTCAAGCTACCCAAAAACTGGGCACCATCACTCCTCCAGAATCGTGTTCTCTTGGTAAATAATTTGGTTTTTCCATCGAGGCAGACAAGGATAAGCAACAGCTGGTATGCTGTGGGTGTCATGAAAGTCCACAGAGGGCTAATTGCAACTTTCCCAGGAATTAATTTGTTTTTAATTCACCTAGAAAATTTGAGGTTGCTTAATGTGTGAAATGGCATTCAAGTGGTTAAACGCTCATGCACTTCCAAACAGTATTTGGAAAGGAAGTATGGTCTCTTGCCCACCCATTAACCTCTGCTATTATGGGGCTTTTATACCAGCAGCAGTAAAATTCACCTCCCTGCTGTATGTGTTGCTGTATTGAAGATCAAAGTTCTGTAGTTTGCAAAAACATGGAAAGTATAGCATAATTAAATCTATTTGTTTAGCTAGAACTCAGTGTTTAATGAATAACAAATTTCTGCTTGTCCACAAACGGCATGAATGAAAACACCAAATGAATGAGCGGGGATTTCTCCCATCAGATTTTACAGCCATTGCTGTATTGATACTTCATTTTTTTCCAAGTGAGTAAAAAGTTAAAAGTACATGGTTTACCACAGTAGTGCCTCATTACTATGATCACAGGCAATGTATTAAAAATGGGGGGATCCTACATAGTTCCAGTGCTTTACATAGCTATTAAAATTAGCCGCACCAGTCATTTATTTCAATCTACACTATGTTAAACAGTGTTAAAGAAATACAGTTCTGGCTCTGAGCAGCTTTTCAGCTTTACTGTATTCCAGGGTACCAAGAAGACCACCACTAGTAAACCGTATATGCATGTTGGTGGCCGTGGAAGGGAATCACGGCAGTCTCATCCCCAAATCCACTGATTTTTAACATGACAACCACAAGACATTCTGCAAGAGCTCATGACTGGAAAATGATCCCTGTTGGACATCGTTTTCTGGAGAGCTCAACATGAACCTTGTTGACCAACTGTCGTGGTCCCCCTTCAGCTAGAAACATGGACAGTGACTTTAGTTGGGAAAAGTACCGGATGCCTATCCGGTCAATACAGCATACTAGACTAACGCCACATTTTGACCTTGTGTATTTTATTTTTTGGGCATTCTAAGCCATTTTCTAAATTGACGTTAGCAGGCAGAAATGGCATTGAAATTAACTGTGATACTTCTCGATCAAAACTGTGTTTTGCCTTCTGAGCAATATTTTGGGGATTTTCCCTAGCATTTGAATGGTAAAGATAAAAGTATTTCGGTATTTTATTATGCTTTTTGTCATTTTTCTCAGCTTCATTAATATGGACAAAATTATCTCGTCACTTTTGCCATTTCAGTTTTCAAATTTCCTGTCTCATTCACTGACACAGTGGCACCCTGCCTGGGCTATGAGCATTTCCACAGATTTAAGTTCAGAATGCTGTGTTTTTACTGGAAGCAAAAAATGTCCCAAGACATGAGTTTTGCAAGCGGTTACACTTCCATTGTAGTTTACATCTGATTTGATATTATCCCTTTGAAATGACAACAGCTTTAGAGAAGGTGTAAAATGCAGGTGGCGATCCCTTGCGATCGTTATAAAATAGCATGAGAACGCCTGTAGCAGTAGGAGCAGCGTCCTGGCTGTATTCCAGTTTGGCTAACTACATCCTGTTTTTCTAAATTCAGGTTTATTTGCGAGCTTGATCCAAAGCCTCCTGAAATAACTGTTTTCCCCTTGTCACATTCTAGTCCTGGACTGGTTGTGCTTCACTGCTGGGTGAAGCCGTGTCCATGTGCTGTCTACTTTTTTAATGAAGTTACAACCTTTGGTTTTAAAGGGAAAGTCTAAACCTCACATCTGGATGGCATATAAAGGGCCAGTAAAATCCTTAAAATCCTTCTGGCTAAAATATCACCAAAATATAAAATAAATTTAATTTTATCGCTTAACACTTCTTTCTTTGCCATACATCCCCCCTGCCGCATATGAAATAAAATTACACCAGTATAAATGTAAATAAGAATCTGTCCAAGGACCTGCTCTGTAGGTAGGGGGAAATGCCAAGAATAAAGTAGCTCACGGTGTGGGTGCGTCGATCATTTAAAAATCACAACATTGTCTGATTCATTTGTCAGGATATCAAAAACATACGCTTAGAAACTCATGAGATAAATATATGAGATAAATATGAGATAAATGATAAATAATATAGCAAACAATGAGTTAAAATTTCAGTGTAATAGAAATCTGCAATTAAGGGACTTTCTGCGTAGCGCTGGCTGTGTGATTTAAAAGTTTTGTTTTGCAGCAAAAGTCTGAAAAAGGAACCAAACATTAAAAATCTGCACTTTTGAATACAATTAACACATATTAAGCTACAGCTTCTGCACAATTTCATGTTTAGGGTGGTTGTTTCTTGTTTCCAGCTCTGTCTATAGCTATCTACCTGATTCTGCCAGATTGCGGGTAAAAATACAGAGCTGGAGGTCACATCTTATTAGATAATCATACGGTGCAGAGATGCTTCTCAGCTACAGAAAGAGGGTGAGGCAGTTGCTCTTTAACAGATGCCACGCTATATGAATTATGTAATTTCCATAGTTATAAAACAACTCGAGAAAATGTACTGTAACAATATGATGTATGCTAGGATTGATTACCCCAAAAATCCTTTCAAGAGGAAAAACAGAGGCGGGGGCGGGGGGTGGGTGGTGGTGGTGGTGGAGAGGGAAAGACTTTCTACCCAGGCTCCCTGTGCTAAAGGTTTAGCTTCTGTGGAGAAAAACCTCACATTGGGTTGTTACGTAGGGTGGTCACTCCATTTGTGTATTCATTATGCGCATTAAACAGTCAAATATATTCCTTCCAGTAAATATGAATAGTTTAATTTGTTCTGCTGAAAGAGAGACAACTATCAGAAATAGCAATAAAAGTCACATAATGAAATAAGAATACTAGAAAATCCGAGGATTTTAGTACGGTCCATTATTCATTCAATTCCTGGCAGCCTTTATGATTACAAATCACTTGATTGACTAACTAGACATTCTCAAAGTGAATTATGAATCAGGTTCATTTTTCCTGGTTGAGAGTTGGTACATGTTGTAACTCTTCCACTTTGTGATATATCAAGTTCTTGTAACAGTAATAAGAGATATAATCAACTCTTTATTTCAGGACAAATAAATTGCCTTTTCAAAAATGAAATGTGGTTGCTAACATTTTAACAGCGTGCAATGTAATTCCTTCCTGCTATTCTCAGAGTGCGATCCGCTGCGATGACATAGCTTTTGAGTGTTTGACTTCGCGGAAATTATTTGAAGAGCCTCAGACCTTGGGTCCGCGGGCGGGGACCTCGGGGACAGCCCGGCACGGGGGCTAAGAGCAGTCAGTGGTCCTTTTCCTTGCCAAAAATGAGCCTCAGATATCCCAACCCTGGGCCACAACTCGCCTTTTTGTGCTGGGCTCTCATCCCAGCTTGGGAAGGCCAAACAGTTTTAAAGCTGTTTAAGTTTACTTTGGTGGGGGGTGGGGAGGGAAGAAAAAAAAGGAAAAAAAGTAAAATGAATCTCTTCTAAAGTGTGCTTGACCCTCAAGGCCTCTTGCACGAAAAACTCCCTCAGGCTTTTGTGGAAATCATGCAGGGGGAATGACTGGCAGACTGGGGTGGGAGTTATTTGTAGAACAAATGCACAATCAGATCCCAGATACCCCTAGAGTACGTTTGGTGCGAGGTGCGTTTCACCTTCGAAGGGCTACAGGGAAGCAAAATTTAAAAAATTAAAAAAAAAAAAAAGAAAAAAGAAAAAAGAAAAAAAGAAGACCAGGCTGAGGCTGCTCGAAATCTGTGTGAGAGTCCCGAGGTGGAAATGGCATTTATGCCTTGCATCTGCATGTCAGATGTGGCCGGGACGGCTGGGGTGCTGTGGGTACACGATATATCGATGGCTCTGAGGGATGGGCGAGGCGATGTCTCCCGATATGGGTGCCGACACAGCGCATCTTCCCACACAGGGTTCCGTGCAACATCCTCAACGCAGCCCCTGGTTTTGCAAAGGGGAAGGGATTTTTCTTCTGCTCAGAGAGGCGATCCTGGTGTTTGGGTGCTTATTTTGGCTCCGGTGAAGGGACAGGCTGATACTCAGTGGGTTCACATTATTTATAGAACAATTTCAAAGACTTTAATCCCCTCCCTTTCCCCTCCCAAACACAGAAGCACGTTTCTAAAGCAGGATCTTGTGGGAGAAAAGATGTATTACCACTTTAGTTTTGGGAAGACCTTAATGTGGTCATTCATTTTAGAAACAATGGTTACAGACTTCAGATTTATTCCTTATTCATCTTTCTACCTCATTTCTAATGTTCTAATAACCTTAATTAAATGCTGAATAGTTTAGAATATTATTAAATAGCTTTCATAGGATTTTTTTTTTTTTTTAAATTTCTGATTACATCATGAGTACAGATTATTGAATATTCCATTCATTTTAAAATTATGATTAAGGGGATAATCCCCCAAAAGATGTTTGTAACAATTTTAACTAAGCTGTGTTAATTGAGTTAGGGGATAAGAAATGAGATTTAAAGGGTGAGCAAGGGGTAAAATCAAAGCCCACGTAGTTTTTAAATCAAGTGGATTAAGAGATTGGTCAGAATGGAGGAGGTAGTGGGTCAGAAGCTGAAGGAGTGGTTCGAATAGAAAATTCACTTACCTTTGTGCCGCATGCTTGTCTTCCACAGAAGGGATGTGCAATGGCACCCAGTGTAATGTGGTCAAACACGAAGGGTAAAAAGTGCTTGTTAACGGATCAACAGAGTGCACATTGCCCGTTGTCAGGTGAAGGTGAGCAACAAGAAAGGACATGGGAAAGCCTGCCCAAGTGCCACCTCAAGCATCTCACAGCGTGTGTCCCACGGGTGGGGATCATTGTCCCAAGCGATGCATTGAGCAGCACTGAGACGTCAATCGTTTTGATGCGTTTGGTTTAGGACGTTGAGTGTGGGCCTTCCTAGCATCCTCCCCTTGTCCTTACATTTGTTTGTAGCTCACTAGTTGTCAGCGTGGCATGAATTTTGCTAGGTTATTTTTCCTGTTGCTCTGAAGTATTGGTTGGGAGTTGATTGTTGCAGCTTTTCTGGTGACCACTTTCTTCTCGGTGGCCATCTCCCTCTTCCTCACCATGCAGTGGGCTTTACATGTGATGTTCCCAGCTCACCACCTCTTCATAAGAGGAGCATAGCTCTAACGTATCTGGAAACCAGGCAAGATATTTTTACTTCTGTTCCTTAAACCCTGCATGAGTAACCGAAGATGCTCACATACTGGAGTCATCAGTACTTATGGAAATTATGGCACCCTTTGCAGTTCCCTCCTGGGTGTGCGAGAGGAAACCATTGCCTATGAAACTGGGACTGGGGAGAAGAAAGGCAGGAAAGCGAGTGAAAATCAGGGTGCAGAACTTGAGCTACTGGGAAGGGATGAAGGAGGGTGGGTGCCTTTGTTTAAAAGACGGACCAAGGCAGCCTGGTAAAGACAGATTGACCCACATGACCAACGTCAGAGAGATTATCACATGCATGTCACTTGCACGTGAATTCCTTACAGTTATACAAGCATCGTTTGGGAATTAAAGCAATCTGCCTGGCAGCCTTAAGAAGAGCAGGATAAATCAGCCCATGACCCATGGATGCTGGGAGGATGGTACACACCACCTCTTTCTCTGGAATATGTGTTGGTTTCGCAAGATTTGCACTGGTTCAGGGTACAAAGGGGGTAAAACGTCCCAAAGAAGCTGGGGAGAGGTCAACTGGGAAAAAGCAGCTCTTAAACCCTGGAGAGAAAAACATAAAGTGAATTTGAATTTAACCAAGGAGAATAAAATACTGCAATGACTGATGGCAGCATTAGTTTTGTAGGCTCAGTTATGTAGGTTGGGATTTAATCTGTTTAGATCTTTTTCTTCCAAGCTTAACAGCTTTAATTATTTTTACAAAGAAAAAAAATCAATACATCCTTACACACTATTAATAAAAAAATCAAGTATCATTGATATTTGAAAACAGAAATCATAAAGAACATATTGCATTCACACCAACTACATACCAAGCAGAATGTTAATAACATTAACCTTTACTCTATCAGATATTTTCAAGAAATACCACTATATTTTTTGCAACGGCTCATATCTGTCATTTAACTGACATGTGATCTTTGCTAAGTTTGCCAAATCACTGAGGCCTGAATACCATTCAGCAATGTTAATTTTGTTTTCCTATTCCAGCCTTTACACAATTATTCTCATGGCAATCATTCTAGCCTTGAGTATAAATAATACTTCAAGTGGTTTGTTGATATCCAGAAAATGATGTGTATCTACATTAAGAGATTCTGGAATCTAATGGGAGAACCATGCATATTATTAAGCTGAAATGCCTATTTCTTTCCTCCCAGATGGGAAGTAGTACAGGGTAGTGCCATGGCATATGCATTAATTTTATTCCTTCCGCAAATTTTAGCACATATTATTTTTGCAGATTTTGAGTCTTTTGCCTCCTACCAAATATCCAGGAGATTTAAATAGGATTTTGCTGCAGAAAAGATCTCAATCTTAACACTTAGGACCCTGGGTAATTCTCAGGTGAGCCAAGGAAGAAGAGCATGGGAGCAGTTCTTCTCTGGAGAAGAATAAGAAAAGAAATGAGAGTTTGGTAGGAGGAATCCTTGAGGATTAAGAGAGGCAAAAAGAGAGACAGAGTAATTTTCCTGGCTCCCATATTTCAGTCCTACTGATCGGGTATGCTTGCTCTGAAGGTCCTAGCAATAAATAAAGAGCACGTTCAAAATGAGGGGGATTGCAACCAAAGGGTAACGAAAAACATAAATCCCAATATCTGTCCATCGGCATTGTCACCCCATTAATACACACAAATACTTTTCCATTTAAAAATTAGTCTGCAACAGATTTCTTACTAAACCTGTGGATTTCTTGCACGTTATCTTCCATAATTTTTACTTTGTATTACTTGCTTTTTCCAATTGCAGGTCTCTTGTTCCTTTTTCTTTCTTTTAGGTCCAGCGGGACTTTTTATTTCCTCAGGACCCAAAAGGGAGGAAGGAGCACCCGGCGCTGCGTGCTGGCTGTTTGTGTGGGAGGGAGCTGTGTGGGAGCATTTCCTCCGGCACTTGATAGATACTCCATAGGCCAAGTTTAAAATTGGGATTGTTGATGTTTGCAGATGTGCAGGCGTAACGGGGCCTCAGCTGGAAAGGCTGATGGTCTGAGGAGACACAAGGCAGTACAAAATGAGGGTTGGACTTACATGATCGCTGTTTCTCTCTTTAGTGCTTCGCTTTCTGGGTTCCTGCAACTCGATCTTTGTATATGTTTGGACTTCAAAATCTGTACCCATTATCTATACAGACTTTGAAGTTGACATCAGTTGACAGTGGTGGCCCTGAAGACCGGAGTCTAGAGCTGGTGTTGAGTCTTGAGGAGAGCCCTGTGGGGAACTGGCTCAGGAGAATGGTGCAGGTTCAAAATCTGATTGTCCTGTTGCACTGGCCCAGCCAAAGGGAAGTTGTTAAGGCCAGGCTGGATGGGGCTCTGAGCAACCTGATCTAGTGGGAGGTGTCCCTGCCCATGGCAGGGAGGTGGAACTAGATGATCTTTAAGGTCCCTTCCAACCCTGACAATTCTATGATTCTATGATCTTCTGTAATGAGGTGAAGGCTGAGTTACTCTTCCAGCCACAAATATCCACAGGTGAGGAGGTGGATGAAGGTGATGCCCTGACACAACCCACTTCCTGGTGCGGCTCCCGGCAGAAGCCCTGCCTGTCGTACGCGCTGATGCCTCCTCAGGCTGGACGCGCCTCTCCGCTCTGGAAAGCAGGAGCTCTGCAGGGCTTCCGTGGGGGCTGTGATCCTCCCCACGGAGAAACGTGTCTGTCTCCAGGGCAAAAAAAAAGAGTATTATGGCATACGGGCACACACTGCTTGGCTTGAGCAGCATGCTCCCCAGCCTCAGCCCTGGCCACGTAACGCGTTTCAAAAGCAGAGATCTGATGGCCAAACACAACAGTGCATAACCAGCTGCAAATCTACATATAAATTGATCTCTTCAGTATCTGGTTTTTATCTCGGTTTTATTTCAAGCCATCTACCGTTAATAAATATCTCGTGATCCTCTCTCTCCCCACTGAATAGCTACGGTCAAAATATCCCTGGCTTAGACATCTCAAACACCCCGAGTTTAGACATCTGAGTTAAACGCTACCACTAGATGGGATGAAGCCAGCCTTTATTTCAGCAGTTCTTTTTCTGTCTTTTTTTTTTTTTTTTTTTTTTTTCCCTCCCCTCCCTCCTTCCCATCAGCGTACATGCAATTTTTGTCAGGATAACTTCTGTTGTGTCTGAATTCCTCTTTGTGCTCTTCCCAGCATTTCAGGCAGCACTGCACTGCAGCATCACACCCCTCTCTGGAATGCTATTCCCTCAAGACTCCCATGGCACAGAGAGATGGGTAATGTTTTCTGAGCTCCTTACACTATTACCACATTTTCTATAGAGGATCAAAATGGATTATTTTCATCTTGACATGCAAATGCCTAGTCTGTGCCCTTGGCTGAGATCTCGGCATTGACTACAGAAGTAAAAGATACGGGGGTAGCAGCTTTTTAATATCACATATGGAAGCGGCAGTCTTATTTCTTAAGGAAAAAAAAAAGAAAAACTGACTGTAGTCCATTGTGACTCACAAAAAAAAAGAAAAACCTAATAAAAATATTTCCTCGTGCACTTACTGAATGCTGTATTCACATACCGTCGTTGGTCTGCGCAGCAGCAGATGAACATTGTGTGCGACTCAAGATCTTGCTGTTGTACCCTGATCTGCCCATCTGCCGTGCCAAGGTATCAATGGGAAGAAAAGACAAATGGATAATTTTATCATGTCAGATTATAAGCCCGAATACAAACATTTAATAAGCGATGGAATTAGAACAGGAATAGGAAGGATTTCTAAGGCTCCTTGTCAAATGCTTATAGAGCTAAAAAGGTCAAATTCTTCCCCAATTTTCACTCTGCACAACGGCAGTTAAGTAAATGAAATAACATGACCTGCAAATCGGTGCAGGATACAACCCGCAGAATATGTTGATACACTGTAAGAGTCATTGTGCGATTTCACGTTAACATGAAAGAAACGATATCTGACCACCAGAGCGCCCACACTGACTCACTGTTTCTAATTATTATTATATTCTTTTTCTGAAACAACAGCAGTGACAAAACAACATCAAGCAATTGCCTCCTGGCTAGCGTTCTCAGCAAACCCTCATGACTATTGACTCAAATGAGCAGCCCAGCAAGTAAGTTGTTAGCTTAAATGAAAATTATAGCAGAGACAAAAATGTCAGCCTGGGAACTGAACTAATAAGGGAAAGAATGCACACGAAGCTGCCGGCGCAGTTTTAAACCTCGGGAAGAATGAAGGGAAAGCACAGCTCCTGAAATTAACTTGTGAGGTGGAGGTAAACAGGAAAAATCCACGTCCATTGCTACGTGGCACCAAGCCGATGAGCGCGGGACTCTCAACCGCTATGGCTTAACGACGCCTTTACACGCTAGAACTTGAGGTAGGGTTTATGGTAGGCGGTGGGTTAAACGTGGGCTGACAGTTTGGCGACCCGTTGCCACTGCCAGCCCGTCTGACCTTCCTGCTTTCTGGCTCGCGGGAAGGAAAAGCGACAAGATGGGGTCAGGCAACCTGGATGTGTCCTCGGATGCAGGTCCCCAGGAAGAAAGGGGGCTGTTGGCGAGCGATGGGGGAAGCGGCTTTGGCCCAAGGTCCCGAGCAGGGTGAGGAGTCGGAGGGGAAAGGTGATAAGCCGCGTTGGGCTTGTTCTGGAGAGCCCCTGGCTGCCGTTCAGGCTGAGGTCTTGGACACAGTCCACCGACAGGCCTCCTGCCAGGGGATTTGTTACTGCGAGAGCTTGGCTTAGGCAGGATTTTATTACAAAAATTGTCTCGATTCTTCTTCTGTCTTATTAAAATCTATCCCACCCTTCCCTTCCACCCCAGGAGGAGGAATATTTTGTATATATCTGGGTGAAACACACAAACAAATTCATTTCCCACGGATAATATATTCAGAGTGATTTGCTTTTCAGAGTCAGGAGCTCAAAATGATGAATTTATTATGCAAAGTAATAATTGCAAATTATATTGGCAAACTCCATTCCGGAAAAAAATGGGGTATTAATATAAATAAAAGGATTAAAAAATACTGACTGTTAACTTGGGGCTACTGCAGATATTTTAGGAGGTTATATATCTCTGTTCCACCTAAACCACCAGAGGCAGTAGCTTTCATTTTAAAGGTCTAGTGAGATACCGTAATTAATGGGCCCACCTAACAGCATATGTCGCACTTGTATTGAGTACTAGGACATGGTGCATATTATGAAAGAAAGTGAACGAAATGCTTAGCGTCATAAAAATTTGCATCTCTTTCTAGTTCATTTTTTAGTGCAAAGAGATGAAATATATCAGCATTGGAATGCGGAAGAATTTGACTCCAGTTTTTGGGTCAAGCTAGCCGGTGCCTTCAGTGGGATGACTGAACGGCATATTTTGACTTTATGGGTCCTTAAAGGATCCAAAATGCCTCATTAGCAATCCCTTGGAGATATATAGCACTCCCCAAGGATGACTGGAGCAAGCCAACTGCTCCGGATGAACCTGGGGGCAAGTGGTTATTCCTCCTTCAAGTTACCCACAGGTTCCCTTGGTCCTTTATGGTCATCATCAGAAAGGGGCCCCAGCAGTTGCCAGGGTTGAGGTCTCTAATGCAGTGCTTGTCAGCTACATGAGATTTATTTGCTCTGCTGGATCTGTATGTTATGTCAGGGGTACTCAAAGGATTAATTTGCAATCATGGTCTTCTTCACAGTAAAGCACAGCTCTCTGCTGCTGTAGAAGCATTTTCCTTTCTGGCACACATGTCCCATTAGGAAGTGCTCTGCAGTAGATTATGTTCTCCAGGATAGTGGAGATTTGTGGGTAATTACGAGAAAAATAAAGATAATGTGCTTGTAAACCTTGCAAGTAATAGTTGCAGTACTAATGCTGTAATTCATAGGCATGGCACCATTAGAAAGTGATGGAGCTTGTTAAATTTAAACACTAGTGACATTTTTAACATACTTTTCATGAAAGCATTATGAGCTGAGTGCAGGGATGGGATTCAAATGCTCCACAAGTCTGACTCCTCCTGACTCTGGCACACATGCCGGCTGTGCTCCTGAGATGGTCCAAAGCACCTCACTCCCCACGAGGGAGATGCTTGAGGATCACCTGCTGCTACCAACCCTGGAGCAGCTTCTCCAGAGCTTGTTTTGTGACAGTCTTAGCGTAGCTGGGCTTCCAGACCATGCCATCAGGCATTTTAAACTGTGCCTGCTTGTAGCTAAAGCCTTAAGTGACGTGCCTTTGTGAGGTGGGCAATAATCAACTCCTAACCAGTATTTCAGAGCAATAGGAAAAATAACCTCAGGGTGACAGTTATTTAGCATTTGCAAGGGACTTTGAAGGCGTAGGAGCTGTGGGAGTTTACACAACACTGCAAGCCGAGAACAAACTGTCTAACACTTATTTGCTCACATCTTTTCTTCTAATGTGCCTTTATCGACCATCATTGCTATGAAAGGAGTTCCACCTTGTGGAAAAAAGTCACTGGAAACAACGAGGGGCAATTGAAGATGTTTAGCGTATAAACATTGAACTTATGATCAACAGCTTCTTCACTGAACAACAAACCTCTATTCTACTTTTCAAGCAGAGCAGCAGAGACCCCGATTCACAGATTTTTTGCGCAGATGCCAAGACCAGCATGCCTTAGGAGTGACAGAGAGGAGCGGTTGCCCACCGGCCCAGCCTGCAGCATCAATAGCAGGCACAAAGGTAAATCTGCTCCCCAGGTGCCACAATAAGGTTCCTCCAACTGAACGTCAAACCCCTGTTTTGGTCTTCATCTTCCCACCTAGGTGAGGACACAGACCTGTTAACTCCTTTAAACACACACTAAGTCCAACTAAAAACATAAATAAAATCAGAAAAGGGGACTGGAATTCAGCAGAACTCTACAAAGCTGAATAAATACTCAGCTAAAGCCAATTCTCTTGGCGTTTGTAGAGTTATGCTTCTGAGGGAGATGTTTTGGAAACAACTTTGGGTCATCCAAAACACTGGTTGATAGCCACTGCCAGAGACGTGTTTTGATATGGTTTGAGGAGTTCCTGTCACTTTTACTGTATATTCTCGGTGAAATTGCTATCATGGCTGATGACATCAGCAGCAAAGGACGAGGTAATAGGACCTGTTTCCCTGAAAAGCCACCGCTCCAACAAAACATATGCCATAATGTTTAGCAATAAGCGTTGAAGTATTACAAATAGTTACAACTGAACTCTACATGCCAAATAAATGAAACAAGTATGTCTTATTTCCTGCTAAACTGCAATATGGTCAGGCAAAGCTAACCGTGGAGGCTCCACTTTGAGCAGAAAATGATCAGATTAAAAACTATGTTGGTAGCACCCAAATTGCATCAAACCAATGATATAAAAAAAGGAAAGTCAGGTCTGTATGTCCTTGCTAGGGTCTCAGATTTGATTTTGTGGCTTTGACTGCCTCTACTGCCTTGAAACCTGCAGAATTATGGGATTTTTACGTAATTTCATCCTTTTCTGAAGTAGACTGCTTCTATTGCTGGTGAAGCAGACAGAGATGTCCAGGAGATGGTTCAGCCCATCAGGTGTGTGAGACAGGCAGGCTCTGTTTCGCAGACTTCTGAAGACACCAATGTGATCCTGGACCGAAGTGCTTCCAAGGCTGATATTGCTGCAGATGGCTCCTGGCCAGCAATCCAAAATGCTGAATGAGCAGCCTGTGCTTCCAACCCAGCACCTCAAAACGGGTTCAAAACAGCTGACAGAAGCATCTATTCACTTGGTAGCCAAACAACCTCATGAGTGTAGGTCTTATATTCTTTTTTCCTGTGTTTCCCAACGAGCTGAGAAGGGAATCACTGTTTTCTGTTAAAATACTTTGGAAAGATGAGATAGAAAGCGATAGTGCCCGCCTTCTTCATGTAATGCAATAGCCTTATTGTCAGAGCAGTCACAGAGGAAGAGGGACACGTGGGTCCCATTTCCCCTTCTGCCTCGGGCAGCTCAAACCCATGTTTCCCACCCTTTAGGGAAATGGCTGTGGTCAAAAGGAGGATTCAGGATTCACCGGGCCAGCGAGCGAAGATGAAAGGGAGCACGGCTCCAGGGCTCGGGGCATCCTTTCGGTTCCAGTCTCTGCTCCCAGGATTGTTTCTGTCTTTTATTTAAAGACTGTTTCATGTAAGAACACACAGTCTGGGGAGTGGGATGACACAGTGGCATGGTTTCACTGCCTTCTGCTGACCCACACAACACGGACTCTGCCTTGCAAAAAGGCAAGTGTAAATGTATAAAGTAATCATTTGTTGGAAAACTAGTGAATATGCATCCATAGTATGTATTTAAATTGTACATCTGCATCAGTCGGCACGCACATTAGGTGGAGCAATCCCCTGTGCGTCCAGCGCTGCAATAAAGAATACCTGCTGAATAGTCACCAAGGCTATTGGGTCTTAACTTCGGCATTTCACTGCATCAGTTCAAAAGTACAAGTATAAAAATATAAAATGTACAAGTTATGGTATGAATTGAAATTGAAGAGATTGGGAATTTTCAGTTGACAAAAATGAGTAAGAAGGAATATATTAGCACTATTCAAGATAATGAATCATAGTGAGTAGGTAAAACAGGTGATTCTGTTTATCCACTCAAGAAACAAAGTTTAATGAAGCAGAAAGCCGGGGGGGCGGGGAGCGGAAATGTAATCAAAGGAAGATTTTCCCCCCCACCCCTCTTTCTTTTTTAAACAAAAGCTGTAATTAACCTGTTGAACTTATTGCTACTAGGTATAACTTAGGCCAAGAGATTAGTAGGATTCAAAAAGGATTAGACATCTATATGCATAACAAAAATATCCATAAGCTATAGTGGGTAGAATATGATCTCAAACCCTCTTATAGAATAGCGTGTCTCTTAATACCAGGTGAATCCTGTGTACCAACTTCTGTCTAGTCAAGGACCTTGTGAAGCACCTCTCTTTTTATCCAGGTTCTTTATGCACCATCCTTACAGAAAAAAGAAAACAAAAAGAAGACAACGAAAATACAATACACTTTTCTGCATTACTGCTGCTCCAGGGAAGCAGCTGTTATATTGCTTACATGCAATAGTGATTTTACAAACTTACATGATATTTGTATACGTCTTAAACTGGCATTTTTACGCTCTAAGTGAAATTCAGCCCTGGTGAATAAAGAGAGGGAGAAGCACAATCTGGCCAGCCATCTAGGAATGAAAATGCTGGAGCCCTTTCCATGAGGGTCAATCCACGACAGTGAGGGGCTGATTTCCCACCGTAAGTCTGCTTTTACTTGCAATGGGAGCGAGCTGACAGAAAAGGTCTTTACAGAATAGTTGTATGCCAATAATGCAGTGAGAGAAACAGACGACTACCAAATTCTCCCCATGTGCATTTCGTGCAGGCTGAAGTTAAACCTGTCTTTTTCCACCCGGTGGGTTATAGGTGCCCACTGGTGCCTGGAAAATCAGAGAGCATTTCTGAAAATCAGGGCTGGGTTCTTCTTCCTTTCCTTGGACTCAGTTATTAGGAAATAAATAAGGACAGGTAGATCTTAAAATAACTGTCAAGGTTTTATAATTGTTTTTCATCTCTGGGAGGCTGTAGAAGTTAAGAGAAGACTAACTCTTAGATTATATTAAGTTAGTAGTTATTTACTGTCTGTGGGAGTGGGTCTCAAATGTACAATCATAATTGCGTTCAAATTTATATATTTTTTTTTCTCCTCTGATCTCTTTTGGCTGGTCCCTATGGCCACTGAGGAAGGCTGTCCTTCTAGCCCCTGAATGTGACCCTAGGAGCGAGAAGACCACCTGGTCCTCTGGTTTGGGCTGAATATGTTGTTTTACTGCTGTGAAAGTGTAGAAAGGTATCACCTTGCTGCCAGTGCCACCATCTCACATTCTGAAATTCAGAGAAACAACCCCACCATCTTTATGAGTTAAGCATCGACTGGGCTCCCAAGTCTCCTCAGGTACCGCTGAAGTTTTTGCAGTTCAAAAACGTTCAATGCCTTAAGTGATCAGGACTAGAGAAAGTATTTCCTAGTTAAAGCTTTGTCTACTGATACAGATTTACCAGCTACATTTAGTTGTGAGTGATATTTAATAATTCCAGAGTCCCTTTGCTCTTGGTTTAACAATTTGTCAGCATTACTTTATTACTGTTTGCAAAAGTAACAAAAGGTGTTGCAACGGGAATTCATTTGGGCAAATTAAACCTGCAGTGGGGTTTCAAATGCAGGCATTTGTCCTCTGGGATTAGACTTCAGCAGCCTGTGGAATTATTTCTGACATTTCATCCATCATACACTCAGAATAACTAAACAAACCGGTGCTGCTCTCTCCCTGCTCAAGGAACAACTTTCACAGAGCCTTCCCACGGAAATATCCCAACCTATTAGTGTCAGGAAATTGCACTCGGAAAGTTAAGAGAAAAAAGAAAAATCTTCCGCAAGTGAAAGACAGAGATGTTATCGCACGTCAATAAGGTGCATTGAGAGGTTTGCTTGCAAACAGCTTTTCTGCTGGTGTAAATTGGAATGATGTAACTGTTGTAGGTGTATCGATTTTGTTCGGTCCAGGAATTTTCACCATAGGAGTGACTAGATCTGTAGCTGCAAGGAACTGGACTTACTCTTCCTAAAGTAAGCTGCCAAATCAGCATTAGATGAAATGGGAGGAGGGTTGGACCATGCAAAGACTTCTTCTTTCCCTCCTGTTTGTTTGCAGAAGTAAAGTTTAAAACATTTAAGTTTTCAACACAGCCTCCTGCACTCTGTGTTTTTCAGCCTTTTATTGAAACGCTGAGCACAGACTTCGGTGGCCAAAGTGTTTGTTTCAACCAGCTCATTCCTGGCTAAATATGATCAAACCAGATTAGCTGTAATATTTAAATACCACAGCATCAGTGAACAAAAACTCTGGACTAGCCCATTATTAGAGGATAATACCCCTTTAATCTATATTAAAAATAAAAAAAAAAAAAAAAAGAAGTTGTCTAATAGACCTCAAATTGGTTTCCCATTCAGGAGAGACCTCCAAGGATATACTGCAATTACAGGAGGTTCCCCCCTCACTTTAATAACTAATATAATGCGCTTTGAAGTAATGTGGTCTCACACTGAAATCTACAATCAAACACCTAAACTAACAGAAAAGGTAAAACTACCACAAGGGAGACTTTAGAAACGGAAGTGCCTAATCAGATAAACGAGAAGAAAGTTTTGAAAAGGATTGCAGAGGAGTAACAGGAGATATTGCTGGCGTGTTTCTTACTTCATTGTTGTTTTCCTTCAGTAAAAGTTCTATCAGCTGGGGAGAGTTGCTCACTTCTTTGAAGCTGGCTCTTGTTTCTCTGAAATCAGATTCCTTATTCCCAGGGCTCCACTCCGCGATGCCAGCACAAACATACATCAGCAGCTGCACAGCACTTTAAAGAGTTAGCAAGGAGCTATCAAGCAATTACTTATTCCATTTCAGATCTCTGTCCATTATTTTCACTGAGCAAGTTTGAAGTTGGGGGAACAAAAATCAGAGAAAGCAAATAAACATTTTGGAAGGCTGAGCATCTCACCTAAGGAGCGGAGCTCACCTGCTGTTAACTAAAGAGAGGAGACCCGTAGGTGAGAAGTGCCGACGGGAAGAATAATCCTTTTCCCATGAAAAAAGCCTTAAAAAGTACTTGGGTCTTCACTCTGACGAATACAGCGAGTTTTGGTGTGCTGAGCCGGTGTCAGCCTGACTTCTGTTGGGGACAGGCGCAGTTGTGGCTGTGTCTGCAGCTGGGGAGCGTGGTGTGCGGGCTGCTCCCACCTACGGCAGAGTCAGTCCCCTTAGAGTCAGTAGGGCTGTGCCGTGGATGAGTTGGGTAGAATGAAGTGAACGAAGAAGCTCGTCTTGAAATGGTTGGATTACCTCCAAAATGAGTTTTTTTTTGGTTGTTGTTGTTGTCACTGAGCTTAGATACGTGCTGTTTTCTGATGTGTGTGTCTCTGCGTGTGTGAAATACAAGCTATTACAGACAGAGATTGACTTTTCCTATAAACAAGTGTACATTTATCCCTTTGCCCAAAGTGCATGATGAATAAAACCATTAACAAGCTTCTCATAAAATAAGCAATAGTGGAACCATGAACCGCCTTTGCTTCAGAGGCGTCTGTGTGGCGGGTTGTTGTTAATGCTTGTAGTGTCCCTCGCTTGAGACCAGCAAAGTCAAACGTCGTCCCAACAAAAAGGCAGCAACATCTCAAATGGTCCCGTGCAAACTTATGAGAAAAGATGGGTTTTGCTGTTTGCCCTCAAGTTGCCTATGGGCTTGCATGGCATTTAGTGACTTTGTCAATGGAAGCACTACTCTGAATAATCTGAGGAAAAGGTGAAAACCATACAGGTACCATTAACCACGGTGAGGAAATCAGAAAGTTTCAGGCCATAACTTCCTGATGCTTCAAGGTTTTCTAAACTTTTAGTTGCCTGCAACCCATCCTTCCCTGCAATTTTTTTGGCAAAAAAATCACCCATTTTTTGCCTGAATGGAGTGAGGGAGAGTTTCCTATACATGCAGTTGGATATGCCTGGTTGTTGTGGATGTAGGACTCAGATATTTTGACAGGACACTTTTAATAGTTTTCCACAATTGTCCGCCAAAGCAAAACTCTGTGAGAAAGGACCTTTCCCCTGTGCTTCCCTCCTTTCCCCTCAAATCAGTGAAATCTACTTCTGGATGAGCACCCAGGGCGAACCTCCCTGCTTGCATCCCAGCGACAGAGGTGGCCAATATTCCTGTGAGAGAGATCACTCAAGCTCTGCCATTGATTTACAGCCTGGCTCTTCATCTATCCTCCTTTATTAACCTACGTGTAAGTGCATGCAACTGATTAAATGTCTCCAGTACTAGAATTTCACAAAACTGCTGCAGATGGAGCGAATCCTTACCCACTAGAGCAATTTAGTAGTTTTGCTGCGGGAGTAAGAGGTCAGAGATAGTCCATGGGCAGTCCTGGGAGCCAAGCCTGTGGTCACCTTTCCTGGTGACTTTTCCATCTTTGTCCCAGACCAGCTTAATTTCTCTGAGAGGATATTTTTGTGAGCTGGGGCAGAAAGTGAGAGGGAACGAGGCAGGGTGGGACAGCTTGGGAATACAGCCAGGCTTTGCATAAACTGGTAGTTCAGTCATTCACCCAAAACATCAGAGGATCAGTCCTAATCCCCGAGTCAGTTATAAAACAGCGTCAACATGGAAGACAGCACTACACGTTTTTGGAGACACAGGGTTGGATGTCAGCTTCAGGGAGACACGTACAGATCTGAGTTGCAGCAGAGCAGAGACAGGCATCAACTCAGGGCTAAGGATTTCCCCAGACACTGTAAAATTAGGTTACTTTATATATTTTTTATCCCCCTAGACTTTTTAGAAAATCTGGTTCTGCTTCTAAAATATTCACAAGTAAAGATATTGTGGAGGGTATCTATAACTAAGTAAGTTGTAGCAGATACTTTTTAATGAATGATGGATTACTTTTTTTTCTGTCCAGAAGGAGTGAAAGTATTTTTTCAACCTTGATGCTGGGACTAGAGAATATAATTTACGTGTGGTCCCTATGTGGTGGCAATAGCTTTGTTGGTTTGCACAAACATACAGGAGCGGTTTGGAATGAACAGCTCTCGAAAAACAGACCAAGAGGCACCTTGGTGACTTTGGTTTCCAGAGAGGTCCTAAAGATGCTGAGAGAATAAAGCAAGGGTTGTCCTTAGCCCACTCTTCCATATGGATCAAATTGTTAGGATGTGAACCTGTGTTCCAGATTTCATCTCTCTTTCTCGCACAAGGCTGTAAGGCCAAAGAGGAGCCGTGCTCCATGATGACCCTTCTTCCCTCCATCCCCTTCATGAAGAAAAACACATTGTAGAAGGTAGATCATCCTTTGTCTTATATCCCCCAAACTACTCTCTAATTCTAAGCCTTCTACACCTGAAACCTTTGAAAAAAAATTAACATTTCAAAATGGCAATGAGAAAAGGAGAGAACCTACAATACATTGTGATAATCCTGCCCAGCTGGGGAAATCTCTTTCAGGCAGGGAGGAGCTGGTTGAGTACCCAACCTGAAATCAAGACACCAACTCTACTGTATTGCTTTTTGTTTCCCGCCCTTTTATATCCACAAAGGGAAATAAATATTTCTAGATGAGAGAAACAAAATTTTAGACAGTGAAAGGTGGGTGAGTTGAGTCCCGCTTATTTTTTACAGCTAGATGTTTCTATAAGCAGTATAAAACAAAGTCCCTGTCAAATAAAGGTAAGTTTTATAACATTTTATGGTAGTACCTACGTATCTCCCAAAAGACATGAAAAAGTTTCAAAAGGTTGTGATATCATTTCATGTATGACAGTAGCTGAGAGAGACAGCACAAGGCCTTAGGCTGCAGGGAACAGCTTGATCCTGTATTCCTGAAAATCCTTAGAAATTCTGCCAAAGGACTGGACTAGGTGTACTAAGAATGCTAAGGAGGGAAACTAGGCTGGGCTCCGTATATTATGATTAGGCTGAGGAGAGATACTAGACTTGCTGGGATGCTTTCTAGCTTCTTTTAGGTTCCTCACTTGTGGTCAAAGGTTAATAAATGTACGTAAGAAATGACCAAACTGTGTTTTGCCATATGCACATGCGTTCTGGGGAGAAAACATGACTTTAACTGTTTCTGCACATCAAAGTTATACAACACTGGAAAGGTCAATAATGGCAAATCCAGGCCAAATTATGGCCCTGTTGGTGCCAAGTGCAAACTTTGCTTTGACGCAAGTGGGGGAAGCTTTCCAAGCAAAATTTGTTAATTTCTTCATTTGGACATCATGTCCTTTGTCTCAAGCAGCTGAGGTCACAAATGCCTCAAATCAACACGGCCACAAAAGGCATATAAAGAGGTAAGTGGTCAACCAGTGTTGCTAAAACTGTGGTTTCCTTACAAGAAAGGTTAGCCCTGACTAGAAAGTCTGTTGTGTGACAAGATCACAAAGACCAGTTATCACTCCAACAGCCAACACCACACAGGGAATTTAGAGTAAAATGCTTATCTCTGACCTGCCTTGTGGATCACCTGGTGGTCTGCAGGCACTCTACGCATCTGTTGACATCAACAAGGCTGAGAGAAAAGTATGTGTCAAGGTGACCCTAACTTATGCTTTGATTGATCGACTTTATAATTTGTCACTTTGGAGGGGGGAAAAAAGGGAATATATGATTAACCTCTTTTGAAAGAACCGTATCTCAATCAAGTATAATTATTTTTCTAGATTAAACAATTACAACCTCTTCCTGTACTAATACATGTTATCTTAGCTCAAATCTGGTATCCGTAAAAGGGTAGTTAATGTATTGACCTAAAATTAATTGTGCTAGGGCTTGTTTTTGTGTGATGCATTCTGGAAAGGGCTGTGCCTTCTCCCAACTTACAACAAAGGCCGTACAATACAAAGGACTGAGCTCCTGAGGACCATGGCTTTGTAAGACTGGATTTACTGTTAATCACTGCTAATAAATCGTTGAATATTTAGGGAGAGTCCTGAGCAATTTACAAATATCCATCTATTTTCTTAAAATTTAGCTTCTTTTTTTTTTTTTTAAACGAACAAACAAAACCAAACCAGCAAATTTTTAATAAGATATATAATCTTAAGCTATGCAAAGTGTCGAAATACTTTTAAATGCATGTCAAGAACTGTGTGGTCTTGCTTTATTCTTATATGGGGATCATTTTACCCAATGAGAACTTTAACATTCCTTTCTTATTCTGGGTGTAAGACCACGCTATTCACACTGGTTTCCAAGTATGACAGATTCCAGCCCAATCCGATACTGCAGTGACTGTTCATTTCCCACTGGTGATCACCCCCTCATCTTATGGCTGCAAAGAGAAACAGAGAAGGATCACAAGACTCTCTATAATAATAATGTACACTTCACATGCATCCATATTTTAGCACTGAAGCTAAAACATTGTGCTCTGCTTCATCATTTTGCCATTTTGTTTGGTGCAAATCTTAAAAATTAATTGGAGATCAGTATTACTTGTTGAGCTTGTTTCCTTTATTTTTTTTTCTTTCTCTTTTTTCCCAAAATAATTTGTGCAGATCATCCCATGCCAAATAGCAGGTACATAAAATAAATAGAGATATTTGCAGACAACACGTTGGCAAAGGATTGAAAACGTTGTTCTTCAAAAACCCGGAGAGCTTTGTTCATCGTGTACAATTTGGACTGTACTAATGCAATTGCTCATGCATGTGCTTTGTATATAGGCTTTTAGGACATTTTAATTTGTTAGGCTATAGCTCTGTTCTACACCTCTGTCTGCTGCTTTTTCACCACTCTTTATAAGATTTTGGCTGTAGCCCTGGTTGCAATGCACGAGTTTAATTAAAATCTGCAGATGTTTTCCATAGACTCCATAGAGTGGGATTTATGTTTCATCAATGAATGTACATTGGCTCTTGCTTGTATATATGATATTCAGTATATGAAATATTGAATATATGAACACGCACACTTTAAACACATGGGCAATAAGTAGATCCTTTCTCAAGAAACAAGAACAAAACAGGCAAGCATATCCTCTGTGAGAAACAAAACTTCAACACGAGGGCTATCCCAGATCTGGGAGCCGTCACTTGTGCGGTATATGCAGAGATAAGGAGGAAGCTATAATATAAACACAGAGAAAAGACTCGGTTTTCATTCCAGTTCAATTTGCCAGAGCATGATCTTTCGCCCACATGCTGAAAGCAGGGCAAAAACCTGCAAAATCATTCTGAAAGCAGGGCGAAAACCTCTCTCAACCTGCAAACCAGCTGGCTGAAAGGCTGGCAGCTGCCTGCAGAGCGGGCACGCCTTGCCTTCGCCCGAAGAAGGAGGTGTTTTAATCATGGCCGTGGCGATGGAAGGGCTGTGAAGGCTCACCTCAAACACAAACACGACATAACGTCTCTCTGCTGCAACGCCAGTCGGTTCCTGCTTCAGCATTCCCGGCACACACTCGGCTCACCGCACGCTCCCAAACATAACTCGTCTACAAGCTCCCGTGTCGCTTTACATCGTCGAGCCTGGCCTTTCAGAAACCGCAGGATAACACTTCCCCGTCATCCCAGCAAACTGCAATTTCGTGTTTACCGAAAAAAACAGGAAAAGGAACGAAATGAATTTCAAAAACCCTCTTAATTATTGATACGTATAAAAATTGTCCTCTTGTGTTCTGAAAACTGGTGTAAAATGTCACAGCTAGAGAGTTTCTTTCCAGTAAGTTATTCTCAGTAAATTTGGTCTGCTCGTTGCACGCATACACATATAGATATCTCAGATCTGTCTTTATATACGCTTCCTCTTCATGAAAAGCATTCTGACTACTTAACAGGCATGTGGGATCCTGCATAAATTATGCTGATTCTATATGATTCAAACTATAAAATATAAAATTACATTGCATTTTCGATAAGCATATACACAAACCATGTGGAACGTGAAAGGTCAGACTGGAAATTCCTCATTCTCATTCGTGAATAATTTTTTTTTTTTTTTTTTTTTCATCCAACGGCCCCATTGGTTTCAACTGGGCTGAGTCAGAAGTCTCACGTAAGACCATCATCTGGCCTGGTTTTAAGACCACTTCAGGGCTCCAGTCTTGCAATCCGACCTGTGCATAGACAGACAGATGTCAGTGGGCTGCTTTTTTGGCTTGGGGAGGCATTTCATGGATCAAGGCCATAATAGTTAACTCAGCTACCCAACCAAGAACATGATGAAGCTCCACTGCAACATTTAATCCGATGTCTTTGAGATTATATTAACTTTTAGCTTCATAGATGCGTGGTGTTTCTCCACCGAAAAAGTATGTTCTTACAGTATTCCCATGGCTCTAAGAAGATGGATAAATATCTCACAAAGGTTGGAAAACGAGCAGTATTTAGTATATGTGAGGTGACTACACGAGCAGAATGGCAGTGCCTACAGAAAAGATGATCCTTTCAGCACACCCATTCTTCCCCTTGAATTCTAGTATGTTTTTTTTCCTTTGTCTTTGCTGCCTTATGCTGAAGTTGCCAAACTTGCTTGCGTATGTGCTGCCGCAGGAGGTAGGTACCCATTTTCAGAAGTATTCAGTTTCTATGAATGCTGCTCAGTTCACCCAAAGACGGATGTGACCTCAGAAAACAGCTATACTTTTGTGCTGGAGATGGGATTTCTAGTTCTAGATTTGGAGATATTGGTACTTGGAGGCTGGGTCTGGCTGCACAGGGACGTCCTCTTGCAGTCCGGTGGGTGCTGAGCCAACACCCTTTGAAGTCCGCAGAAACTCTCCCACTGACTTCCAAAACAGACTGAGCTGTGCCTGAAATCTACAGCCTATTTTTCCCGTCTCAGTCACCAGCATGGTCTCCTGTCTGGGTGTCACGGGTATGGAAGCTAAATTAGCCACCCAAAAAATTTAACAGACCATTAGCCAGATGTGCAATTGCTGTGACAGTGGAACAAAGGTACCTATACATTTCAGAGAGCTTTACAGCACCAATCTGCTTTCACTGCTATCCATTTTAATATTACCTGTGATCAGAAGTATGAGTACTCTCTACAGGGTACTTTTCATATACTTTTAGCAGACTCTGCCTGGCACATTCACTGATCTCTGCAGCACTTCAGCATGTTCTCTTTTTATAGATGTATCAGACACCTCACTCCCTTAATATATGGCATATAGATAGACGGAAGCACCTACGTGAGCCCGGTTCCGTCGGTGTGCATTAGTATGACAAGTCAGGCATGCATTACAAGCAGGAAGACTGGGGCTTGACATGAATAAAAGCGTCCTGTCATACCATGCATGAGATGAACTTTAGTGACTTTATCTGACCACTGTTTTCCAAAGCGTGAACACCAGTGTAAGCTTTGTTGGTTACCAACTGTTAAGCACACTATCATGAAGTCCATATGCACCTACAGTTTCAGTTTTTAAATACACCTTCCCCAAGTGTGAGCAAAAATGTTGGAGGATGTGGAGGACCTGGAAGAAAAACTTTGCTTTGGGGATTCAGAGTCTCTTGGCTCATCAAGTAACGCTGGTGTGCTGCCTGTCTACAGCTAGTTGTCTGGATTAAAGCAGGTCTGGAAGGTCTCAGAATGAACCCAAGGAGAACTGAATGCTTTCTGCATCTCCTTGGCTCATGAAAAGTCACATTGCTGCCCACAAAGGTTGGGCAAAGGTTGAATAAACCATTATTCTAGGTATTATGAACCCTATCCATCGCCTTATTTTGGATGGTCATTTGGATACCTCCCAGGAGCTGCAGAACACTCCGAAGGGCATCCCTGTGGGATTGCTCCTTGCTGTATTTACAAGGAGCTCTTCTGATCCTTCGAGCAACGCTGCAGAGAGTAATCAAGACAGGTACTGTCTCCCTGACCTGTCACCACTTCTGTCCATTTTCCATTCGGCAGCTGTCTCACCCCCGCAGGTGTTCGGCACAGTCTTCCCTGGCTGTGTGCTCAATGTGATCTGAATACAGCCGTCAAAATCTGGATCAAGGTACAGCTCAAATTAGATTTCTCTGCCGTAGTGGAAGGAAAGATTCTTGTAAAGTTGCTCCGTGCCATATTTCAACTGTCTACAGCTGGTTGTTTTGGATGAAACTTTTGTTGTGGTTGATAAAAAGGTGTATCCTTCTAATTAACTTCTTGCTTTCACTTAAAAAAGACACCTTGGAGCAAAGGTGAAGACCACAAAGCTTAGCCCCAAATGTGAGGGTTTTAAAGCACAGGTTAGAAAAATTTGGATACTTAAATGTAGGAGCTTAAAATGGAAACTAACATGCCTCTTTAGCCGTGGTTATTTTCTGTACTATTCTACCTGTCTGTATGAAACAGGGGGAGACACACACATTGCTAATTTTAAGTCCTTTCTGCTGTCAATGAAGGGGATGGTTTTAACAAAATAATTATTTGCATGATAATATTAATAATAATGCCAGAAAAATTAATGCCGCCGAGTACAAAAGAATGTGTGAAACAAATAGGGGTCAGGATCAGGAACACTGAAATGTGAATATTCAATTAACAATAATAGAAAAGATGTGGGGCATGGTATGTAAATGAAGGCTGCCTGGGGCCAAACGCTCTCAATAGCGAAGCCAACAAGATATTAAAAACACCCCACATGACTTTGTTTTTCAGCTCATGAGCACATCCATGTTGAAAATATGTTTATCTGTTCTAACAGCAAAAACAAACACATTCCATAATGTATGTATTAGGAGGATGTATAACTCGTGCAGCATTCACCGCTGGGAAAATGTGACTGCCTGCAGTAAGTGCTGTGAAAGGGGAGGGGGGAAGAAGGAAGAGTGGCGAGAAGGACAGATGCTTGAGGAGGAAAAACTTGCTAACCAGAGGTTTTTACATGGACCACAGCATCCCGTGTCCCACATGCTGATTTCTCGAGCAGACCTGTTGCCAAGATAAATTTTTTCTTGGACTCCAGAATTTATAGGATGTGTTTGGCTTGCATCAAGAACACAGCAGTTCTTTCCCCGCACAAACAGCTCTATCTAGCTAGGCTGGATATAAACAGAAAGACTGCTTCACTAATTATTTATACAAAGACAAAGATAGCTGCATTCTGGAAGGTTCCTAGGAACTGTTGTTTTTTTTTTTTTTTTTCCTGGTCTTATTGTGTTTTTGACTTTCAGGGCTGTCAGACTCCACCGAAAAGCATGTAGACCTTCATCCACAGGAAGGTAATTCACAAGTTTACTACTCTGATTCATGCAGTGATTCTTTTTTTCTTTTTTTCTTTTTTTTTTTCTTTTTCTTGAGAGTATTGATAGTGCTTATTTAATAGAGAAGTATTTATATAAAGCAGGATCTTTACACGGACAAGAAGTTTCTCTTCCTACCTGCTTCCTGACTTTTGAGACTACCTGTGTGAGCAAGGAGTAATCCAGAGCCACCAGCACGAACCTCACTGCAAAAGCTGGCATTAAGAGAAGATTCTTAGATGTCCTGGAAATATCCTTAGGTGTCCTGGGCAGTGACATGCCCCAGCAAATGGTGGCTTTTTCAAATCAATATGACTACCATTATGAGTCAAGCGAAACTCATTCTTAAGTGTTTTCAGATTCAAGCCAACTGTTTTTTTAAATTATGCTCCATCTTCTTTCCCCCTTTCTCCCCACTTTTGGACCAAGGAGTTGAAATGCTGAAACAGGCCTGGCAAGGGGAATAAGAAGAAAATAATTTTCTGAGTGCCTCACATACCATTATCCTCGTCCTCTCACTTGTGCGTGAAATGCAGCTGAAGTGTGGAATATATGAAATAATTTCCTAGCAGTTTACAGCAAAGCCACAGTGGAAGGAAGGGAGGGAGGAAGGAATAATGCAGCCAGTGGAAAAAGAAGCAGCATTTAGGACAGGCAGAAAACTGTTGGGCTGCAGTCACCTAGGTCCAGAAACTGAACCTTGCAAGTAGCCTTACTCTATTTTAAGTACATTTTAAGGGCCTGTGGGAGTGGGTCTCAGTTTAGACTCTGGGATTAGCATTCCTCTTGTGCAAAGTACCATAGAATTTTAATGAATACAAGTAGTCAGAATTTCTGCTGTCTCCCAGAGATTTGTTTATTTACTAATTTAGGGACATGTTTAACATCTTACTTCAGTGGTGTGTCTGTACCAGCACCATGCTGAGGCAATGGTTAAAAATCTGATGCTGAGAAAAGAGTGGCATCTGTGAGTCATATACAGTCCTAGGCACACACACAAGTGATCTTTGAAAATCCTGTCCCCAGCTTATATAATGAGATATTAAAAGATTACGATGGATACAAAGATATGGCATCAAAAAGTCCAGTCTGCTTTGCTGTGGGAGCTTCTGCATTTAAAATAAAAGAAAAAATTAAGATACGATTTGAGTTTCTGTTGAGAAAGTATGACTATTTTTCCTTCGGACAAGGATGTCTCTAGGACCTGATTGGTTTAGCACCTGGTTTGGTCAAAGAGAGTTTTTGTACTGAAATAACACATCAGGCCCTTTATCCCAGGTCCTCAAAGGGAGTTGGGCATTTCACTCCGTTTGGCAGAACCAAACAGCCACTTTTCAAGGTCTGTGTCTCAGCAGCTCCTTTTCTTGATTTCAGGTTTTCTGAATTCTTTCCCCCTTTGAAAATCTTCTTTTAGAATCACAGGGACCCACCAACAGCACAAGTGAGGGGTAAGAAACTTTCTGAAACCCTTGGTCTCATCATGTTTAGCCAAAAAGCTTCGTCCAGGATGAGAATCAAGATGCTCAGCCCAAGTATCTTGCTAGGTCCAAACCTTCCTGTAGGTGGTCTGTAGTATTTTAAGAGGGATGGTCAAGAGAGCTGTTTTTAGCTTTAAGATGGGGCATTTTAAGCTGCATTGTAGATGCTTTGGGACAGTTTTAAACCTTTTGTTGACATTTGCTTTTGCAAAAATTAAGTAGCTGCCTATATGCAATCTGGTTGCACAGTCCTGAAAACCTGGCTGTGTTCTTTCTGTTAAACAGAACCAGATCATAATAAACAACGTGGTCATTTCTATTTCAATAGTATGAAATATTTTGGATATTCGTTGCTTCTTAAACTGAATATAAATTTCAACAAATACCAGGAAAGCCAACAAGCTCAAACAAAAATAAAAAATAACACCTCGCCACAACTCCCAAATCCTCCCAGAGCATTTTATATGCAGCTTAGCTGCACGCTCAGCAACCTTCTGGTTCGGTTTCTGGAGCCACAAAAATCTATTCTCTGTCCCTTAATTTGTCTCATAATGTCACAGGTAAATGATTATTCGATGAATTTTCATCTTTCTGAAAAAAAGATACATGTTTTTGTTATGATTTAAAAGAGTCTCTTGAAAAAAATAAAGACTGCTGGAGCCAAGCCAAGTTTTGGTAAAATCTGGCTAGATAATATATTCTCTTTATGATAAATTCAGCATAGTGAATATTCATAGCTGAAGTAGTGTTCCCTGAAATACAAAATTTATAATAGAAGTGAGATTGTGTTCTTAACAGCCTATATGAGGCAGTTTTTTTTAAAGCAGCTATCTAATTACATTTTAAGTCAATTACTCCGCTTGTTCCCCTGGTGACTCTACTCTCCCCAAAATGTACCAACTGTTTTTCATTATTATTTTCCAAAGAAGAAAACAAAAACTATGAAAAATCAATGGCAAACTTCACATAAGCAGATGTTAATCTTCTGCATAGTTCACCATACGTTCAAGATAGTGATGTTGTTGGCATGGGACTGATATTTTTAATGGAGCTTTTTTAGTTAGTAAAGTCAGTAGCAGTAGGAATTGGTAGCAAAAAGTCAACTGCACATTTGAATACTTAATTTTGCGGCTATAAACAGCCACGTCACATTTCCAGCAACAACAATGGGATGGTTTTCAGCACTGCTCTACCAAGCAGGCATGTTTTCCATTTTCTTCTTGTATATACAATTAAAAGCATTCCCACCAGAGAACTCTGCCCTGCATTTACTTCTGAAACAGAGCATGAGAGATGTCTCCCAAAAGTCAAAACCCTGCCTTTCCTTGGGCCAAATAATGAAAGAACAGTCGAGCAGTGCACCGTTACTTCTAAGGCTTCTATTAAAAGTTTCAATCCACTGACTAATTGACAATACTTGCCCCAGTGTGCAATTAATAAGGAGATGTCTCTGGTCATGAGAAAAGTCTTTTTTTCTTATGTGTGGAAAGGTGATTTTCCCTTCTATCGGTCAAGAGATAAGGAATGTGCATGGAGCATAGGCAAGTTCTCGCCTTGCTCTAGGGGATATCCACCACTGCCTGCGTTCTTGTTGAGTAATAATGAGATACCATAACCAAACAGTAGAAGATGCATGTCAGATGGTTCTCCAATAACATTAGAAAAAAAGCAGCTGATGTATGGGATATTGAAGGCAGATTAAGTTGTTAATGTATATTAGTATATTCTTAATTTCCTTTTAATTGAAAAAGACATATTGACTTTAATTAGAACCATTTCACAGGAACTGTCAATTAGCACATGTCAAACTAGTTAATTCAGAACAGAATTCTTTTAATTAGGGTCTGCTTTCCTTTAACTGTGGGGCCAATGAAATCAGCCTTTCCTTATCAAGATTTTAAATGTCTCTAAGACATACAATACAAATGTAGTCTCTTATCTATTATTAGAAGCCCATATGGATAACATTAAAATGATGATGCTGGCATTGTTCATGCAGCACAAATCAGAGTTTCCTTTATGACTGTTTGAAAAAAAAAAAAAAGGAAAAGATGGCTTTGAAGAAAGACTATTTTAAATACACAGATTTATCCTACTTTAAAGAGACTACAAAATTTATGACACGCATGTTCACATTTAAAGTATTATTTAATACGTCTGCTCAAATAAATGGGCCTATTCAAACGTTTTGTGTGTTCTATCAGCCAAAGACACATAAAACATTTTCAAAGCATGCAGTAACGTTCTTCCCTTAAATGAACTGTAATCAAAAGGAGAAAACAGACTCGATGATTTTTTTTGGGACAATATAAAACCAGCATTGTTAACTTTCATTGCATGTGAAGATTTAACACTGATTGCTAATCCAGTGGCTGTGAACACCAGTGAGTTAATGTCATCTCAGTTATCAAACAGCACATAGTCCCAGTCTTGACTTTCGCATGCATTTTCTGAATATGTCTCAAGTTTGCTGGTGGATCTGTACTCTTGGCTGACATACTGGTGTACAGACCTTCCCCATGGTTTCTGGGAGCTGCCACGTGCAACATCTGTAGCCCTGGTCACATCCCTTCAGGAGTAAGAACAGCTGAGAAAAATATAATAAAAACCGTAAAATGAATGATTTCAAAATCTAGACTTAGTTATATCATACAGGGTTTAGCCACTGTTTTACTGACCTATATCAACAGAGGATTACAGAGATTAGTGAAAGGAATACTTAATAACTGAACTGTGGATTCCAAAGAGGATTATCTGGTAAGATATTTCATGTATCCTGATGCTTTGTTGAACATATTAGGGACCTGATTATGGGCCTGAGTAACTCGACAATAAAAGAAGCATAATTTCCCAAAATGGAGTACAACTGGGACGCGTTAAAATTTAACGTGTCCTAGAAGTACACTTCACCTAGCATCCCTAGCCACACCATTTGTTTTCCCCCAGGGCATCTCTTTGGTATGTGGTGGGTAGTAGAGTTGTACGAGTGCCATGTGCTGAAGAGTGTGTTAAGGTTTCCACAAAACTTTGAAAAGTGGATGAACTTTAACAAGATGATCTGTAAAACTGAAAAATTGCGTCCTGGGAGCTCTTCAGCTCAAGCAAGAGGTTTTGTAGGCACATCACTTCACTGCCAGTATGAAGTGTACCCCGGGTATAACTCACAGCTGTAGTGCTACTTCTAAATGTGATTGTAAATAGGTAACATAAGACCCTGATATTTACTCATTAATCCTATTGTGGCCCACATTAAATCTCTGCTTATCAGTTTAAATGCTTACCATAATTTAGAACTCTTTAAGCAGATCTAAGTCACTTTGGCACCAAATTGCATAATCCAACTTCTTTTATAACACAGCAGAAACAATGCTTTGGATTTTGATCATATTGCTCAACCGGCAATATATTGTTTGTTTCAAAATGGCAATTAGCAATAGCTCTTCTTTTAAAATCATCCCCACATTGCCTGTGCGTATGAAGTATGGGTACGTTTGCCACCAGGGTTGTAAAACCTTAGGTCACTGCCTTTACCCTCACATATGACGCATTATGCTGGACTTCACATTATAGGAATATTTGAACGGTTTAAACTACATGAAATTTTCAGATTATGGTGAAATTTTTAGTCCTTGCAGTATCCCAGTCAGGTGGGTAATAATTTATCTAACCCATACCTTATGGCTTGGACAACCGAGAAACAGTCATATGGAGGGCAAGTAACTTACCCAAGCCCCAAAATAAATCAGTTGGAAATGGAATTAAAAGTAGAATCTCCCAGTTCCCTGAAGTTACGTGATCCTCCCTGCAAATACACTAACCCACCTCTCAGGGCAGCCCACTGTGTGCCCTTAAATCGGTGCAAAGCATTTTTTTTCCTAATTAATACTAAGACGATTCATTGCTTAGCAGCAGCACTAATATTTACACACTTATGGATCTCATGATTAAGTAGAAAGCTTTGACTTCAATTAAACCTGACAGTTTCTGATAGCAAAAAGTCATTATGGAACTTCAAAAGCACTTGAAGTACAGCAAGATCTTTACAATTATCTATATAATATCTTTCAGCCTCTGTTGGCTCGTTGATCTTCTGCGGCAGGCCCAACTTCCCTGTCAACTTTGGTCTATGAGAAGTTGAACTTTAATGCATGCTATTTAAAAAAAAAGTATATGAAAATGCTGCAATATACAATGGATTTCACCAGGTCTGACATTCTTTTTGGTATAAGTGCTTAATAAAAATTGCCCATGTGAATCATGTACTGTTCATGTATTGTTCATGAATCAAACCAAGAACCATTTAAAAATGACTAGCATTAGGGAAACGTAATAGCTTTTTAACAGATTATTTAAATGACTGTAGCTCTGATTTCCAGACATTTTATCCAAACAGCTATGGCAGAACTATCCCTGAAAAGGGAGTAACTTTCTGATTAAACTCTTTTGTTGTTGGATTTAAGAAATATTTTAGAAGAGAGAATTTCTCAATTATGTATTCATCTTTCAGAGCCTGGGCATGGAGGGTGTAACAATTTGATCAAACCCAGCTGAAAGCACTAATGGTTTGGAGGATTCATTCCGTTCTTACAATCACGGCGAGGAAAGCCTTAAAATGCATTCAAAGCAGAGCAGACGCTTTGCTCAGACTGACCAGTGCATAAATCTCTCCCTCGCTACTTTCTGCTCTCGGCGGCTTGGCTTGCCTGCTACTTTCATAGCGTGATGCGACAGTGATTGTGCATTTGCATGTTTTTGCGGCCAGATTATCAACCCATCTGATTCCTTGATTTTTGCTTTGTTGGCCGTATGCATCCCGGTGTAATTGAAACCAGCAGATACCCTCATCTGCTCGTGTGCTGTTGGCTCCTTGGCCTGGTGTTGCCAGTGGATGAACTCTCCCTCCCTTCCTCCTTTTCCAAGGAGGGTTTTTAGCCGTGATGGTCGTGCTCACGTTAAACCATTAGAGCAAGCGGTTTGCAGCACCCAAAGACGGAGCCGCCCCCATTAAACTGGGGGAGTTCCTTATGCTGAGCCCTCCAGACTGCTGCTTTTCACTTGCTGTTGTTGTTTTGAAGCATTTTCTCAAAAACTATGGTCATTTGGGCAACTCTCCCTTCTGCCGGCTGTTTTCCATAAAACCTGTGTTAATGACGAAAACTACTAAGTGGAAAAAATAACGCTGAGGCACCTAATACATGCCTAATTATTTGCAGCGTGGTTTAGCAGCTGCAAACGAGGACAGCCAGCCGGCTGCCCCTTCGTCGTGAAGAAGGGACTGGCGGACCATCATCAGTTCAGTAATCACAGACGAGGAGCTGCCGCTCTTGCTCCCGCCGCCGCCGCCGCCGTCGTCTTCCTCCAGGTCACACCGCCTCGCGCTATGGCAGTGTTAACTACTCCTTTATTAAACAATTCTCCAAGCATAACTAAAGCATTTGGGTTGTTAACATACATAATAAGTTATATTTAAGAAGGTTTCAAATCAGCACATTGTATTTTGCAGCAAAGTCATAAAAATATGCTAACATGATAACATCTAATGAGGGAAATGTTGCATGCAGATGTCTGTTTGCCTATTATCCCATAAAATGACTGTATATTTTTATTTATATGAGTAACGTTAGATACAAACATGTTACCAAAAATGCATTCATTTAGGAAATGTATAAACACAATATGAGTCTAATATAAGAAACTGTTTTAAAACAGGTTTTTTAGTGTTTATAAAATGAAGAGAAATTAAAAAAAAATATTGTTCCAAAGTACATTTTTTTTTCTCCCTCATGATGAGAAAGAAATATAGGTTCTCAGCTGGCATATTATTCGTGATGTGGCAGCAAAGTGAAATTTGTGCCTCGCGTCCTGTATCCTTTACATGATGCAAAGGAGTATAATTTTATTTTTGTTTTATTTGAAGGCTCTGTCTGGGCACATTGGCCACCAATTTCATTTTTATTGCAGTGCATGGATAGCAAAGTCACATATCCTTACGTTAATGCAAAGGGCATAGGAAAGGAAAGGGAAAGTATAATTTTTGTTGTTGCTGTTGTCATTTGAAATTTCCATAGTGTCTGTGCACATTGGGTACCATTTCATTTTTATTGCGCTGCACTGATAGCAATGTCACATATCATTAAGTTAACACCAAGTTAGAAAAAAAAAAAGAAAAACAGATCCCCCCCCCCCCATTACTATTGTTTGAAATTTTTTGTACTGTGTGAGTATAATTTCTGCAGGGTGGTGGAAGTACTGAAAAATCTAATATCTAATGTAAAAAAGGTACACCAGTTCATGTTTTTGTATTGCTCCATGTGACAGTGGGTAGAAAAATACAATGCTAATTACATTTCTCATTGGTGGGATAAAGGTTTGTTCAATATCTAGAAACAGTTGATGTGAACACAGCCATCTTTCAGGAAAATTGGAGTGATACCAGAGTTTAATTTCCCCAAATCAGTGTATTTTGTTAAAGCGCTTATCTCATGCATCCTAAAATACCTTCCGTGTCCACGTCAGTGTTTTTTCACCCCTGAGTAGAGAAGGTGACCCTCACTTCGGGATGCAGAAGGTTAATCCATAGTTGTGGTGGACCCACTCCTCGTCACTGACGTCTGTAAGTAACTGCCACCAGGATGGACATGGTGTTCACTGACACGGGGAGCGGCAGGCAGCTGTGTGGCTGCTCCATTCTACGTGACAGGTCATTGCACAGGCCAGTATAAATAGCAAGCAGGAGCATGGTCCTTGGGCTCCTTTGGGAAATTTGTGCCTTAGTGTGGTGAATCTATTGCCAACAATTGTCTCAGTTTTGGAGGGCAAAGGAGGCCAACTTAGTTTTGGACAGCAAAAGAGGCCAACTTAGTTTTGGACAGCAAAAGAGGCCAACTTGTTTTATTTTATTTGATCTATTATTAACCATTACCATATCACGTCCAACACTGCATCTTTACCCTTGACCTTTAGAGCAACTCTGTTGTGGCCCTATAAGTCAACGTCCGTTTTTAAGGAGCCGCCCTTGGACAGATAGATACAGGGCTGCCAACAAGAGATGGCAAGCTCCAATATGTTCCTTCTTGGTCTACAGATAGGTCTACTGGTTTGAGACAGACCCCATGAATTGCAGCTTGGACCCTGATCTCCATGCAGAATACCCCAAACTGGGCAACAGAGCTGGTGAAGGAGCTGGAAGGCATGGAGTGGCTGAGGACACTGGGTTTGTCTAGTTTGGAGAGAAGGAGTCTGAGAGGTGACCCCATTGCTCTCTACAACTTCCCGAGGAGGGGAAGAGGAGATAGAGGTGCTGCTCTCTTCTGCCTGGGGTCCAGGGACAGGATGTGTGGCGACGGTTCAAAGCTGTGTCCGGGGAGGTTCAGACTGGACATTAGGAAGCATTTCTTTACTGAGAGGGTGGTCAAACACTGGAACAGGCTTCCTGGAGAAGTGGTTGACGTCCCAAGTCTGTCAGTGCTTAAGAGGCGTTTGGACAATGCCCTTAATAACATGCTTTAACTTTTGGTCAGCCATGAAGTGGTCAGGCAGTTGGACTAGATGGTTGTTGTAGGTCCCTTCCAAGTGAAATCTATTCTGTTCTGTTCTGTTCTATTCTATTCTATTCCATCCCATTCCATCCCACTCCAAACTGGTTACTGTAACTTATACTTCAATTAATGGCTCAAGATAAGGAGGCTGCATCTAAGGGGCACTCCAGACTCTTTGCATTGCTCTTGCAATGTTCCCACCTGGTGCTCACAGTGGAGGTCAGTCCCCAGAGGATGGTCTCAGGCAGCATATTCAGTATCTGTAATGTCCCTTTCTTTTCTGTCACACAATATTTTGAAGGTGAACCTTTTTGGAGCACTTGGTTTGGTCTCCGCATGGACAGACATAAAGCTGTGGCAACTCCAAACTTGACCACAGGCCTTTGGAGACCCTGTTAATTGAAGTGGGATAAAACAGCTTCCAGGTTCTTCCGCTCTTGATAAGGAGTAGGACAAGGAAGGATCTAGACTGAGATTTGTGTTCTACATGAACCAAGATGAATCTGGAAGGACAGGAGAACCTCGACAAACACAAGTTTAATGAAAGCTGTATGACATTAAACAACCACAGATGTATGTAATAGATTTTGTGGTGTCACAATAGGATACATCCCAATAAGCCACCTGAACACACAAATATGTGACAGATAACATGGTTTACATTTTTAATGTATTTCCTTGTGTGAGGCTTGGAAAAGCTTCCTCCTCACCCATTGCCACGGGCTACGTGTGTGCAACAGCAGCAGCACTCCATCTCCAAAACATCACCTATTGTGAAAGAGAAAATCATAAAAGAAGGGCTGGCCAGAGCAATCCCATGGGTCCCTCCATTTACACAGAATTTGAGGTGTCAGCACCTGTACTGATGCCGCTGTTCCTTGGATGGTGTCCATGACACAAACACCCTTCCGCAAGCAACACAAGAGCAGCGGGGACTGCCTGCTGTGGAAGCATCAGTTGCAGCGTTGGGCACAACCTTTGATGGTGCCGGTGCCCTTTTTGCCCCCCTCTACCTCCAGCAAGACAGAACAACTGTGAAATATTTTGTAGCAGGTGTTAGATATCTAAGCAGGATAACGCGGCAGTTTTGGAAGAAGCGCTGGAATGGGAATATGCCGTTGAGCTCTCCATCTGGAGAGGAAACCCAGAACCACCCTTTCCTTGCGAGCCGCAGGAAGGACAGGGGAGCATCTGCTTGGGGGTTTGTAGAAGACAAATTCCAGCTTGTTTCTAAAAGTCTCCATATGTTTTTATTTGTGTTGTATACTTTCTTCTTGGCTGTACTGGAGCTCCTTTGTTTTATACTGGCACATCCCGGAACATTTTTAAGTTATAAAAAACTTACTTATCTCACAGCTCCACAAACAAACAATGATTTTTTTTTTCCCCTCCCTGGGTTTTTATTAAGGTCAGTGGGACTAATTCTCTACTGCTCTGCACCTTGCGTAGGCGTTCATACTGGTGCCAAATGGGTGTAAAGTCCTGGCTAAAACTACACAACATGCCTCTAACCGATAGAGCTGGAGCTCTGGGATCACACACCAGAAATTTGTGTCCAAACCTTACATCTCCGGTGGGTGTGTTGAGCCTCTCCAGATGGCGGGTGAGATTCCAGGTGTTAAAAAGCCACTTTCTCTCCCACTTCTATCTCTGCAGCAAAAGGCTGACAAGCCTTTTATATAGTCCTTTAAATTAGGAGGGATCATACACAGGCATGCACACATATATAAGTATATATATGATTTCTTACTTTTTAAGTCATGGAGATTATATATGTATGTGATCTCTTCTACATATATACATATATATGAGGTACTTAAAAATGACAGTCTTTTAGGAAAAGGAAAATATTAATCTGGAGTACTGTTATAGAACATGGACTTAATTTTTGTGAACAGTGCGCTATCTAAATGCAGTTTAGTCTGTTGCCTGTGCCAGCTGCGAGCCATGGAAAGAAGGGGCAGGGAGCAGTTTAATGCCGGGGAGGGCTGTTTTTGCACAAAGTTTAACTCTTTGTCCAGAAGGAATGGCAATCCAGCACCTCCCAGCAATGGCAGTTGACTTGCTTCAGTTGGATGTTGAGTCCTGGCAATTTTTGACAGCCAGGGGATGCCACACAGAGGACAAGGGCTCAGAACTTGAGGATCGGCCAAGGCTCCCAGAGGACCAGAGCTCAAACATCAGTTTCACATTTTAAGGGTCCGAGAGACATCTGGGTGGGGTTGTGAGCAGTTTGGGGTTGGAGCGTGGGATAAGCTGCCCATGTTGACATAGCCATTACTCATTATAACCGTGTTGACATAGAAATTACCAAAGTTCAGCTTTGGTAATTTCAAACCCACATTGCAGCGGCTGTGTAACGGGAGGAACAATAGAGAACTGGGCTCAATATACAATGCACTTTAACAAAATTCTTCATATGGTTTGATTTCTAAAGGATCTCTCATCAGCCTATTCCCTGCATTTTTGTGACAGTCACCACAAACATTGGCATGAGACTGACTTAGAATGGAAAATATTAGCAGGAAAAATGGGTTTTCTCAATGTTGAATGCACTGCCAAAACCCCTCTGCAATCCACCTGCAGTCTGTAGGCTTACTCATTAGAGTAAGTGGAGTTAAATAACCAAGTATGGACTTCATCTACTCCTCATATGTTAAAAAAAACCCCTGAAACAAAAAAGACAAGAAAACAGATTTTCAGTCATAATCAAACTAATATTCATAATATAAATCACTAATGACTTTCTGTGAAAAAATTCCTCCACGTAAAGCTCTGGGGTAACTGTAATAGATGGTGATAGACACTGGTCCTCAAGTAAATTTAGGGCTTCTGTTGGAAAAATTATCCTTGGGGCCTTCTGATGAGCAACTCTTTTGACCTGGCATCAAACCACGTTTCTTGTCTCAGAGATTCTCCAATGGAAGATCTCTGCTCTTGAATAATAATTTGTCGCATAAACTTCAGAGTAAAAAAAATCCTGCTTTTCCTATTTTGATCATTTATGCATCTGGTAGCTGAGATACGGACAGTCTGGTGTCATAACCTTTGGAAAATTTAAAAAAAAAAAAAAAAAAAAAAGCTGACATAATAACCAGGAATTGTTTTTGCCCCATTCTTTACAAATAGGACAAATTGGGTACTGATAGTTTATAAACATTAGCGTGCTCTGGCAAAGCCAATTTAGAATGAAGCACAATGTTGAATAGTAACTGTCTTGATAGTAACACTGGGAACTATATTTACCACAGTCAAATCCCTATTCATCCCTCACTCAGGCAAGACTACATTGAAGAGGAATTTTCTCTGAATTGGAGAAACAGGGATTTGGCCATATGTAGAAAGTTAATTTCCCCCCTTCATGAACTCAAGCTCTGATTAAAAAAGAAGCAATTATAATTTTTCAGCAAATTAACTCTAAGTTTATTAAAACCATTCAGTCTGATAATCTATATTGTCAAGTTATGTTTAATACTTATTATGAGATTAAACCACTAAAATATCTCTAGTTCAAGGAAATATCTTCAAACTTCAGTCGTAAAAGAACTATATTAAAGCAAACATTCAGATTAATTGATGATGGGATCGTTTAGCGTCTAACAGCAAAGAAGAAACCTCAGACTAAATCTATTAGCGTTGGATGAAATCTTGAGGTCATCACCTACTCTTTGCAATCACTCCCTCGAATGTTTATACATGTAAGTTCTGACTAAAAATGAATTAATAACTTCAAGATTTAATCTGACGTTATTAAGGTTTTTGCTGATTATTTACTGTGTCTGATCAGCTTATGTAAATACTCTAAACTGTTGCATCATGTGTAGTTGCCGTGCAATAGATGAGGTTACAGGCTAGTTAAAAGCATGTGTCTTGATCATAAAAGAATAGGAATCATTCTAACTTCATTTCAGAATTTCTGTAAAAATAAATATATCAAAATATAATAAAGCATTTCAATTTTGATAGCCAAATGTTAAAACCCTGTTAAAATCCTAAACAAATGACAATTAACAAGCAACTTTGAAATAGATCATTTTCTTCTGCATTTTAATACATTTAATAAACAAGAATTGCAGTAACAAACCAAGAGGCTGCTAGCATGTCCTACGGAAGCCTTGCTAATATTTAGTGAAAAAAATACAGAGAAAACATGCTGATACTTCTTTGCAAGAAACTTTTAATATGAAAACGGATTTAGCACATTTGACCAGTCACAAAGTGTAGAAGAATATGATTTAATGCAAATATATAGAAAAAGTTATTGGAACAGGCTGGAAAAGCAGAAAAGGCTTTGTGCATGCCTTGGCAAAGATTATCTTTCCAGACATCTAGTAGAACAAGTACAGTTATTTGTAACATTCATATTTCCTTTCATTGATGAATATCAGTTATTACTATGGTGTTTGGTAGTCTGCTGAGGCGCTCTCATTTTCTGGGAAGAAAATTATTACTTTTCTGCCCTAGATTGGTGATTATATTAATTGCAGGAACCAATGTTGTGTTGTGCTCTTAGGTGACTTCGTGTGTGACTCAACAACTCTTTTACCTGGCTCAAGGATGTGCTCCAGGGATTGGCCCAGAAGGAGGAGGACTCTTGCTGAACCAAATACTTCTCTCTCTCAAAACGTGAGCATCAGAGCATTTATTGTAGGACACCACATCCAGTCACGGGGAGCTCCTTGTGGCAGAACGAGAGGATAAGGACAGACCTACAGATTTCCAGGCGATTGTCTCCTGTAAGTGGAAACACTGCTCATGCGTGGTGCTGCAACTTGTGGTCGCTTTCTTCCCCTTAATAACTGATGTTGCAACATCTCCTAGTTTTTGTTAGTGCCAGATAACCTCGCTTAGTTTAAAGAACCACTGCCAGGAACTTAAGAGCCATTGGTTTTGGTGACCACCAAACAGGCTATTTTTTTTTTTTTTTAGAAACACTTGAAAACCAGCTACTGCTGTGATCACAAGGGAATGGTGATCCCTCTCCATAAATTCAATTTGTTCATAACCTTTTGACACAGACCATAAATAACCTTCATACGTTTCACACACACACAGACATGAATTAAATTAGATGAACAATGTGTATAAATATTTACTTTACAAAAATACAAACTAAATATAAAGTGCCATATGAACAACCCATCTATTAGCAAATGGTTAATTCCCAGTGCCAGTCGATGACTGGATTACATGTCTACCTGCTCCGTTTGCTGGGACACTCTACTAGTTGCAGGCACAAAATGATAGCAAAGAAAATACTAATCAATTGGCTGTTTCAGCAAAGGTTACACCAGAGACAAAGCAAAGGGAGGCTGAGTTTTGGCTCTGGGAAAGGCTTGTATGATTTTCTGGGGCAGGCTATGAAGTCTGGAAAAGGAAAAAAAAAAATAATGAAAAAAGACATTTTTATTTCTGAAAATTGTTCTCAGTGAGTTTATTTAAAGTGTTCGCACACACAATTAGTACAATAATAATAGCAAAAGACCTAAAAGAATGTGCCAGAATTCCAAAGTACTAACTCAGAAAATGTTTATGAGAGAGAATAATTCCCTCAGCTTTACACCTAAAATCCAAGTATCCCACAGGGATTAAAAATACACCACCTTGGCTTTCTGTTTTTTTTTCAGATTCTTCTTTGTGTTTTAAAACCTGCAAAATTTATCCTCTCTGATGCACTGGCTGCTTTAATTTTTAAAATACAGAATTAACAACAGTGATAATGTTTAGGGTAGAAAAGTAACTGAAAGTGGTATAGGTAAGAAAGTACTGAAAAGTGTTACTTGTTTCAATGTTAGTGTAACTTCTTGCTGAAAATTCAAGGAAAGACAAAAAGATTAAATTCATAGACTATTCAATCCTGATTTCTTTTCAAAATAAAAAAAGTAATTAAATTTATACCTTTCAAATCTAATGATGCCGATTTGCATTTTCAAAGAAAGAAAAAAAGAATTGTTAAGCAGTGGAAATCAGAGAACCTGCCGGAAATGTCCATAGTATTTTTTTTTTCATCTTTGTTGAGCGTGCATCTTCTATGAGAGACTGGCAGTTTGTCCAATTACCATGAGATAACACAGGGCCAGACAACAGTCATTGAATGGCCACACAAAAAAAGATGAGAAACTTTGAGGCCATAGAAACTCTCTACTTCTTTTATACGTTTAGGTGACCACGTTCACCACCCTACAGAGTGCAAGAGCAAAATGGGCAGAGATTAGGCAGCTGCCTTCTTCCCAGCCATGAGGTAAGAAAATCTGATGGATAAAAAAATGTTGCAAACTCAAACACATCCTTCTGAAACATTGACCAAACCCATTTTAATGAAATGAGACCAAACTTGCTGGAGACACAGGCAGCACCAGTGCAGACACTGCTGCAGGTTTGGTATTACCTGCAGTAATGGATCCCTAAGTGGATCCCTCCACTCAGGAGGGGTGTGATCTGCAAGTTACATTATGATTCGCTGTGGACCAGCTGAAGTTGAGAAGGAAAACTCTTTAGGACTATTAATCAAAAACGTGGCCTTTTGCCAATGCTTATTTAAATAAGAAGCGTGCTATTCGGTAGTGGTTAGCCCTTCCACAGCACCAACTGGTTAACATTAGGTCATGACAAGTAGAGGAAATGATGGCAGCACATGGCATTTCCTTAACTAAATAATAAAATATAGAATCATAAAACCGTAGAATGGTAGAATCATAGAATGATAGAATCATAGAATAGTTTGGGTGGGAAGGGACCTTTAAAGGCCATGTAGTCCAAGCCTCTGCAATGAGTAGGGACATCTTCCACTAGACCAGGTTGTTCAGAGCCCCGTCCGACCTGACCTGGAATGTTTCCAGGGATGGCGCATCTCCCACCTCTCTCGGCAGCCTGGGACAGTGCTTCACCACCCTCAGCATAAAACATTTCTTATATCTAGTCTGAATCTATCTTCTTTTAGTTTAAATCCATTACCCTTTGTCCTATTGCAACAGGTTCTGCTAAAAAGTTTGTCCCTATCTTTCTTATAAGCCCTCTTTAAGTACTGAAAGGCCACAAGAGGGTCTCCCCGGAGCCTTCTCTTCTCCAGGCTGAACCCCCCCAGCTCTCTCAGCCTGTCCCCACAGCAGAGGGGCTCCAGCCCTCCCAGCATCTCCGGGGCCTCCTCTGGCCCCGCTCCAACAGCTCCGTGTCCTTCTGCTGTTGGTGCCCCAGAGCTGGGGGCAGCGCTGCAGGGGGGTCTCACCAGACTGGAGCAGAGGGGCAGAATCCCCCCCTCGCCCTGCTGCCCACGCTGTGGGGGATGAGCCCAGGCTGCGGGGACTTTCTGGGCTGTGATGGCACACTGCTGGCTCATGGCCAGCTTTTCACCTACTAGTACCCCCAAGTCCTTCTTGGCAAGCCTGCTCTCCATCCCTTCATCCCCCAGTCTGTATACCGGGGGTTGACCTGACCCAGGTGCAGGACCCTGCACTTGACCTTGTTGAACCTCATGAGCTTCACCCAGGCCCACTTGAGCCTGTCCAGGTCCCCCTGGATGGTGTCCCATCCCTCAGGTGTGTCAACTGCATCACTCAGCTTGGTGTCATCAAAATATAAGGTATAGGAGTGCAAATAATGAAATAGGAAATAAATCTGCAATCAATACACTTGAAACTGTTACATGGGTCTACCACAGCTTTAATGGTGATTACTTAATCTCATTTGGGTCCACCTTTCCATGGAACTTTTAGTTTTTAAACCAAATGATGTCTGTTCATGTGGAGTAAGTGGTCATAACTCCTATGCCTTTGTGTTTCCCCCGAAGCAGTTGGAAACACTCCTGCTTCGGCTTTATTTGTTTTAATTTGAGTTTAGAAAAGTATAAAGTTAAGGTGGGACCTCAAGAACTCAAAGAAATTTCAGACTTGAAACTTTGCCAGGTAACATAAATAGATTAGCGCATACACTGGCAGGCCAGGAGCGGTTAAGAATAAAAGATCAAAGAAGCTACAAGAAATAAAAATAGCCAGAGATCTCTAGAACAGATATTATATTATGAAATTAATTACCAGTGCAAGTGGTACATGTGTAAACAGTACCACGTGTTAAAGCGAGGGGACAGCCAGGTCGGATGTTGAACTTCGCTGTTCCTTTGTCTCTTCCTTTCTCCACTTCATTAATCGCCATGTCAAAGGAGGGCTCTTTCTGACCATACGTTTCACTGGAGTTTTATCCAGTTAATGGAGACTCTGCAAATTAATCTGGGATGTGGTAACATAATTTAGCGGATTATGCTTTCAAATAAAATTTCCAGACATTACCCTCTATTTTCTTTTTCATATTTTCACCCCATTATCTCAGTTGGCTCTCCTACGGTGGTTGTGATTAAAGATTTAAAGTTAACACCAGTTATCATACTACAGCGTCTGAAATACCGAGCCCATTTTCTCCAATACGACAGACACATCAGGATAAATATTTTAATGACAAAGCCAGTATTTTTTTTCTCCATGATTACTGTTAAAAGCCCTCAAATATTTATAGACTTCTATTACATCTCCTCATTGTCAACACTTACCAATACTAAGAACTTAACCTTTTTTTAGTGAATCAGCTCCCCCACTCTTTCCATGTATTTTTGTTTCTGAATTCTATTCCAAGGTCACTTTTCACAGGAAATAAAAATGTGGCCTTAACAGGCTGATGTATGGCATGAAAACGATGGAGCAATTTGAGGAATTCAGTAATAGCAAATTACCAGGACTGAATGATCTCCCTCCAGAATTCTGAATCGAGAAAATGATTGAGTACTGTATGTATAGATGGGAATATGCATTGTCTTTTTAAGGTAGTAATAATAATATATAACACCCCCCATCCCCCTTCTTAGTGACTAAAAGCACTAATACTGTTAACTTTGGGGGTTTGAGCTATTAAAAAATGGTGTGAAATTTGAGACTCATTTTGGTGCTGAGAAAACTGTTGAGTTCTTCTAATAACCTGATAATGTAGGACTTGGAGGAGAATAAGAACCAAAACAACTCTGCTTCTGCCAACAGGAGCTGAATTAGGGCAAAACAGGTAAAAGTGATCAAGGAATAAGAAACCCCTGGACTTTCCAAAATCTTATGGTAAGGATAAGCTAAAGAGAGTGTTTAAGGAAATAAATTGTTGTGTAGGAAGGAATGGACTCCTACCTTGGATTAAACTGGGTATTATTTTATTATTTGCAGTGCGTCGATCTTCTCCTCTCAGCATGAAGGTGAATTAAAATTCTATGAGCAAATGGTGAGGATGGATAACCACCTCTGTTGTGTTACTCTGAACATGTCCATACAGCTGACTGGGAAGGAGAAGGTAAGAGCTAGCTATAATAAGTCAATAAGTTGCTTTGAGGGGCTGTCATCCTAATTTGGCCAGTGGAACACTGTTGGGGCAACCAAGACGGTTGTCAAGCTCTGATGGTCTCTGCCAACTCCTTGTAGGGTCGCACACTGCACAGGGACCTGTCTGTCCATGCCTGAGCTGGGGCTCTGTCTGTTCCCGATACTGAGCCTGACTCTCCTGATTTGTCCTGCGGGAGCAGACTACGGACCCTACAAGGATGTCAATAGTGCCAGTGGAGACCCATGCAAGATCTGCTTGTGAGGAGCAGTGAGCTAGCTTGTGTTCAGGCAGTCCCATATTTCAAAGAATAGCTATAACTCAATCAGCAATTAAATAAGTATTTTTTTTTGTGTGTGTGTGTGCTCTAAACTTGTTAATAACACAGGCATCAGCGTCATATTGCCATACTACCCACATCCTGTTGGCTGTAGGAGCACATCCAGGTTCGTTCACCGCGCTTTGGGAAGGACACCTTTGTCACTTGGGTGACATGCCTTGGACACAGGTTTTATTTAGCATGTCGCATTGCAAAACAAATGGCTAGACCTCAGTCTGGGACTGACCTACCTTGGAATTACCTGAAGTCTGGAAAAGAGAGAACTAGTTGAATGGAGGTAGGGGAACGGCAAAGAACATCTCTGCTCGATGTAGACCCACAGAACAAAAATAGACGGGCACAAGGATGGAAAGAAATAAAGAATAATTCCTCTATCTGGCTTGAAATCAAACTGGAATCCAGCGCCAGCGTTGAACATTTTGACTGGATTTTTAAAAAGGGTTGGATTATTTCACTGTTATTCACTGTAGCTACTCATACAAACAGATAAATATGGGTCTGTTTAAGCCAAATGCTCTTTTCCAACTTCAAAATTATGCAACCGAGAGCAAAGTTTGGCTATCTAAAAGTAATCAAACCTAATGCTTCATGCTGTACAGTAACCTTTTTGCCTGAAGAGGTCAGGAAGGAAATATTTTCCCACACTAATGGGTAACCTCAGTTTTATTTTTCAGCAGTTGACATGTTCTTGAGGTACTTTCTCGTTAACGCTGGAGACACAACGTGCCACTGCCTAATTCTTTGTGGCAGAGGTGTTACCACTCCAGCCAGGAGAAAATGTTTAATGCCCCAGAAAAGAGGGAAGAGTTGTCCCCTTTGCTTCTCGAGGTACAGCTCAATCCTCCCGCTGTGGTCTTCCAAATTTTGGCCCGCTTCCTTACACTTTCAGTCAACCAAATGTAAATTCTGAGGCATCCTGTAATTCTCTGTGTCCTGTTAATCCACAAGCAAGGACAAAAGGGATGCAGGGCATCGGGTAACGGCGGCTCTCCTGCACGCATAGGTACAAAACTCATCGAGTACACCTCTGCCTAATGAGAAAGCAGTGGCGTTCTGACAAGCAAGAACAAATAATCATAATAATAAAAAAAAGTCGCTGTCCTGTCAAATACGGTGTGCATATCAAGGACCGTGAATACAAAGCAGACTTAACAGCAATCACATTTTGAGTAGAATTCGCTTGAATGTAACACCTTCTCCCTCTAAGGTTTTGAGTGTGGTATCTTAAAGAAGATCACACAAATTACTCATTCTGGGAACAAAGGCTCTTTTTTGAAAGCTGTCAGCCTGCTGACAGTTATGATGAGCATTTACTTCAGGCTTGTAAAACATATTAATCAAACTTGTTCCTATAGCTTCAGTCCAAGGAGGGTTACTGTTTCTTTTAGGGAGATGTTTTACATAAGTGAAGAGCTCTGAATACATATACACCTTGAATTCAAACCACCGTCTATGCCATTCATTTACTCGTAATGAATAAATACTAGTCTACACCAGGCTTAAGGAAGATTGAAGCAGTGTACGGAAATCTGTTTATTACAACACTATTTGCCAAAGACCTGTGCACCATTCATTGAACCTTGAAAAACATTTGAAAATATGGGTTGCATTTGCAAACTTCAATGTATGACATGGAGAGCTGGCAAGCTGCCTGGCTCCTACTTAAAGGATTGTCATTCTGGGAAAAATAAATTTCTCTAACTAGACAAAAGTCAATGTTTTCATGTTTTACTGCAATCAAACTGATATGGCTGACAATTTAATGTCTCAACACTTAAAATATCTGTAGATAATCAGTTACCTCAATCAATCATAACTACAAGATTTCTCTATTTTCAAAGCCTGTATACGTGTGACTGAGATATTTAACAGTTTAGAGAAACCTCCCCATCCTTCATGATTTCTCTTGAGCCATGCAGGCTTCCCCCCACCCCCCCTCCCCAAAACGCACAATTTTATAATTGCTGAAAAAAAAAATAAAAAATCCAACCCTGCACTGTAATCAGATTTTGAAACCTTTGTGTTAATGTCCTGTTTTATTTAATTTTATGTATATTTTATAGTCTGCTTGCCTGTCAAAAAGATGTGGAAATGTGCTGGCATTCCAGCTGAAGACATCATTATGAGTGAGAAAATGCTCAAGGCTTTTTTCAAAGTGGGTGCTGAAACACACATTTCTCGTCTTTGACTCCAGGGGATGCTAACAGCTGCCCCAGCAGACAGGTATCGCAAGGTCAAAGGCTAGCAGAGCTGTGCACCTTCAGGATTTGACTGCCAGCAAAGTAGATGGGTAGTTTCTCAAAACTAATAATAAAAATAGCAACAATGATGAGAAGGAGACGGAGCTGACAACAAAAACGAAAAGGAACCCGCAAGAAGTGAATTCTGGGTAGCGCAACACTTGGCAGAGCTGATTTTAATATCTGACAGGTTGGGTTCACTAATCTTTGCTATTCATATTGACGTGAAACTTCATACAGTTTTAGAGATTTGTATCTATTAAGACATGCAGCAGTGTTCCTACAACATGGGAACAAGTTTGCTAGCGCCTGCCGTTCTTCTTCCTCCGTGATAAAAATTGATATGAACTGTTTTAAACGCCTAAGAGATAATTACTCTCAACACTCAATAAGGAAAGCTACATCTTCAGAGCCTCCTTTATCTTTAAAAAATAATAACAAAACCCGAGCCCGAAACCCACCAACAAGACAAAACAACATTCTTCTCCCCATTTCCCCCCCTCTCTTTTGTTTCTTTGATTACTTGGAGCCTTGTAATCAAACTAAGCTTAGTTTCGGGACCCTTGGGGCAGTATCTCTTAGTTCCCTGTCAGGCTGCGTTGCAAAACAATCAATCTTGCTCTTGCGCTGGCTTGGTGGAAGTGCCACGACACCAGGAGTGTGATGCTTTGCTCTTGCTGTGAAGCTTCGATGACAAAAGTTTTTATCAGAAGCTGACTGTATTTAGGGTTATGAATATGCAATGACTCTCATTAGTATTGAAGCACCGGAGCACGGGCTGACATCCCCCGCCACTTTTAGCTGCTGCAGAGTCGCCTAATGAATTGTCTTGCTCTTTCACTCGCACGGGCTTTGCTGCTGCGGCTCCCCGTTCCAAGGGGAGTTGCCCAGTTTGAGAATACTATTGACGGCAGAAATTAATTGCCAAGACCCGCTCTTGATTTTATTAAACAGTGTTGAGACAGTGCTTAAATTGTCAAAAACAGAAAACCATTAAACTCCACAGGAGACAGCATCACTGCGAGTGAGAGGACCCACGTGTCCGTATGCGGGGCCGTGCGGAAGCACACAGGTGTGGCACAGGTACGCCTGCCGTCTTGTCATCACACCCACGCATGCAAACATAAACATCTGCATCAGCGATCGGTCTCAGAAACCTGACATCCTGCTGATTTATCTGTTGTTTTTCCAGCTAGGACAAGCGGGGATAACGGGAAGTTCTCCAAATAAGCAGGACTCCAACACATTGCTGTTTGATCAACCCTTTAATACCCTTTCTTTTCCCCTTGGGACCCTGCCAAACATTTTTCAGCTCACACGTCTGCAATCCTCGCGAATAAGTTACTGATAAGGATGTTTCCAACAAATGATTAAGATATCTGGCTTGATTTGTCGTGTTTGAGGAAATGTGTAAGCTTGCAGAAACAAGTGGAAATGACCCTTTTTTTCCCAATTGGTTAAATTAAGTATTTTTTCCCCTATTCATCTTAAATTTCTTCTGACATAAAAGGAGCTTTTGTGGCTCTCTGCAGATTGCGAAGGATAGAGTAAATTGAAACGGGTAATATATTCCAAGAAGCGTAAGTAGCATTCTGAAAGGTGTGTGCGTACTGCAAATAATAAAGGATATGAGGTTCTCCCAAGAAGATGTCAGCCCCACGCAGCTCTTTATCCATTTAATCAGTAATGGAAATAGTCCCAGTGCAAGGAAGGAGGATCTGTTTAATTTTTACTGCGATTTTTGGCACTGCAGCTCTAACACGAGCTTGGCTTACCTCTTGACCCAACCCCAGGAGTGCCTGTTCTCATCAGCTGGAGAAAAAATAAACATAAAGAACATCTACATGTTGGGAGTATCAAATACAAGAGCAGTTTAAAATAAATGCAGTTCTGACAAAAGTGGCTCAAGTATCATACATCAAACACTTGTTACCTCTCTTGGCCTTAGTGATTGCATGTGACTAAGAAAGAGTGAGTGATAAAATCTGAAGAAAGATGAAACCAATCTGGGCCTTTTTAAAGATCATCAATCATTCTGCGCAGCCATGATATTATTAGTTCCAGTAAGCCTTGTTCTTCCATTTTATGGACATCATAAACCCCCCACCCCTAGACCAATGCTACCATGGGAAATCATTTTTATGGGCAGCATCTTAGCGTGGGCCAATCAGATCTAATCACATAACAAGCTACTGAATTATTCAACGTTCTCCCTAATTTTGCATTCTTCCTGCACTTTGCTGTCACTGCAGGGTTTTAAAAGTATGTGTTTTTACAATATTTATTAAGAAGATAACCATACACAGGAATTTTGCTTTCTCTATGTCTTTCAATAATCGTTTGTTGCCTTAGATTGTTGCAGTGTATACATTACTATATAGAGAATATTTTTTTCTGAAAGGAATAGCAATCCACAATGTGGCACTCGGCTTTAAACTCTTTCAGCTTTTAAAATACCGAGCGTAAGGACAACAATAGTGAAACAATTGTGTTCAAACATAAAATATTCAGATTTACTGAGCAAACTGTAACCAGCATGTCTCTTAGCTGTTGCTATGAATACAGGGCTCACATTGTATATGAAAATATTTCAGTTTTAATTGCAAATCTGTGCAGAGATGATTTGGGGTCCGTAATTAGCACATAAATTCCAGACTTTGTGACTGCTGTGAAAACACACATTATTTATGGAACGATTATCTAAATATAATTCAGTGTTTTTTGCTTTCAACAACTACTGTAAAAGTCTGATTTAATAAAATGTGAAAAATTTCCCGTCTCTTGCACTTCTGTTTACATTATGAAGCATTCATTCCTCTGCACTGCCATTTCCCCCTCGACCCGGGGTGGACTTTGCTTTCAGTGGCTCCGTACTTCACTCACACCTCGGGGAGGTTTCTTCACAACCATAAAGTGCCAGGCACTTAATTTGTTTAAAATGAAAGCTTGGATTATGCAAATAGCTCTGAACTGCACGAACAGAGTGAGTTTATGTGACCTCCATCCTTGTGCTTTTCATCCAGGCTAGGAGTGGGAATAGATAGGAGCCCTGTCTGAGCCGGTTTTAAGCTACCGTATGCAGATTTCCAGTTATCCAGACGGGGTTACTGGAAGGACAAAGTGGTCTCTTGTTCCCACCTACTTATTGTAAACTGCAGGCTCAGCCACTTCTAGCTCCTGTTGGCCGAGGGTGGAACCAGCACAAAATTTGTCTTCTCCCTCTCCAGCAATCCCATGCGCTTTCAGAGCTGGCTACTCGCACAACCTGTTTTGCGGCAATAGTTTTCGAGCACCTCTGTTGTTCTAGAGTTTAAAAGCGTATTTTCAGGTTGTACGGCACTGAGCGTTTCCCTTGCCAGGCTCGTGCTTTTCGCTAGGTTAAGGGCTGGAGCTGCTGCTGAAGGGGCTGGGCACCAGGTATCCGCAAATACCATGACGGCAGGTTAAATAATGGAACAGAGCTTGCAGTAACAACAGCCAAAATCCATAATACGGACTTAATCTGCAGTGGAATGCAACGCACCTGAAAATTTCTCCCTTCTTCCTTTTTTTCCCCCATTCTCTTGGGTTGCGCTGTATACAGTTTTGCTGTCTTTGAAGGAAAAACCTTTACCTACGCTGCCTCTGCCTCCCAGCTGCGAGACACCGATCGCCTCGCTGCCTCTGGCTGCAATGTCAACCTCAGCAGCCACCCCCATAATAGTCGCAAAAGTCACTACTGACTCGTTGCCTCGCCTCTCCCGTGGCTGCCTCCCCTTGCACCGAAGGCTGTGCCTGCAGGAGCATCCCCCAGCCCACCCCATGGGGAGAGAGCAGGTGGGCTGCACACCGTCTCGGTGACAAAAATGTGCAATTTTTAATTCCTTTTTTTTTTTTTTTTTCGCATGGAGTCTACCAGGATTTGCCCAGGCCTGGGAGCGATGCCTCCCCGCACGTCGGCTGGGTTGCCGGCGATGAAGGCAGGCAGGACCTGTGCACGGCGTCCCGCACAGCCCGGCCCCTGGGTGTGGATTTTGATTTGAGCAGCGATATCAATGTCATGGTGCATGCGCACCGGGAAGGGAGTTACGAAGAGTAATTGAGAGATTCAGCGTGAAGCCACTGAAAGCTGTAATTTAAAGTTCCAGTACTACTATTACCACTAAAATTTAAAGTGACAGAGGCCCAATTATGAACGGTTATTTTCTTAAATAGAATTGCTTTTAGAATTTTTTTATCCTCTGCAAAGCACTCATGTCTACCTAGCCCTCGCTGACACCAGGACCTGTCTTTGCGGCTTCTGGTGTCAGGGAGATGCTGAGCATCCCGCCCCTGACGAGGAGCAGATTGACGGGGCAGCGATGCTGGGAGCTGTGCAGGGGACGGCAGAGCCGGCGGCGTTGCAAGGAGATCTGCAAGGGGTCCAGCCTGCTCCCAGGGCAAAATTAGGCACAACTTCAGTATCTGAAGGAGATTCCAACCCTGCCTTCGTAAACTGGAAATGGCATCTGGGGATGGTGGAGACACCGGGTACATTTTTAGTAAAGAATAAAAGGATGGGTGAGACTGGAGGTCTTCTCTGACAGACAAGTGGGCGAGCAATTATTATCACTGCTTCCTTCATAATTTGGATTTTAAAATTTACTTGTTGATTTAGATGACATCTGAGGCAGAAATTCTTGGCTGTGAGGGGGGTGAGCCCCTGGCCCAGGTTGCCCAGAGAAGCTGTGGCTGCCCCATCCCTGGAGGGGTTCAAGGCCAGGTTGGACGGGGCTTGGAGCAACCTCCGCTGGTGGGAGGTGTCCCTGCCCAGGGCAGGGGGTGGCACTGGGTGGGCTTTAAGGTCCCTTCCAACCCAAATAATTCTGTGATTCTATGATTCTATGACAAACCTTAGGATGCAGTACAGCTTACTAGGCTGTCTACTCAAATAATACGAAAAATTGTCCTGGATATTGGCTTGTCTGGTGCTACACACACATTCACTTCAGATGAACAGGTCTTTAAAACATCGGTGGGACAGGAAAGCTACAGACCTAAGTGCTTCCTGTGGTCTCACAATATTGGTATATTTTTCTTAATGCCTATCATCAGAAGACGCCACGAGGACCTGAACTTTCATGTGAGAAGGAAGGTACTGCTTTCTGGGTACACATAAAATTTTAATACAGAATCTCTTTGAAAAGTGACAGAGTTCTGCTGTCTTTCACACAAGGACTTCCAAAAGTGAGAGTGGCATTTGGCTCACAGGTAGCAGAACCGTAGTCTAGGAATTTAGGGAAGTCAGCCTATCCTAACAACATCAGCCAGGCCATCTGGTGTACGTACATACAAAATCCAGATCAATCATATTGATTTTTTCCCATGTTATGAATATACATGCATTTTAATTGCAGATGCAGAAGAATGAACCCAGTGTTTTCAGGTGAGATCAGCGACACACAAATAACCTGGGTGGTCACTAATAAATATCCAGGTAGAAAGGAAAGCAGACCACTTTTTGCAAACCTGACAGAATAAATTATTTCTCCTTACAAGTGATATCAGTGCATTAAGTTATTTTCTTAGCCACCTGTTAAGCAGTTGTACACAAGACATACCATTTTTTCCTTTCATTGATGCAACTAAACAGAAAAACATGAGATGTTTTTCATACCTTGGTCATCTTCTGCCTGAACAGTTTTCTTTTTTGACCCCCACATCAAACCAAAATGGGAGTAGGCAGAAGAAAATAGCTGGGAAATCCCTCAAATCCATACCAGAGAGTGTTCACCAGGAGGGGTGTAATGTAGAAGCAGAAGGGTGTTCTCTTTGAAGGCACCTCTGGGGAGGCGGAAAATGATTGCAAGAGCAGAATACAGGAGTATACCCACCAACTCGCAGAATAAACCCTGATAGTCCAGAGAGTCTGGCTTACCAAAAAAAAAAAGCTACATAACAGAGCAGGGAGAAAATCTGGTGATGTGGTGGATCTTTACCCTGGCTATTGCCCGTAGCAGAAATTAAGGCCATTAGTGGAACAGGTTCCTAATTATGGGCTGTAGACTGTTGTCAGTGGTTAACTCTCTGCAATACTGGCAAACTCAGTAGTGGGGGTTCATCTGCTACTTTAAATATTTGAAATGGAACACGGTGTGGCAGCCAGCGGCCGGCATCCCTCTGTGCTGTACAAACACAGGACCAAGACATCTGTTGTCTGTGTCCAAGAGCTCACAACACAGGGATTTGACTGGAGACACTTTACTGTCCTGCTAAGGCCATGCTGACACTGATACTGAACTTCAGGGGTAAAAATTCATCCCTTCTGTCACTCCAGCGGCATCCCTGCACTCATATCATCACGTATTTGGTTCTGAGTGACCTGGTCAGGGCTGGTCCCTCGCTCGAAGTAAAGCACCATTGTGTAGCATCACCAAAGCAGCTCCTCCAGGCACCATCCTTGCAGCTGGCTGAACACTGGGTCCAAGTGACCTCCGTGAGTCAGCCAGGGCTTTTCTGCAAAGGCCGGTAAAGACCAGTCCCAAAGAAGGCTAATTAGTGTTGGCCTAGCGAATGCTGGTGAATCATTCAAGGAGGGACACATGCTCTGCGCAGATGGACAAAGCTGTGATCTGCTGCCAGACTGAAAAAAAAAAATAAAATAAAATTTATGTCGTGCACTGTAGACACTCCTTACCTGTTTTAATTTTTAATAGAAACATTCCCTTTTAAGTACCAGGAGCAATATGAGTTTAACGTGAGCTCAGAAGACCATGCAGCACAAGCATAATTGACTCGTTGCCATCACTTGCTAGATATTTTTTCCTTTCTCTTTCCTAAGTCTTAATGTTTCCTAAGTTCTTAACAGAAACAGAGCGTGTTAGGGCACCAGCGTTTGACACAGAGCTTACAACCTAGTAGTCAATATTGAAATTGGATTTGAATTACTGTGTAAGTAATTGCCGATAAGAAAACTGGAGTAACAGGGCCGTGGAAAGACATAAAGCACCTGCAGGTCATAGGCAAAGGAAACCAGAAATAAAAATGTTTACAGAGGTCAAAGGTTTAAATTTTTAATTGCTATTGTATCAGGGAACGGAGGCCACTTTTACGTGCGTGGCTTTCCCCTGTAAAATCAGAGTTTGTCTTACATGGAAGTTTGGTATCTTTCCACTGACCGGTGTCACAACTGAAAAGCCAAACAGATGAACAATATTTACGCTGAACCTTTGAACTGTTGGCCTGATGCTATCACTCTTTTTAATCACAAAGTATCTCGGTGTTTAACTAACCTCACTTTCATCTCCTCTGCCTCTGCTTGTGCTACGTTATCCCATCTGCAATAAACAAGGACGAAAGCTGTAACATCCTGAGTAGTGACTATAACCTGTCCTCCCCTTAATGACAGATTTATGCAGTTCGTCAAAACCCATCGTCTGAACAGATAAGATTGAATTCAGTGACTGCCGAATTGGACATACTCTGAGCTGAAATAAAAGCAGTGAGATGTCTGTGCTTATTAGGGGCTTCCTAATAGGAGAAGTCTTTGTGTCTTACAGAAAGGCAGCTTTACTCTCATCTGTGGTGTTTTCTGGAAGCCCAAAATGTAAAAATGAGTGAGAAACTGTAGTTACTCTATTCACTAAACAAAACCTCGTAATTGTACTTTAACTGGGAAAAAAACATCACTACTTAAAAAAATCCTGGAGCCACTCCCAATTTTGGGGGGTGGATTAGGGAAGATGAAGTCATCACATCCTCACCCCGGGCTGCTAACAATGCTGTGTATTGCACACAAAGCTCCCGACCAGACTGACGTTTCTGTTAAAAAGTTCAGTAGTGACTGTGTCAGCTGGGACGTAACCTGAAGTTCCCAGTTGGGTTTCAGAATAAACAACATGCTGGGCAGAACCCGAGCTCCTCCGGTCTCTAAGAGCTTGTTTTTTTCTTTCTCTTATCAAGGTTTTTAGCAAAAAACTGAGGCAGAACAAAATAAATATATATATATATATTTTTTTTTTTTACATGTTTTTGCTGAGAAGGATGGCTTCACAGCTGTTTCTTGGCCCTGCAAACAGGTCTAACTAAATGTGTATGAGCAGTATAACTCAGCTGCTTTTAGGTATTACTCCTGACCCAAAACAGCATGAAACAGAGAAGGAGGGGATCTATTTAGTTGCAGTCTTGACCTGTGGTTCTATTTACATCTTTAGCAACAATTTTTCTGGTATTCTTGATAAGGACATTATTTGGTTTTTTCTCCATTTCATTGTTTTCACCTGAAAACAAGTATATTAATAATTTTCCATTGCATGTTGAGGCTAGGGTCTTGATTTATGCAAGCAAAGTGGATCCTTGTAGGAAAGGAGGTGTAGAAAAGGAAAGCTGGAATTGGAGATTAGCTGTAAAGTAACACCAGCTTAGAGTACCACGACCTTAGGGTGATGCCACAAACTCACAGCGTATCCTTTGCCCCCTTTCCATTAACAGACCTTATAAAGATACAATTTGCACAGACGCAGAGGTGAGCGCGGCCCTTGGAACTGTCTCTGAGACAAAGGAATATGTTTTCTTGTGGAGAAAGCTCATTAACAGTCTAAGCAACGATGGAATCAGCACTTGGGGTAACTCCAAAGCCACCTACTCAAACTGGCGAGGAAGAGAGCTAGAGACAGATCCTGGTGGCAGGATAATATTTCCCCTGGCTTGGCTTGTGTGATTTATGTTCATGGCTATTGAAAGCAAAAGAAAGAAAGGTTTCAAAGCTGTGTTTGTATTCCCCAGCAGAGCTGTTTGAGATTTTCATTTTGTAGGAGCTTTTCATTTCTCTTTATCCATTACCAGGCAGACAAAACCCAAAGACTTCTACTAGTTCTTATTCCCCTCCGTTGACATCACCACCAGATATAAATTTGGGAAAGCTACTCACAGCATTTCGTTCAATTAATATGCTGGTGTTGTCCCTGGACTGGAGAATGCGTTTAACTATGTATGTTTGCTGCTCACCGTCCCTTCAGCAGAGGAACTGGAGAGGAGAAAGGAAGGAAAGGAAATTTTTAACCTGTTCATCAGCTTTCCTCTATCTGTGCAGTGTCTTTTCTGACAGATAAATAGAAAACTAGGATGCGTGCCAGTTAACACCTTCGTGAACAATAGAATGCCTGTATATATGAGATAAGCAAGTGGACACTGCTCTGAGGCTTTGAGTTTATGCTTTGTTTACGCTTCTTCTTGGTCCTATTCCTCCCTTCATCCTTTAATTTGTATAAGCACATGACACATGGAGGGCATTCAGGCAGGACAGGGAAGCAGCTAGCCTGCCAGTGCGCAAGATGTGGAAGAGAATGAAGGAGCCGTCATTAAAACACCTTTCACTTAACCACTTCTGCATTAGGAGCACCTTATTAGGTACACTGATGATAACGTTGACAGGAGCAAAAGGACCTTCCTTACAAGAATTGACATCAGTTTGGCCCTAACTCCCAAGAATTAAGTGTGCATTTAGGACAGGAAAGTCCTCACTTAAACCTATTTGAGAAAGGATGCAAGACACCCTTTTATTTCTTTATAAACATATGTTGTTCCCGGATAAAGAGTCCTTGCGTTTTGTAAGTTCATTTTTCATGTACACTGAAAAAGAAGCGTGCGTAGCAACTTCATGACTTTATGATGTGGCAACTGTGCGACTTTAATTTTAGACCCAACATCCAGGTACAAAAGGTAGTTTAGACTGCTTTTGTCAACGTAGGGTTGGGCAGTATCTCCACTCATATTTTGCTTAACCATGAGACTGCTCTAACGAGCCTGAATTACATGAGCTACAGTTCCTGGCTACCGGGACCCACCGGGGCTCTGGTCCCCATGCCAGCTCTACCCACGCACAGCTCTCCCTGGAGGCAGCAAGAAGCACCCCAGGGTTGGATGCTTCCCATTCCCAGGGCTGGAATAGGACCATTCTCAGGCAATGTGGTTAAGTGGTCTGAGGTAATCTGACCTGAACTCTCGGTCCAGACCAAGCCATAACGCTTTGTAGGGTCAGAACCTCGGTTTAAAGCAATAGTGGAAATCTTGGGGTAGGTTAAATTGTCAGATAGAGTGAAATGATGACAGACATGTTGGTGGATGCCCAGCTGAAGGCATGGATGTTCCTCAATAACACAGGGCTGTAATCACATGCAGCAAGATGGACACGTAATGGGAGAAAGAAAAGAAAAACTCTCCTTCATCCCTCACTCTCTCAACCCACCACCCCACGTAACCTCTCCTAGCTTGAAGCAAGACAAGAAAGTCAGCATTTTGCACCCTCCAACAGCTTTGACATGACAGGTATGGTATTTTCCTTACCCACAGAATTGCCAAGGAAATCCGCCCTAGCAAAAGTGCAAAAGTTTTCAGTGTAAGGAGGTGGGGTGCAGAAACTGGCTGGTAGGCAAAGGTTGAAATGACTCAATCTAAAACAAAATGTAAAGCAATTACTGCTAGGGAAAAAAAGATCATGCTGACATTTAAAGGCTGCAGTGATAGTATCTGTCCCTTCCCAGGCTGACATAAGCAGCCTTGATTTGATCCCCAAATGTTTTAGGATTTTTTTTTGATATTTAGGATATGCTTTATTTGGAGGTGAGGGGCAGCGGGATGGATTGCCCTAACTTCAGTTGTTGATGCAGAGAAATAATTGCCACCCCAGAAAGGTAATTACATATGCCATTGTTTATACACATAATAGGTCTGGAAAAGCATGTTCTGCAGATAGAAAAAAAAGAAAATCCTGCTTTCACATCAGGGCGGAACACTATGTAAAGTGACAGATTGCCACAAATAGCATTCAAACCCTTGCACATTAGTGGCTGATTTTTCTTCTGGGGAAGAGGGGGAAGGGATGAAGGCTATGGAACAGGGTGGGGAGAAAAAAAAGAAGACAATTTTGTTCAACAGCCATAGTAACATATCCAGCGGTTTTTACTCTCCTGATTGCTGCTAAATGAACCTGATCTTTAAGAAGTTGTTTTTAAAGTCACTGCCTCAAAGGGACATTTTCTGTTGTTGCCATCTTGTGGAAATACCACTTCTCCTAAAGTGGCCTTAATTTGAATCGCTTTGAAAGCAGACCCAATAATCTGGTAGAATGTGGTACGGCACGATGCATCTCCTCTTTGTGCCTTTAGTACCACGTAGAAAGTGAATTTAGGCCACAAAAGGACAGCTAAAGTCTCTTTTTCCCCCTCCCATCGTAATAAATTTAACAACAAAAGAATAAAACAAACAGTGTGCTGTGATGTCAAACACATTTTGGTTTCATTTTTTCTTTTTTTTTTTTCCTTTAAATGCAAAATATGTATTTCTTTAAAATATTGAAAGTACCAGGGCTGAACAAAGGGAAAGAAATACATATGTATTTCGATATTGAACCGAGCATTGTTAGATGCCGAAGCAATTCATAGCAAGGCTATTCTCTGGTGCAGTGTCCAGCAAATTGCATGACCTGCTTGTTAGGCTTGACAACAGTGTTTTACCTAACAAAGGCCTCAGCAGCTCAGAGCAGCAGAGGAATGTCAAAATGAGCACATTTCACACACAGATGTGTGACCATAATAGTCTATAAGAAGATGCATGGGGTGGAGGGAAGGGGCTGGGGGCTGGGAAGGCTAACAGTTAGCAGTAGGGACATGGCCCTACTGACCACATTTAATCAACCCTTCTGTAAACAATTCAACATTTTCATTGTTCTCTAAAAACTAATAAAGAGAAACAAGCACTTTTCATTCATCTTGAAGTAATTTTCTGTCAGGTTTGAGCCCCTTGTGGCCTACAGCTTGTGCATTGCTAGCTGTGTGATACAACAACTATTTCAATTTATTTTACAAACTCTGGCCATTCACATGTCAGTTAGTGTTCACCAAGCCGGCATCTGAAATTGTGCAGTTAACGAGTTTTACAACATTTCTATCAAGAGAAACTGTTTAGCATAACTGACTCTTAAGGAGTTATTATACCTCTAAAAATCCATTTTAAGGGGCATTATTTAAATAAAATAGAAAAACGGTTCACTGCCTTTTAAAGGGGCTACAAAAAAAGTCCATCAGATCCAGTGCAGTAATCCTCAGCTTAAAGCACTCTTGAGAGCACTTCTGGGAATTATCAGCATAATGAAATGTTTTGTGAAATGTCCAGATAGATTCCTCTACTCAACAATTTTACTGCACCATATTTATTTTCCTCCTAGTTTTTAAAGAACTGAATTACTTTTTTGAGGGGATGACTCTACATTGTGCAGATTAACTGAACACATTATTGCCAAGGCTGTAGCATAAGTGAGGGGTTCAGTCTGTGTGCAGTCTATATGCATTTGCAGGGGGAAAAAAAGAAGTCAAGCCCTTTATGCTATACTCAGCTCTAAAAGGGTTAAATCACAATGAGGCTTATGCAGATTTGCATGTCTCTTGTACTGCATTTTTCCCATACTCTTAAACAACTTTGTTATACAATGGCACCTGTAAAATGCTTTATTGAAAACAATTCTTAAGTTAATTAAATAAATAAAAAAAGCTTATAAAACTGAAATTTGGTTTAAAGTGCTCTGAAAAGGAGAAGTTTCTGAATGCTAACTTAAAGAATAGGTATCTGTCTATTAACTGCGGTGACCAATGATCCAAAACTGTTAATACCGAGAGTCCATAATGGTAGAAAAACTGCAGCATATGAGTGAGTCAATCTCAGCAGATTAAACCACCTAATGGAGTAAAACCCATGTATACCACGTAAATTAGTGAGTCTTTCCACCTAACATGAGCACCGATAAGAGAAAAATTACCTTACAGTACAATTACAGATACAGTATGTACAATATCCAGATGCACATATACAACATGCACGGATATAGTGACAACAGGTTTGCAGTGGCCTACCTAGCATTATTTGTTCAATATCACTTCTATCTAGTTCCACGAAAAGCCTCATGATTAAGAGCCACCAAAAAAAATATTTATCCCAGGTCTTGAGAGTTTTTTGCACCGATTCTAAGACAGAGTGCCTAACATTGTCCCTTCTTGAGATCGATGGACAGATGTTCAGTAGCTTTGATTCACAAGACACCTGGACAATAATTTGTGGTCTTGGCACCTTCTCAGAGCAAAGGTATAACCTTTCCTGAAGGTATAACCTTTCCACCGTCATGGTAGACAGTACTAGAGCAGCAGTGCCAGAGCAGATGTCTCGCAGGGTCTACCAAGACAGAAATGCCTTCAGGATGGCTTCCAGACTGGCAAATCTACAGTTGATCAATGATATGAAGTGAGGTAGCGGACACTTTCCCAACGATTGGGCTACAACTCAGCTTTGCAAGACGCTAAGCATTTTGGCAATGACTCTACATATTAAGTCTTAAACACAGAGCCGCTGGCAGAGCCGGTAAACCCATGATTAAAGCAGTGGGCTTGTTTACAATTGAAAGCTTCACTGGAGTGGTGTCATGCTTCTTAGCACTCTGCTTCAAACCTTGGCATAGCAAAAGACATAAAACAGCAGAAAAAGGAGAAGGTTTTAAAAATATATTGCACAAATTTATGCTAGAATCAGTGGAAAACTTAACTACACTTAAATAATGTATGGGCGATGAGACTATTGAGAGGTAGGGAAGAATGAAGGCTATCAGATGTCTAGACACTGAAGATTTTGAACTGTGACATTTAAAAGCACCCACTGTTCAGAGAAAAAGTGTGTCCAACTTGCGAGAGCAAACCAAGGAGGGACAAGGCCAGAAGTGAATGACCATTTTGTATGATACTGCCAATACAGGCAAAACAGCTGAAGAAACAAAGGAGTGAGATGAACTTAGTCCTAATGACGCTTTCCAGTCTTCTGCATTCAGGCTTAGTTATTCCTAGCTTTCTGCATGGCCAATTAGCAGCTCCTGTAGCAGGAGGAGGAAAGGTCTCATGGAAGGAGGGAGAAATGAGTCATTAAGATATCCTACATGGTCCTCGTGTCTTTATAACATGCCTCCTCCTCTTTCCAAACCCCACTTCCTTCTGCTTCTTGGCCTGAACAGGGTTTTGGTGGGAAACTCAGAGCTGTAGCTACAACCAAGGGCTTGTAGATACCCTGGAGCTCTGAAATGAAAATGAATGGATAATCACAAATTCGAAGACCTCAGAGTGGCCTGCTTTGCTGTGTGCTGGGGAGATGCAAAAGGTGCAAACTCTGAAGAGGAAGCCAAGGATAGGAAGCAGCTTGACTGCAGTCATGTATTTCAGCACAGCTAATTACTGTCATGTATTTTCCATGAATTTAAGTGCTATGGCAGCAGGAATTTTTTTGTCCCCTCATTATTTATACATAAATATTTGGCCAAAATGGAGGTAAATACTTTTCAAGCATGCACAGAAGTGTCACTGATTTTCGGTTCCACACTGGAAGGTCTTTTCCTTCTGGGGAAACGTCTGTGTAAGACAGAAAAAGAAAAAACACAGTGAGTTTCAGGTACAGCAGATTTATTTGTGACAAATGAAAATTCAGAAACTGATTTTTTTGTGTGACCAAAGCCTTGATGCTTGCTCGATTGCCTTTTTACTTGTTCACACAGATTCAACTTTTTGCACAGGTGTTGTTTTGTTCCATCTTTCTCTTTTCCAAAAGGGCTGGATTCACCCCCCGGGCAAGGAACATGCACACCTAATTTACAGGAGACTGCAGCAGGGCTTGGAGATACCTAAGCTTGACAGGGTCTAAGCCGGAGTGCAGACAAGCTCTAAGGATGTCCTCCTGCAGATCCATGTGGGGTAAAGCCCCTTCCAACGAGCCGTGGGTGGGAAGCACCTTGGCCGAGTGTGTTTGTCCTTAGTTGGTGCTGTTGGGAATAGGCTGTTGACGGTTCACTAATTATTCCACTAAAAACTAGCTTGGCTATCCTTCATCCCACACTGAAGTCTACAGTTTGGACATCTCAAACCTCTAAAATATGAGAGAATGTTATTTTTTTAACCCTGTACCTATATGCATAGACAGTCTTTTTGGTTCATATTCCTCTACTCTTCTGGGCTAGCTGTTTTCCATCCTTATTCCCTGAAAAACACTTGCCTTATTAAGTAGGCAGGGAGCATGGTCAGTGGAAAGCTGCATAAGTGACTCTTCCTCCCTGGGGGATTTGTTGTCCTTGTTAAACCTTTTCCCTTCCAGAAGGCTTGCAAACGCTTTGCAACACCAGGATTGAACTAAAAGAATAATGTTAACAACATTTGAAAAAATTAAGATACTGTAATTTATGTTTAGGTAGACAAGTCTGTCTTCAACTTATCATTGAAAACCATTCAAAATCATATAGGAATAAAACAAAAATTGAACAGCCACAACAGCAAAGCTGACACTGCATGGTGAAGAGGACATTTCTATTCACAACCTCTGTGCCTAGGTTGGTGACAATCTAAATGCCAAATTCCCTCACGTTCAGCAGAGCTATGTGTCAGGATAATGAGATTCCAGTCCATGTCAGTGCGGTACTACTAGTAATAATATCAAAAAGCTTTGTTCTGAGATACTTGTAACCTTTGATGGTGAGACAGAAGTAAAACATGAAGAAAAAAAATGGAAAAAAAGACCATTAAAAGAAAAAAATTCAAAACTTTTATTTTATTTTTAATATATATTACTTTATTTATGTATACTATATCGATATATATATATTATAGCTTTATTTAGCTTTTATATATTGTCAGGTGACTTAGACCGACTTTCCTTGGGCTTTCGGGATGCGATGACACAGCTCTTCACTACAAGCCCGAAACTCCAGTCACAGACTTTTAAAACAAAGTTTCTGTTGCCTGAGGCTGGTTGGTATAATCCCCTCTGTGAGAGCTGGAGATGCAGCCTGCCTCTATCCCTGCCACAGCTGCCTATAAAAATAAAGGCAATCCAGTAAGAATATCCCTCTTGTTGCTTTTTTTCTAGCCTGGCTTCCAAGAAGGAAGTCCTAATAAGTTTTGAACGCATTAGCTAATTGCAGCTGAATTGGTAAGGGTATGGAAGAGATTGTGAACGTAGAAACAAAGCGAGAAACTGTTGTACTTGTACCTCATCATGGTCAGGTACATCCAAATGATGCATGTGGCAGGTGCTTTCCCAGCCCATGATACGCCCATTGACTTGTTAATATCCAAGTCAGCCGCCAGATGTGCTCCCGTTTATTTCTGGATCACTTCTGGATCACTGGTTTTGCCCATGATCCCTTCACCTTCTCTTCCTCTTTCAGCCAAGTCAAGCAACACTCACAACAAATGGACTGGTTTCAGCCTCACGAGATCATTTGCCGTAAAAATGCAAGATTAGGCTTGAATTGACTCAAAACCACTTCACTTGCTACTTCACAGGCTACTTCACTGCTTATTTATAAAGGATTGTATAAAAGAATATGTAAAAAATCATACTTCTGTAACCAATTGCACCAACCACACAGGGTAGAAATAATGTGTAAATGATTATCACTAACTAAAAAAAAAGTCCATGAACACAACCCACCACAACAGGTTGTAGAAACCACTCTATGAAAGTAGCAATAAAAAGCATGGTGCGTCCTCTCCTACGGAAGGAAGAGGTGAGTGAGAAGGAAGAAGAGGACGCATTGGCATCCACCTTGTGAACCTGAAGGTTACTGGGTATACTGGAACCTGGGTAAAAGACCAAAATGTGCGGATACACCCATTGCAAGGGAAATTTTTCTGAGAGGAATGACGCCGAAGACTAACACTCCTCCGCTGTCGGCTGCTTGTGCATAATTTGATTGTGGGCTTGGAAGTTCATGGGGCAGCCCTGGGGTGGGGCCAGAGCCACAAGTACAGTCAGAAACCGAGACGGGCGGAGGAGCAGAATGGAGACTTTACAACGATGTGATTTAACAGATTTCTGTCATCAAAGTGGTCTGGGACCTGTCCTGGTGTATGGGAAGCTTTTGACAGCAAGCTGACAAGGAGGCTGAGCCGTGCATCCCTGGGGTAGACCCAAGCCTCGTCCTTCCTTTGTCATCTTGGCTGGCACCGGCACTGCTGAGATACGTTTCCTCAGGGAGGAGAACACCCTGTTTGTTTGGGCACTGCCATTTTCTTCAACTAAACCACTATTTCTGCTTTCACTGACTGCAGGATTCACATGCTTTCATCTATCTGTGGGGAATTTTCTTCATATGAATAACAATGGCATCATTGATACGGTGATTTTCTTGGGAAGGTCTTGCAGTAGGTTTGCAAGTCAGAGGCAAGCTCTAGCTAGCAATCACTTGAGCAACAAATAATATCTTTAATGTCCTGGAATGCCAGTGCTTGATGTTTCAGGAGTAGCTTTTATTTATCATTCTGTATGTCACCTACCTACCTCAGATGATAGTGTTAGCCGTTCTTTCCGGATGAAGGGCAAAAATGAAAGTCTCACTGTATTTTAGAGGCAGTTCAAACAGATATTTTTGCATTGTGAAATCCGCACCACATTTGGAGTAAAAACCTTCTGAAACAGAAGAGGGGGTGGACACTTAATTAACCTTTGGCAACATCTTGTAGTCAGTCAAAGCCTGTAATCATGGCCACAATGTGCCACGGCTCATGTGACAAGGTCCGTTTTGTGGGACCTAACCTAAAGCTTGCAAGGCAGCTGTCTCCGTGCTCGTGCAGGCAACCTAACACAGAGCGGTGTAAAAGAAAAGTGCAAGGGGATCTATCAGTCACCGCCTGCTCTTGGTTACCAAAGTTCACACTGCGGTGTTCAGATGAACGGAGGCAGATGTCTTGAGTTGTCTGATCCCACCGAGGGCAGCAGACATTGACTTTAGTGGATTTAGACCAGATTCCTTCTTCTCTGTCAGAGGAAACATGACACTGGATAATTCACTAAGCTCCTAATCATCTAGGATCTTTAGTGTGTCAAGGAAGGGGAGCGAAACAGAATGGAAAAATTTGCACCAAAATGCTTCTAAGAATATTTTCTTCACTCTAATGAGATCTTGCAGTATTTCATGTGCTTTTGCACTAGTTCGGCTAAGGGTGAAACACGTATTTGCAAGATTCAGCTGTCACCTGTAGCCTAAGAACGTGAGGACTGAGCCTACGTGTTGGAGCTGGAGCAACAGGCCAAAGTCAAACTTCAGAACTTCATAGACGTGACCTAACCACCACCCAAAAAAAGTCAGGAAACACCTAACAACCAGAAAAAATGAAATAGTGATTTGTTCGTAAGCATAAGCAAGAAAAGTGCAACCTGTAGTATTTTTTGCTGTGTAATTCCATCTGAAAGGCCACAGGAAAAAAAAATTGCCCATTCAAATGTTAGCATGTAGACCTCTGACACGGGGCGCTCTGAAGCGATTTGCCCAGTTCCCTGGAGTGTATTTTCCATCTGTACGTCAAACCACTCACAGTCGCGAGCTACGCTACAAATTGATCACATCAGGTGATTCTGCAATGCCATAAGTAAAGTATTTTCTAATGTAAGTTGTTCTAAATGAACTCTCAAAGAGACTGGAGTAACACTCTTAAACATCCTGATGCTTTCCTCACATATTACAGTGCTGGCCCTGTATAAAATGTGCATCCATTTACCTAATTTATTTTGCATTTATTTCATTAAAATGATGCAAATGCTTCACGTGGACTGTTAAATAAATTTATTCTGGGTTTCTACTAATTTGTGAACTTGGTTAATTACTAAGTTTTGCTAGATTTTTATCTAAATAAATGTGTTCTTAATAAGCTTATTAAACTGATAAATTAATTTTAAAATAGCAGTCGCACCAGTGCACCTTTATTTAATGTAAGACAAGGTCTAAGTTAGGATACATCTAGGAAGTCAAGTGGTAGCAGCCAAATGCATATCCATTGCCATCCATATTTTGGTTTTGTTTTAATCACCACTGGCTGTCTGTCTCTGTGTTAGACGTCGTTATATTGTTTACCACAGAATGGATCCATTCAGGGTGTAAAAGGTGGATGTACAGCTTTCTCAAATTCCTGTGCAATAATTCCTGTGTAAACTCTGAAAATGTAACTGATAATATGTCAATGATTACTATACAAAGAGGTTAAATATTACAGCTAATTTCCTCACTGAAATCCAATCCGGGGATTAGCAACAATGGGGAATCTGTTTTATTTGCATTTAATTTGTACCTTCACACTATTATCTCCCATGTTTTAGTTTCAGGAAATGTGGTCTCAGGCTATTATAACCACATTTCATGCTGCAGTTGCACTGTTATTTGAGCTCTACGCTTGGAAACGACTTACTGAAAAAATAAAGCCAGCATACTTTATTTTAATTATACTAGAGCTGTGTCTAAATACAAAAAAATACTACAGTATATATTTAATATGGAGCACAGATTAACAGTTTTATGAGACATAAAATCTATCTATATCACTTTCTATTTACAAATCAGTTATATATCTTTCAACAAAACAAATGCCTATAGTGTAAAAATGAATAAGGAGAGCGTCAAACTAGCAATCACGTAAGCAGTAAATAACATCTTAATTGGCCCGGAATGCCGGAGTTTGATTTTTTGGGGACTAGCTTTTATTTATTGATCTATATGGCATATTTATCTTCCTCGTGATTTGTACAAGTCTATTCCCTTTCCTCAATATCAGATCCATGTATGGTTTTATATTGCAAATCCCATCTGGGGAAATAGCCAAGGAAGAGAAGCACTGTTGCTTCTGGAAAAGCCATCCTTTTAAAAGCTTTCACCGAGGCAAGGATAACTTTGCAGTTTTTACACTTTGTCTTTGGACAAAAAAGAAGGGGATAGAAGGAGAGGGAAGAAACGCTGCCATTATGCAGTTGCCACCCAATGCATGCTTGAGCAGTCCTTTACTCTTCACTGGTTTGGCAGCAGCAAGAAAACAAGAAAAGACCCTGTGGACACTGGAAAATGTCTCTTAAATTTACCAGTGAGGTTAGCGGGCAGCAATGGAGATAAGGTGGGCTTTATACATCCTGCGCAAGTGCTGGATTCGGTTCTTCTCACGAGTATTTGTGCCAATTCGTTCTTAATACTCCTGTTGTATTCCAATATTTCAATATTCCCCGTGCATCGTGCTCTGCCGCACGTCTGAGAACAGGTAAACTCAATCAGCCTCAGCCCGGGCGGCTGGCGGGGCGTTCTCCTCCCTGCCGAAAGACGGGTGCCTGCTGCTGAAGTCAGCACTGGGAGGAAGAAGGAAATCTATCAATGACTCTCCTCTTCCTTATAAAAATGTTGCTGGAAATGTCACCCTGGAGACATCGGTTGTTTTGCTTAGGGTTGTTAAAGGCTGGCCCTTCAAAGCACTTCTGCTGTCAACGGTGGGGGGAAAAAGTTTACAAACAGCGGTGTTGCACTTGCCTGACTTCTGCTTTTGCGAAAGTGGTGTTTTAAACGTGGAAAAGATCGCGCTCTGATAGCTGTCATTGCTCTGGTATAACCTTAGCTGTCTGGAAATGAGCTAATGAAATTTTTTGGTGTGTCTTTTAGAGAATACATTTGCATTTGACATAATTAGTGGTAGGCAGATCCAGCTACATCCAGGGGGAATCTCAAGACAACTGCTTTGCCGACTATTAGCGCCTAATTTCTGAATGTCAAACCCTGCACATCTTAATTTCTAGAGAATAAGCTCAATTGAACTTGCTCCCCAGTTATGCAAAAACTGCTCAGATAAAACCAAGTGGACACCAATGTAATGAATGTGGTTATTAAATTGTTTCAATTGAAAGAACCCTATTCTTACACCATCATAATGGGAACAATTTATCCCCACTGATCGGCCTGTCTCTTTTTTCTGAGCTCTCTTTGATCTTGAAGCATATTGCAGTGGTGTGTCCTATTGAAAAGCAAAACTGGGGCAATTTTAATGCTTTTGTACCTTACCAGTGCTCTATTTTTTCGCTGTTTAAAAATAGCTGTTAATTATAAGTGCAGTTTAAATGTCTCAAGTGACCCAGAAATGCAGGTTGGAATGAGACAGATTGTGTGTCTCATATAAAACAGATGTACTTTCACAAAGCAGTCTGAATTCAGCCCTCAATATGTATCTTTCTCTAAGGTTATTTCAGTCAGGTATTGAGCTTGTCTAGCACTAAGCTATAAAATCCCCCACATTTTGAACAATGAAGAGAAAACTGGATCTATATTTACCTCAAGAATAAAAAGCCTCTTTTTCTGTGTGGGTGTATTTTGCTGGTGGTGGTTGATGGGATGAGGGCATCTCCCTTCGACTTCGGAGACCCAGGAGACCAGATGCCTCATTTAATCTCTGCCTCTTCTGCCTCTTGACGTAATAAGCCCGTGCTTTTAAAGAACGTTTAGTGGTAATAAACTTTCAGGAGCGCCTCTTATTTCAGCCAGATTTAGCACCGCATGAGTACCAGCCATACCTTGCAGATATGAAATTTCAAGATTTTTTCCTGCGTTTTGAGTGGCTTGAAGAAACATTTTTTTTTTTTTTCTCTTCTGCGAACAATCCCTTTTAATTCCTGCCTGTGATGAGGTTCATCAAGAGAAGTCTGAAAAGTAGCATGCAAATTAAATTAAGGCATGTTAGTGATTTACTGGAGGGCCTGAACAAATCTGTTATTTATATGTCTATTTATTTGTATGTTGTTAGACAGCAATTTACAGGCATTTCAATTCAGCAGCAAGACTCTGTTTCAACTTTGCGATTAGAATAGGCTGTCGAGTGCAATGAGGTTGATGAGCTCTCCCCTGTCCCCGAAGATCAGCGGTACACATTTCAAAGCCACCACCACTTCATGAAACTGAATGGTTTAATGGCGAGGGAAGCCAAGGGTCAACCGAGCTTGGATTGTACATTCAGATCTCACTCATTAAGAGAGACTGACACCCCGTTAAGGGGTGGACGCTGCAGGAAGGACCAGTCCGTGAGTGTGGAAGAACCTACCTGCTCCTGCTCTGCAGCTGAGCAGGAAACCGGAGCCAAAAGAGCCTGTTCTAAACCACTTTTTAAAGTTTTTAGACAGTTTTAAACAACCTTTCGCTCTCTGCTTCGTTATTAATCGTCACACACCTTTTCTTCTTCATGCCACCTAAGAATGGGGAAAAAAAAAAGAAAAAAAATCTCCCAAAGTATTTGATTGATTGCCTCGCAAAAACTTTTTCTTAAAAACCCAGAATTTTGAGGTTCGTACTCAGACACTTACATACTCACATATTCAGATATTCAAATGATGAATAGAGAAATATGCTCATTTGTTAGTGGGAGTAAGTACACTATGTTTTCCACACTCCTGGAAATAATTTTCAATGAGAAAGACTTTAGGAATTAAATTTTACTTTCTTACTGTTTTTCAATGCTTAGAAAACTTCTCCTGAATCTCGGAGGATGTTAAAAGAATAAATTGGCTATGATATATTGCAATATTTTGAGTCCAACTTCAAGAGAAGCCACAGACCTCACTAGTTTCCAACATCAGTCCCCAAAAGACCACAGTGATTATATCTGCCTTTGGGAACTTTCTAATTGTGGAAACAAAAGTGGTTCCTTTAACTATTCCCACATTAACACTTAATGCTATCACGATGGAAAACACAGATTTGATAGTAGCTAGAACAATAGCACATCTATATTTGAAACAAGAAAACTAGCATTTGGAAAATAATGTTCATCAGCTATCGCTATCTTTCCACCTCTTTGGGACTATATTTTGGTGCATAAAGGATTTCTCAAGACAGTGATGTCAAGAGAAAATTTTCTACTAAAACTCCATGGGATTTGTTTCAGCCTGTAAATTTTCACATTGTTATTCTGTGAAGTGCCAGGACTGAACCTCAGTTTAAATGCGTCCATGAGTTAACCACCTCTTTGACAAAGCAGACTCAAACCCAAACACATCCTAAGAATGAGTGCTATGCTGAAGTGGGATGGACACACACTTAAAAATTCTGCAGTATGGAGACCCTTAATTTGAATTTAGGCGATAACATTTTAACTGCACTCAAAATAATACCTCGTAAACTGAGTTAAACAAGAACAACTGTACCTTTAGTGGAATTGTGCTCAGTGCAAGAAAGCTTCATTGCGCTGGTGGTTTGGGCCCATATTACTTTTTGTGCTTTAATTTTAAATTTCCCTTCTGTACTGGGTGACAGTGCCTATGTTACTATACTAAAATCAAAGCCTTTTGATACACAAAGTAACAACTGTGGTGGGTTTTTTTTTTACACAGAGAAAGGGCCATCATCTTAGAAGAACTTTTCATGTTTTGCTTTTCACAGAAATAAGCAAACCAGAAAATCTGTGTCTCTGAAATGAAAGAATAACCTTATGAAAGCAGAGCAGGTCACAACATGTGAGGAGAAAATATGGATAAACAATTCTCTAAGGAGGTAGAAGTCACAAAGACTATCACAAAGATCTTTGGGAAAGACCATCCAGATCATGTAAATAACAAATACATAGCAAAGAAGAGCAGACTGCAAAGTTAATAGGCAGCAGCGAGAGAGGACTCTGTTGCTTCAGGTCTACCTTCATGGCAACACTTCTCTGCGTAAAGTCCTAAACTGGCCTCTGTTAAACAGCTAAACTGGTTTTATGGACCAGTAGTTCCATTCAGACTTGGCAAAGTTCATGCAAACATGCTGACTTTTTGTGTTGGTAAGATTAATTAGACTTTTTTTTTTTTTTTCTTTTTTTTTTCTTTTAGACCGATAAACAACCTTTTAGTAAATTCCTATTTGTCAGGGAAAAAAACCCCACTGTGTCAGGGAATTCATTATGCTTGCTGGGAGTAGCTCTGTGATGATTTCTCCCCTTATTTCAGACATAAAACAGAACAGCTGTATGTTGCATATCAGACAGAACATACACATGCATATAAATGCTTTCTATCTTCAGCCTTTGAGTTTTCTGTCATGAATTGTAATGAGTGAACCTCAGATCTTTGGATACTGGGTTTCAGAGAGTGACCCAATGATTTAAATACCTGGGCTCCCTCCCATGAAGCCATTCATGAAGCTTCTGCTGTTGTCCTTTATCTCATTTCAGACACTATGTGACTGAGGGCCTTTGGAGAAATCCAGAGGAGAGGAGCAAGAACATGGTCGGGGAAATACGAACCATGAAGAAGCCCTGAACTGAGGGCGTTCAGGCCATAGAAATGAGGACTGCCAAGGGACACCATCACAGTCGTCCCGTACTGAAAAGCCTGGTGCAAAAGAGCAAAGAGATTTGTCCTTCCTGAACACAGAGGGTAGAACAATTAGTTATTGACTTCAGCTGCAGAAAGGTGAAATTAGTCTGGATGCTGGGAAGAGGCCATAGTTTTGGAGGATGGTTATGGGAAGATACTACAGCCATGACATGGTGAAGTCATAAAGGCAGGTTAGACAGAAATAGAATAATCATAGTTGGTCCTATTTTGGGGATGCACTTGAGGTGTTTACACACCCTTTTACTTTATTCTTGCCTAACTACTCTTTCCATTTCCCTTACCAGTAATCCATAGTCTATTGCATTGCATCCTACTGTAAGACTTTCGAACAGTCGTTTCTTGTCTTCCATAAAAAGGCATTTATCAGCATGCTGCTTCTTCCCTCTCCTTCCCCTTTCCTTTTGCAGTTTTCATCTCTCCATTGCAGCTACCCATGAAGATCTGATTGACAAACCAAAATAAATTGAAAAAATACAATGTGAGGAGGTGAACAGGAGTTTTGGTGGCCCACCAGCATGTCTCTGTATTTGTGCTTACAATTCTCTCATAATCAGCAAATCTATGATTTATGCTTTGCGCGTAAATACAAACTCGTGGTCCTAAAATTGATGCCAACGGTTCAGCTGAAGCTAGATGCATCTGATTGTAACTGCTTTATGTTATGTTTTCCTAATGAGATTAATATTTTGCTTTCATTTTTGCCCACAAGTTCCTTGGCTCTTACAGTAATGAGAAGTTTGGAGCCAATTTCATGCTTATGTTATAGTAATCCCAAAACTGTTTCATGTAAACCAAATAAATTCTCCTTACAGGAGGGACAGAACCAGGATCCTTTCCAGACAGTTTCCTAATGGGTGAGCTTCTTTTGGCGGTCTCTAATTTCTCCTCTTTTCTTCCTTTGTCATGCTTTGCCTCTAACTCTCTGGTTTGATGAATTTTATTCTGGGTGATGGGCCTGCTCCAATAAGAAGAGAGCAAAATATTCTGAATAGGGTTTGTATGGTAGATAAGGCACTTTTTCATGGAGGAGGGCTTTGAACACGAAGGGCAGAAGATAGACTTCAGATGGGGTGGGCTCTCCCCATCACCGAGCTATTGCAGAGACAGGAGGGAAAAACACCTCTCCTCTGGTTTAAAAGACAACAATGAACACACATTACGATTTTGGTTTTTTTGGATTTAGTCCCAAATCTGAGATACTGGTGATACTAACTCACATTGGTAGAAATTTTAAGAACTGTAGCTGGAGCAAACCCCTTTTAGGAGAAACCAAGCCTGTGATTACCCGTACCGGTGCTCAGGCACCGCTGTCTCAGGCGCTGGATGGAGGCCAAGTCAATGAATCTGTAACATGCTGTAATCCTGGACCATACCGAACAACATCTGGGGTTTGATTAAAAATATATTTAGTTACATGCATGCTTTCAAATTCTTCTGTGCAGTGGATTTATCATGAACAGCTTAGTCCCATTTCCCAGGGTTCGTGCTTTGTGCTCCCACTCGTTGCATCCCATGGTTGCTACCAGCGCCGGTACCCAATTACGGTGCCATCAGCCACATGTTTATCAGGTGTTGTCTGTCACCGCGGAGAGAGCTGTGGCAGAACTGCCAAGCAGATGCTGCTTATTACCTCTTTTGCTGTATTTGCTCTATTTGCGAGCAAAACTAAAGAGGAAAACTTCAATAAGCTGCATAATGCCCCTGGAAATTATATTCTGTTCAAAACGGCCAAGCAATTTTTCCTGCCCACGTTTTGTGCCACGCTGTACTTCGAGACACGCTGGTGTAAAGCTAAGGGTGTTTTTGCAGGTGCTAAATCCACACTAATCACTGAGGGGGTAGGAGAGAAGAAATCTGAATTTCTGTGATTCCTGACCCTTTACTCCAAATCCATTAATACACATGGATTTAGCATGATTGGACCTGCTGGCAGCCAACTAATGGACTGACTCTGTAGTTGGTGATAAGGAAAATGATTCCACCACAATCCAAGCACTTCATTACCTCCTGTCCCAAGCCCACATTATACATGTTTTCTAAATTTTAAGATTACACACAGTCTAAAGACAAAAGTTTTGTGCACATCTTTGTGCACAAGAAGTTGTAATACACTCCTTGATTTTTTTAATGTACGCTGAAATTAGAGGACAGGTTTCTTCCGTCACAATTCCTTGTTGCTACAGTGCCATGGGGGAAAACTCACTGTATATTTGGTGGGAGGAGAAAGAGTCCAGTGTCAGAGGTCAGTTTGGTTAGTAAATAGTTGTAAATTAACTTAGTTGATTTAGCCAAATATGTCATTTGTGCCTATTATCCATAAAGTGCGAGGCAAAAAATATTTGAGGAAACAGTCCTGTTTCTAAAAGATAAGAGAAGATGTAAGCCTGATGCAGTGGATTTGTTTCTATTTGATTTGCTGACTTGCAGAGAGACTTTGGATCAATCACATAACTCTTCTGCGTCTAAGTTTCTCTTCTCTAAAATTATGATGATAAAACTCCAAAATATCTTGGAAAGGGGTTCAGACAGAGATCAAAATAAAAGCAAAGTGATACTACTTTCATAAAACCAGCTGATGTTGAATTACTGAACACCCACAAGATAAAATTTTTTTTTTTTTTCTACTAATCACAGAGGTAACTAATTGAAACAAAGCTGTGGTGAGAATAATGAGAAATTTGGGATATGATGTGGTAGTGTGAGGGGAGACTGAAAAGATCAATTATATTAGAGGGAAAACTAATTAAACCTTGATCTTGTCTAGACCGTGCTTTTGCCAAGGCAGGTTGGACCAAATGATCCTTGAGGTCCCTTCCAACCTGGTATAACATGATTCTATGATTCCGTGGTTCTATGATTGATCACGTTCTCCTGGGAGTCAGTGGAAAAACAATTATTGGCTTTATGAAGCATAAAGAACCAGATGCAGAGGATCTGGACTCCAGAACAGAAAGTACAAACGTGTATACGTGTATAAATGGTGTAGAGGCGGTCAATCACTTAAGGTAAAGAAGTGGCCTGCCAGTGAAACTGCAATGCAGAAAACTTACAGCAAACAGAGAAAATCCCATCCTTATGCAAAACTGCTTACAGTTCAGTGCTGCACAAAGACCAATGGATCAAAAAAGGAGGAAAACTTTTAAACGTAAGAACATCTACAATAACATTAAATAAAAATGCCTAAAAGCAGAGAAAATCGGCGTATTGTAGGACACGACTTAAACCCAGAATTGTGTAGAAACAGCCTAGAACTTTGTAGAAACTACTGTCAAGGTAAATTGTCTATTTCTGAGACTTCATGAAACTTTGGCTGTCTTGCCGCTATCAAGGCCTGAGCAGACAATTTCATCTATCTCTGTTCTCATGCATCCTTAATGTCAGCGGGCAGTGTTCTTCTTTTCTGTCCTTTTCAGATAGTTTATGTATAATGGATTTATTCCCCTTTATTGAGAGCAGGAGGTATGACAGATACCAGAATTAGAAATGTAATAATGGGGATTACTTACTGTTTTGTTGTTTTCTATGCGCCACTGGCTCCTGCACAAACCTTTCATTTTCAGACTAGCTCTTGAAAGCCGTTGGCTTGTGTTGGCATCATGGGAACTTGGATCTTCCATGTGGAACTGCTCAAAGTGTGTGGGACTGCCACACAGCCAGGTATTTCCCTGCAACCACTCTTACATCTTCTCTCTGTCATGGGGATAAAAAAATCTGAATGAGACACTTGAATTAGAGTACAGGAAAACAGATGTGTCCTCCAAAATATTATGTTATTTTCTTTGGATTTTCCCTTTTTAAATTGCTCAATAAAGTTTTAAAATATTTTTTTCCTATGACATTTCACACAAAGAAATGTTTTTCGCGTGTAATTTGTACATTGAAGAGGATCAAAAAAAGGATTTGTTTTGATGATACATAAAAGAGTGGTGATAATGCTTTGGAATTATATTTGTAAAAATGTTACTGTGAAAGTTTTTGAATTGTTTGTGTGGGAGGAAAGAGGAAGAATAGTTAAACTATTAGTAAAAGTGGAATGACTCAAGCATCTGAATTATACATTATTTATCTTTACCACAAAATTGTGGAATTCGTTGCCACAGAGTGTTGTGAAGTCCAAGGGTATAATAGAAACCAGAGAGGAATTTGATAAAATTGCTGGGGATTGACTTGATAATGTCTATTGAAAGTTGAAATATGCAGGTCTCAAGAGTCACCCAGGTGATTCTGGAGGCTGGATTCTGTGTGTACTCCGTGAAGGATGCCCCTCCATATTCTGCTAGACTCTTTGCGTAGGACTCTGGTTGCTCTTAGAGAAGGAATGGCACATGGCTTGAGTCGGTACGATCCTTCTTAACCTCTTACGCTGTGAAGTTTGTGAGTCTGAATCTGCACAGGGCAATAGGTGCAAGGACATCTAGGGGCAATGAACAAGTGGTGGGAAACAATGACGTGGTGGGTAAATTGGAGATGGCAGACAGCAGTAGTAGACTTGAAGAGTAGGTGGTACATCATGTTGAAGGAATAGGTTTGAAATGACAGAAGGAGCTTTAAATAACTTGTTGTTCACAGATTTTGGATAAGGTCTTAAGGTCTCTCTTTCTCTCTTTCCTCACCTCACCAACAGCTTATAGAATCTGAATGGTCTTTAAAGGAGAGGATATTAAATGCACAGGGGAAAAAGGGGGAGGAGTCACAGATAGAAGGATGATATGCAGAATTTTACAGATTAAATACATGTTTAAAAAGCTGCCGAGACGCAAACACTCTTCTTTAGCTGTAGATAAAGGCCAGTATGCTTAAAATGAGTGCATGCAGCCCTAGAAAGTGTAAAACAAAAGCAAGGGCAAGGTTTTTCAGAGAGGTTAGTACAGCAGCCAGAACACTAGACCTGTATGTAATCAGAAAGAAGAGGTGGAAAATAACTTCACAGAAGTTGTCTCATTTTAACTATTCCTATGGGAAATGATGCTGATTGATAGAAGTTTTTTACAAGTATAAGCAAATCACTGCCTCTCAATTTGTAGTTTAGGCAGTTAGCTTAGACCCTCCTAAATATGCTGAGGTAACTAACTGAGCATCCAAAAAACCCCATGTTTTGAAAGTGAAGGCACTGCTTAAAAGTGATTCTAGTATCTGCAATGTTAAATAATTTGTTTTACATAATGCTGCTTATAAACAAAAAGAAAAGAGGCCAAAATCCACCTAGAAATAATGGGGCACAGTAGGCGCTGGTGGACTTTTTGCCGTCTTTGTGAAACCAACTTCTTCACTAAAGCCACATGAATACCTTGAAGACCGCAAACCCGGGTCTTCAGGAAGAATTAGAAAAGTAATGGGAAATCCAGATGTAAAGGTCCTCAGTCCAATTTGCAAGCCAGAAAAATGACGGAAAAATATTCATAATTTTTTAACAATGGCACCAAAGTTATTTCCTCGTTCAAGATTTAAACACAGAGCCAGCATGAATATATCAGCTGGCCTGTACAAACCTGCTGAAATTCTGCTTAGTTTATTTATTACCCATTACACCTGGCAAAGTGTAGGATGCTCCGTTGGGGAAAAAATATGGGCCCAAATCTGACCCACCTCTAGAGCAAGTTGTCTATAGAGTTTCAGTGTTCTCAGGCTGGTTCTAAGGTTTATGCATGGGAAGGATACCATCAAAACTGTGGGGAGAAAAAAGAACATACACGAGGTAATCTGTACTGTCTGTGAGAAAACAGGTGGTGAAACATGAACTCAGCACTCATCAGAACTCATGTCGTTTTGATATGCCATTTCCCTTAGAATTGTAGAATCATAGAATTGCCCAGGTTGGAAGGGACCTTTCAGATCTAGTCCAACCATCAACCTAACTCTGATGAAAACCATCCCTAAACTCTATCTCTAAGCACTATGCCTACCCGTCTTTTAAATACTTCCAGGGATGGTGCCTCAACCTCTTCCCCAGGCAGCCTGTTCCAATGCTTCATAACCCTTCTTTCCGTTAAAAAAATGTTTGATGGAAACATGGGCTCTGACTCTGATGCACCTTGCTGCTGTCCTGGTTTTGCAAGGGTGCAACTTGACTGAGTTAGCCTAGGATCAAAGCTGGCCTCCTGACCAGCCTTTGTTTCTCCATTATCTATTAAAACGAGCTGCTTGCAACTCAGACTTAAACATTGTAAGACTTGATAAATAAGCTTTAACCTCAGATCTCTCGTTAATTGGGATAGCTGAAAATTGTTTTTTCAGTTAAATCAGCCATCTTCTGAAGGTATTTGCGGACCAAGGCTCATTCCAGGAATATTAATTAATTCAATGCCTAATGACTTGGAAGGCAGAGCCCACTGGCCATGTGATGGAAGTACAATACTTCTCAAAAAACCGCCCCTGTCCTTTAGCATAGTAGAAGCTGACTCAAACTCCTAACGAACTTACTCTTTTATCAGTACATTTCTTTACAAACACTTGGTACCATTAAAACTGCATTATTGCTCAGAAAGGCTTTAGTTTAGGGGCATGGTGTTTCACAACAGGACCTCTTGCCCCTGGTGCTAAACTTTCCCACTGGATCTCCAACTTTACCTGACAGTAAATGAGAGGGACAAGGGTTCCTTTCTTTTTTTTCTGGGGAAGAACCAACTTAAATCACCCCATGTTTTATTCCGAGCATGTACAGATGTAGTTGTGATGGAGCTGTTGCTGCACTGGAATTCCACAGGAAAGTCTACATGGTGATAAGTTATTCATACACTCAAGTCTTCAGTTGTCGGCATCCTGAAGGTGAAGATCAAAACAGCTTAACACTGTTAAGTGTAACATTTCAGTCAAGTTAAAGGTGCATTTTAGGCTGCGCAAGATCCTTGCTTTCTTTATTTGCTAATTTACCTAGTCGATTAGTGTTATTAAATATATTAGCAGATTTAAATCAACAGAGAAAAAGCTAAATGCTTTCTGTGAGATGGCCATTTAAACAAAAATTCAAAATCAGGATTCAGAAAAGCAGTACTTCATGTAATTACTTTTTAGGAAATATTTATTCCTTTTGGCCATTTAAATGAAAGCCAAAATAGAACTTCTTAAAACAATACGAAGCAGAGCAAACACGAATTCTTTCAAAGCTATATGCTTTCAAAGATAATCTCCTTTAGCTCTATCTATGAGGAATGCTCCACTTCAGAGTTCTTTTTTGGTTTTGTCCAGAGTCATTGAACTTATTTTGAAGTGACCTGTAACTTTGTTAAGGATATGAAGGTAATTGGATAATGCATTTACTATTCAATAAATTGAGAAATGTATTTTAGCTGGGTAAATATAGCTGAGTCAGCACTTTCCTTCCCAGTTTAATAGCCTTTTCACTAGCAATAAAGAAAAAAAGAGGAAGCCCTGGTTTCATATTATACCACAACAGACTTCTTGAGCTTGATTTGAAAACAGGAGCCAGAGAGCCTGTCACTGGGAGGGGACGAGCACCACCAGCCCTGTCTCCACTGCCCAGGGATGCCAGGAATGCCAACCGAGCGGTGAACGTGATTTACTGAGCCAGACCTGCCCCCAGATTGCCGGCCAGATGAGGCACATCTGGAAGCCTGCCCACTGGAAAGACAGGAATGGGCATTATTTAATGCCAGAGATTTTTTTGGGAACGGGACCAAAAACATCTTCTGTGGGAGGAAATGAGAGAGGAAATGGCTTGTTATTCAGAAAAAGAGAGAGAAAGAGAGAGAGAAGTGAGCTGTGAAGGTGAGGATATGGCTGGCGAGGAGGAGAAGGTCCGTGCACAATATGTGGGGAGGAAAAAAGCTGCTGGAGTAGGAAGTATCAACGAGCCAGCACAGATAAAGAGGAAGCAAAGCCTGTTTGGAAGGTAAACAGTTCACGATGGAAAAGTGCAGCCTCGCCAAGAATAATAATTTACAGATAATTAAGGGAAAAGGCTAGCATAAATATGAGAAAAACTACAAAAGCCTCAAAGTGGACTTAAAAAAACCCCACTAACCTTACAATTCAGCATACTACAATTGACAGCAAACAGGAAGAGGAAAGACAGACATTATATAATTAAGTCCCAGACAATCTACCTTTTAATAAGTGTTATCAGTCAAATTTTTATGTTGACTCAGGCAGTAGAGGTTACTTGCAGCCCGGAATTATATCACAAATTGTTCAGTGCTGGAAATTGCCACTTACCAGGAAAAGCTGCCGAATACTACTGGTTCCAGGGATCTGCATTCAGGGAATCAGCAAAGTACTTTAAAACCCTCACAATTTTACATAAAGGTTCAAAAAGAGATGAAAGCATTTAGGTATTAAGGGGAGAAAAACCTTGCCCAGAAATGTGTGTTCCAGGTCAATATTAAAATATTATGAGGAAGCTTATAATATTGTACCTGATCTGTAGATGAACCTGGTAGGATTTCATTCTCTAGTGCCCCTTCTCAAGTATGGAAAATTGCAAAAATTGCAAGCAGGATAAAATAGGTTTTCATCAAAACAATTTGAAAAAGGCTGAAATGGAAGGGAGGAGTGTCAGGAAGTAAGCTAGAGAGCTTTGTATGTCTCTATACTCTCTACAGTGTGTAATAGCTGCTCTACAGGCAAAAAAAAATTATGCTTTTACTGTAGCGAGTGACATAAAACATGGCGTTTGGACTCGGTGCTGCCCCTCTATCACTGCCCAGTGGCCAAGCCCCGGCCTTTTGCATCTAAAAAGTCTCCCAGAAGAAATAAATATTATCATGCATGATTCCCTTAGGATGCTAACAGAACTAAACAGAATCGTTTTCCTTTCCAGGGGGAGAATCTTCTGCTCTTCACTAAAATACCAGGAGAATGAGCATCCTTACAGCATTTTAACAGGAAATAATGGCAGCGGCAATTTCTGTTAATATTTCAATGTACTGCAGGGTAACAAAAATCTGCAAAGGTTTGTGGGGCTGAATATATACATACATGCATTTTTTTTAACACAACTTTTGACATGGAAAATATACTCTTAGCAAATGGATCTCTCTTCCTACACTTTCAGATTTCATTGGCGCTTAAAGGAAGGTTTAATACTTTTATCTCTGGGGGATGAGGATAAAACCACTTTCTGACACACACATCATTTTTTGTGACATCTTAAAAAAAAAAAAAACAAACGTATGGAAGAAAATGTGAGAGTGTGGGCATGTCAGTGTCTTACCTAGCACACCCCAAACCCAAATGTAATTGATAATTTCCTATCAAAATGACTTGATAAAACCACTTATTTTTTGCACGGTACGGAAGGAAGTTTTGGTGCCATTAATACTTATCTGGTACTGGTGTATACATGCTTGAGTTGTGTCTCAGCCCTCTCTCCTGTTCACTAGGAGGATAGCTGGAGGCAACCAAATGGGGACCAGTAGTACAATGCCCCTTTGAACAATGTTTCACAGAAAAGACATCTGTTGTGCATACAATCTGTCTTTCAAGGACTAAAAGAGGTGTTACCAACATTTCACTTCCTCATACAAATCTCTAGGTTCCTTAAATTCCACATATATGCCATCATAAATAGTATAGTTTTCTTTGTGAAGACACACAGCTTGATTTGGGTATTGAAGGCATCTTGAAATTCATACATCCGGACTGGATAAGACATTTCTTCATCTGTAGGGCCTATATAAATATTGTTCTAGGGGAGATTCAGCTGAACCAGCAACTGGGAAAACTGAGTCTGCTGAAGGCAAATGTATTTCTTATTTCTTGGCTACGATATTAATAAGTGAGGTGTGAAATTCCCCTTTCATGACATGGTATTTGCAAGTAACGCAAAGCAAAATATTTGCGCTACATTCTGTTCACCTTATGCACTCCATTAGTCCTACCACCTTCAAGGAGGCTCGCGCTGTGCATACAGCAAGGGGGACTTGGCTCTTTATTCTCCTTCAGCCTGCTGCAGTTTGGTTTTGCACAATGATGGCAGACCAGGGAGATAGAAACATCCATTAAATTTAAATTGCATTGACTTGCCCTAGCCCTAACTGCTGCTAATGTTCAGGTTTGGGTTTCACGGGGCTGCAGTCTTGGGGCTGGAGCTGCAGCTGGTTTTCTCTTCCCGAAAAGCAGAGGCATCGCAGGTGTCCCATCTTTCAACCACCTTCAGGTTTACATCGTTACCTACCCGAAGACCAAACTTGGCCAACTCATTTCTGCAGGGCCCATGGTAAAAATGGTGTATGGCAATATTTCAGGTTCTGCAAACTGAGTGAGGCAGTGGTGCTACAAGAGGAATCAGAGGGGCACTTGGACTTAAATGAGCAAGAGGGAAGATGGCAACACCATGCACAGCCTGGTACTGACCGAGAAATGCATGTTTGAAAACACAGTGGAGACCAGTGGCCACACAGTTAGTCCTGCTGCTAAAAACTGCCCAGTTCCATCCAGGTAATGATGTAAACTTGAACGTGGTTGAAAGGTGGGATGCCTCCAACGCCTCTACGTTTCAGGAAGAGAAAACCAGCTGCAGCTCCAGAGCCAAGACTGCAGCGCCGTGAAGCCCAAAACTGAACATCAGCATCAGTTAACATTAACAGTGATGGAGACCAGTGGCCATCCAGTTAGTCCTGCTGCTAAAAACTGCCCAATTCCAGCCACTACTAACACAGCCTTGCGTAGGGGAAGGCCAGCGTTATTGTGAAAACCAAATGCATGAAGCCGTGTGTCTTGTGAGGAGGGAGTACTTGCTTCAGAAAGACTACAGTCTTCTTATGAAATAATAATTTAAAAAAGTTTTTAACCCCTGTGGGTTTCTGCAGCATCTCAACATAAGTTGCCAAAGATTTCTTTTATTAAGGCGCTTTCCAATACTAATCTACTTAGTCAATATCTTATGGTTCTGCATATGTATGTGAGGGTTTGTAATTTCAGCTTTAAATACGTATAAAATTTATTCTGACTTGCCTATCGCAGGGCTCCTCTCTTCAATTTTCAACGGAGCGGCTGTGGTGGGTGACTACTGCTGGGGCATGCTGCGATAAGAGCAACTGCTGCTGAGCCTTTCCGTGGCAAGTGCCTCTAAGCCGGAGCCGCGCGGAGCAGCAGCTCGGATGGGCCAAGGCAGCTGACTCAGGCAACACAACTTGAAACATCATTATAATAATGAATTCAGATCTTGAGCGGGCTGACAGCTCAAGGATTTACAAATCCCTCCTAAAACACACAGGACTGATGCTCTACTTTAATTAGCAGCCAGGTTGATCCCGGGCTTCCAAATGGGTGATGCCGCAGCGCGCAGGGACGTCACTAAAGTAAGCAAGGACCTTCGCGAGAGCCGCTCTTTGGCCCGGCGAACCTCCTCCAGGTTTCCGGGTTGGCTGTTTGTCAAGCCCGCAGCATTTGGTGGCGGCTGGTAATGGATTTTTTGTTTGTTTTATGAAGAGTTTCATTCAGATGCTTTGAAGAACCTTGGCAGCACTTAAGTGAGCGCAGCTCGCGGTGGAAAATGAAAGTCAGAGCAGCAAACAGTCAGGGTGTGCCAACAGCCCGCGAATTTGGAGGATTCAAAACTCCAAGGCGATACTTTAGTTAGTGCGCTGTAATAAGAAATAATTCTGCAGATCTAATCAGAATGCAACATACTGAAATGCTAATGTGCCTTTGGGTCTGAAGAACTCACAAAAGAGTGATGCCGGCATTGTGTCGGCAGTGACATTACCCACATTATGATTTTCACAAACACATCCAAGGGAAAAAAAAAAAAAAGAAAAAAAAAAGAAAAGATGAACTGATTCTTCTTTTTAAACAGGAACAGGCTGTACTTACTTATTACAAGTCTATAGGCATATGAATAATCTTCCTCCTCTGATTCCTTATGCACTTTGGTAATCCCCATCTCCTCTGCTCCTTGAGCTGGCTGAGCTTGTGCACTGTGAGGAGAATACATGCCCCGCCTCCCGCCACCGCTTCCCGAATTTGCATGTCGAAAATAGACACCTAAATTCATATTTAGGCATCCCGTTTCCAAAACCTTAGAGCCTCTCAAAAACACTTCTGCAAGTATGATGCCAGATTGTGTGTTTGACACTCCTCAACGTAGAAATAATAATTAAAAGCGCACCATAATTGAGGTAAAAACACAAACTTGCCTGGCTTTGGTTGTCATCACTGACATCACTCTATCAACGGTTTCATGGGGAGAAAAAGTGAAAGAAAGTCAACAAAAAATTGCTAAGAGTATCTACAGTGTGGATATTAATTAACAATTCATCTTGGAAGTTGCCCGTTTCCTCTTAAATGCTTGCTGCTATGATCATTGACAGGAACACGTACAATAACGGGGCACAAGGAGATGGTTTTGGAAACCCTCATGTCCTAAGTAATGCTCGTATCACTTGCAGAATGGTCAACTCAGAAGGCAGTGCCTACGGTGGTCCATCCCCCGCTGCGCATGAGGTTTGCTCTGCTCTAGCAGGGGTGTCCCCTTAAAAGTTAGCACAAGGACCAGCGGAGAACAGAGACTTTTTGCCAGAAAGCTGCCTTCTTTCTTAATATATACACACAGCCCTTGACAGGGTGATGTACTCCCCTCCAACGGAGTTTCCATTGTGTAAGCTCTTTCAGCAGTTTTTAAACAGGGAGGGAAATATAGTCTGCTTGTCAAACACCAACTGGACACATATAAAATACGCTCAGAAGTCTTTATAGATTCGCTGTATTTTATAAAGGATTTAGTTTCACACACTCCGCGAGGTCAAAAAGCAACATCAAAAGAGAAAACTCCTTCTGGGATCATGTCTTCTGCACTGAGCATTACCACACGCAGGCAAATAGTGGGTGACTCATACCTGCTGTTTCTTGACTCCGGGTTAAACTTGGAACATAAATTATGTCAATCTGCTCATGTAAATTTTCCACAAATCATGGCTGGCTTGAGTTATATGGCACACTTTATTTTCCCCAACTGCAGGTATATTTGAATTCAAGTAGACTGTCAAGTAAATATTTAAAGGTGAAACGTATAAATGAAGACAAAGCGCAGCCTCTAAATGCTGCTGTTATGGTCCTTTTTCACGGTGTAAGAGCCGGCAGATTATCATGCAATTATAAAGGGATATCTTGATTAAAAATAACGCGTGCTACCATGGAGTGTCTTGAGCAGTGAGCAAAGATCTCTCATTTGAAGAAATGATAGTTTTAAAATTTAAAATAAAACATTTTCTAATTAGAGATTTTCTTCTTTGCTTCCAGGCCACGATTATATCATTACTGTTCAGGATATTATGAATGCCAGAAGACGCAAAAGAATTAAGAATCAATTAATTATTAATAAATTGTAATCATATTTGAAGATTGTGGAATACTGAATGTATAGAATAAGAATTCGCTAGAAATAACAGTGGGGAAGAAATTGTTAAAAAATAATTTTTTTTTTTTTTTGAGACTGTTTCTTTTTTTCTTTTTGATCATAGGCTAAGTTACAGCCATCTGTCTGTTTCTGCATCTATCTAAATATGTGCCTGAATATATTTTGGGGGGTTATGTCTAATTTACCAGGCCAGCAGAAAGCCACATCCACTCTAGATGCATTCACTTCTTAAAGCTTCAGATAAAGGGGTCAAGGTCAGAGCTGAGCCAGCTTGTAGAATAGGAATTGAATCACAGTAACTTTCCTAGGCTGAGAAATGTAGGCAGGAGTTTTGCTCTGTGATTCATTTCTTTTTAAGTGCATTCAGTTCCATCTCTCATGCTTGAGAATATTTTTAAGCCATCCCTTTGTTTTAGATCTTCCTGAGCACAACTTTGTGTTAGCGCTGAGAAAACAAGAATAGCTCGGGATTAAAAGTGCTGCTGCAGGTTTTTGAGTGCCTTGTTCTGTATTTCAGGTGGTCCAGGGAAAAATTCCCTCAACAGATTCTTGGAGAAGTGATGCTCAATGACAAATAAAACTCTCGTGTTTCCAAAGGAAGCATGCGTCTTAATGAGTAATCCTCAAAAGTCTAGCATAAACAAGGATTTTGGAAAACACATGTTCCCCCTAGCTTGCAGAGGTAAATTTTACCTGGTAGCCAAATCGTTCTCTTTGCACACTGCATGGTATAGAATAAGGATCAATTCTCCATTTAGAAACCATGTCATTTAATATTAAAGGTTTCCATCACCAAAGATGAAGCACTGAAGTTATCCCGCTGCAAGCTTCATCTGTAATTTAGTCAAATGCACCACCTTAAGTTAGAACAATAATTATAGAGATTAAAATTTCACCTTTTTTGAAGCCTGCCTGTTGGAAGCCAAGTGAGGTACATGGCTTAGGTATCCAAACCTGCTTTTCTTAGAGAAAATGCTAGCACTAGCAAGCAGGAACCATAGCTGACATAGAGTCTTGAGTCTCGAGTTGTTAGCAATGGAGAAATTGCACACGGGACAATTTAATTAGTAAGGCATTCTTCCTCGACAGTCCCAGGCAGACCACTGAGAATCAGGGAAGTTTTTTTGGACTTCACAGGAGGATGGTATAAAGGACTGGGCACCAGAGAGTTGTGGGACATACAGGTAAGACACACAATTAGGTGAATCTACAGGGCATGTACTACGCATTGTGCTGTGCTATGGGAAACTCTTGCAACACAGTTGTTTGCAGAATCTGCAGCTTAGCGGCAGCCAGACACCTCCAAATCTACCCTATGAGACAATGGCAAATTTGCCAGGAAAAGAGAGTTTCAGTGCCAAACCCTACAAAACACAAGAACCTCCAAGAAGAGGCACCCTACGGTGTGCGGGATTATTTTGGTGTACAATTTCAGGTCATTTGTCAGTGAGATTTGGGCATAACCAGGCCAGTGGTTTTTAACACGTCAGTCCAGGGCTGGTAGAAGCACATCTTAAAAACGAAGTAAGAGAGTAATCAGCTCATCTGCAAAGCTCTTTGTTCACTGACTACTACATAACAGCTTCTTCTCTTGAAAGAAATCATAGCAACTGAATGCAAGATGCTATTTTTATTTTGCAAAAGGAAGCATAATTATTTAGAACGTTTTCTAAAAGAGCACTTTGTAACCTAAGAAAAATATAATGCAGTAACAACGTAATATCTTAAGATATTCTCTCATCCTGAGTAGTACTGCCTCTGTGTATATTCAGAATAACATTAAGCAGAAATATAAATGACTCACGATTGTGTTTCTGGGAGGTAAAAAGACTCAGGGACCTATGAAAGACCAGAAAGTACTCCAAAAATCATCCTGTAGCTCCTGCGAGGCTTTTGGGTATGGGATGTTAGTTTGAGACTCCATTACCTTGCTTTATAACAGTTTTATGGCCCACACGCCAAAACACCACTAGTTCAGTTTTGATATACACGTTCTTGTATTTCTTTGGAAATTATTACTACTTTTATTTCCTAAATTGGGGAGAATTACAAATCGTGTGGCATTTGTTTCATATGTTCAACCTCTGCCTGAGTTCACTGCTTATATTTACAGTCTGTGTTTCACAGTGTCTGCTGTTGCTTCAACATTTTATTTAGCAAAATAGAAATAGAGGAACAAATAAAGGCACCAAATGTGAAGTATAGCCAGAAGGCTTTGACAGAAATAACAGCAGGGCTACTTCATCTTTACAGCATTTGATTCAGTGACATTGCAACTGACAAGGTTTCTGCTTTGAGCATTTAATTCTGTAATTTAAAGTACAATTCAATACAACATAAAAAGGAGGAATGTCCAATTCAGTCACACACATGAATCCAAATGTTTAAAGTGATGTAAACACCGGTGTACTTGATCGTATTTTTAATTTTAGTATTTTATATGCAAACCTGCTACCTCCACGTAAAAAATAGTGGTAGTCGGGCGCTAATATATTTTGCAGATGCCTGAAACTTAACTAATATTTCATAATACAATTGTTTATTGACAGAACATGGTAACTAGAATTTTGAATTCATGGCAACTTCATAAATTACGCCGAATTTCAGAAACAGATCAAAGCATAAGGGTAAAATTCAGAAGTCATTCAGGAATAATAGGAAAATCTATCTGGTTGAGGAATCTTTGTCCAGTGTATTGTGATATTCAGTTTCATACATTAGATTATAACCTTATAGAAGGAAATATTGAATTAGATAAAACAGATGAGTATGAATGTAAGAGGTCAAAATTTCTGAGTGACTCTTTGAATAAAGAGAGAACTATGACCTTCTCATTGTTATCTGTGTTTCTCTTCAGGGATACAACGGTTTGTCACATTAGCTTCTGATTAGTTACACATATGGTGAAAAATTATTATTCTCAAACAAAATCATAGTCCCCACCTCCTTGTAGAAGACAATATTATTATTATTACATGTGGTTTCACTTACCAACTCTGATAATGTAGAACCTGATGCTATAAAAACAGAATGCCTGGACAGTCTTGAAAGGTTTGCCTGCAGCATATTATGAATAAAGAGACAGAGATGATTGACTGGAAATAACAAGGCAACAACTTAACTCCACAGTAATATCAACGGTAATCATGAAGGAAGAGAGCGGGGCAATATTTCTAGCCTGTTCCGCCCTGTGGTGTCTCCGGTCAGATCTAATTGCCCTGTCTTACCAGGTCTGTTGTAATATCATTTTAAAAATCAGAATATTTGGATTTACTCCTCGTTGAAGCTGGTAGAGGAAAAAAGTAAGATTCAGATCGCAAAGGGGCTATTTAGGGAAGATCCAACTGACCTACTAGAAGCATCAATTTCACTACTGATGGGGTGTCCTGGCTGTCCAACTTTGCAGTCCCTAAGTAACACAGTATCTGGAAAATGCATTTGCCTGAGCTATGGCAAATAAATGAATTTTTCAAAGGTGAATTGGTTATATCCACTGGGTACGTCTACCCTGTGTCTGCTGCCCTGTGGGAGTTCATTTGTTATTAAACTCCTTCATCTTTCCCATATGGGAAGTAGGTATGGCCATGTTCAGCTCATCCTAAAAAGGATAATCAGAATTACATGGCAACTTGGAAAAAAATCTTGTTTTGAAGTACGAAAATGTTTGGGACTCTTTGGGTTTGCACTTGGGACTGCAAACATCTAACAATAAATGCTCTGGAGCATGCAGATCCATGTATTTCCACTCTAGAAGGATCATCAGCAAAGTGTGAGAGGGCATTTAGTGAAACCAAAAGGTGGAAAATTCAAGAACGATAAATTAAAAAAAAAAGTCTTTCACACAAGATATACATAAAAACTGTGAAACTCCTTATCACAGAGGCTCTTGGAGGACAAGAAAGTAATAGGATTTAAAAGGGATTAGACATTTATATGCATATCTGGAAGAGTCAGAGGTATAATTAAAGATACCAAACATTTCAGAAAGGCTATTAAGCCTTGCATTGAGGCCTTACACCGGCCTCTACTAATGAAGGTATTTCTACATGGACTCTTGACGGCAAACATGGGCTGGCTCTGCCGGTCCTCTGGTGCCGCTGGACATGAAAGAGCTTCACTTGCTGCGGCCCAGTTAGAGCAGCATGAAGCCAAGCAAGGCAGATCGAGCAGAGCTGTCAGCTGGCAAAAAATGGTGAAACCTAGAGATCTGGCAGCTCTGACCAGCTGAGAGCGGTACCAAGACCCCAGGTCTGAACCGTTGTAGTAAGAGCGATGTTCCTGAGTGCTACTGTTCCCCTTCCCACCTGCATCTTGTCACAAGACATCATTCCCCTGACAGTTGGTTTCGGCACCTGTGCGAGGTGAGAGCAAAAGCAGAGCTACCCCACACTTTAAGAAAACATACAGAAGGCAAGGCCTGGAACTCCTGCCATATTATATTTATTTTTCTCTCTGGGCTTTAGCAAGTTTATTAATGCCCCTTTTATATGTTGCTGCAATAGTGAAACAGCTGCCACAGTAAACACCACATCTTCAAAAGTTGGCTTAAATTTCTCAAAAACAAATTAATATTTAGTTGCTTCGACAATTTAGTCTCAGAGGGCTTTTCCAGGGCTATTGTATATTCAAGAAGAGCTTTTTCTCTCTCCAAAATGCTACAGCGACTTACTTGGCAGGAAAGAGGAAATATATTCACACAGACATGAAAATAGGTAATCTATAGCTTCTTTTCTAGGTTTGATAATATGACTTTTGATACCCTTTCCAGCTGACTATTGTAACAGCACAGAGAGGATGAACACTGTTTAGTTTCTTTGTAGGTGGCGGGGAGTGACTCTTTCCTTGCACCATCTGTGTCCATCACTGGGACCCAACCCAGGCAATGGCTGAGTGGGACAAGGAGGAGCCATGCTTTCTCCTACAATGCTGTTACGTGTGTGATGACTCATGGTAGAAGGAAGGAACTTACTCAAATATATGCGCTGTACTTGTTGGGTGAAGGCATTGGACGAGACCTACAAAACTGGTAGGCCCTGGAGTCTAAGCAAGTCTAAGACTTTCAGAAGCTAGAAGGAATGTTCCACCATGCTCTTCGCCAAGCCCAGTTCTCTGTGGCACCTAGAATGTAGTTCTTGATCTTATTTTCAATTGCAAAACTTAGGGTCTTTTCTTCCCTGGTCGTTCTTGTGGATATGCTTTAGTCTCCTGCATTGTCTTGGTCCCTTTGCAAGATGAGCCAACCAACTGTGTGCTGCCCACTGTCACTAAAATGTGACCAACTCTCCATTCGAGTTGACGGTGACTTACTCAACAAATGGATATTACCCTGATTGCAGGTCTACTGCACCATGCTAAAAGCACATGGCATTGTGCTGTTACTTGGTCACATTGTCACTTTCATAATCATTCTGTATCACAGAATTATGTAATTTCATTCCATCATTGAGGACATAATGCATACTTGATGAAGAAAGTGCTATTTAAGAATTACACAATAACTATACATTGAGACAGATGAGGGTTTTAATACAGATGTATTAATATACAAAGGATATCGTAAAACATAAGGGCTTCTTCAGTGAGAAGATAATAAACCAGAAGCTGCACTAGTGAATTAATGTGATATATTGAATTTTTGCCAGTTTATGCTGCATTCAGATCAAGCTTCCAGCTTTAACCTGGCTAGGCTAGGGTAGCCCAGTGGTTATGATATTCCAGTATTCCTTGGATTGAGTTCCTGGAACTGCTACAGCCTCCGTGATCTGGGTCAATGGGCCAAGGCCAATTGTATGAGGTTTAAAAAGGCCAAGAGCTGGATCCTGCATTTCGGTCACAACAGCCCCAAGCAACGCTACAGGCTTGGGGAAGAGTGGCTGGAAAGCTGCCCAGCAGAAACGGCCCTGGGGGCGCTGGTGGAGCCAGCTTCACATGAGGCAGCAGTGTGCCCAGGTGGTCAAGAAGGCCAACAGCATTCTGGCTTGTATCAGGAGCAGTGTGGCCAGCAGGAGTAGGGAAGTGATGGTGCCTCTGTACTCGGCACTGGTGAGGCCTCACCTCAAGCGCTGTGTTCAGTTCTGGGCCCCTCTGTACCGGAGGGACATTGAAGTGCTGGAGCGTGTCCAGAGGAGAGCTACCGAGCTGGGGAGGGGTCTGGAGACCAAGCCATGTGAGGAGAGGCTGAGGGAACTGGGCATGTTTAGTTTGGAGAAGAGGAGGCTGAGGGGAGACCTCATTGTCCTCTACAACTACCTGAGAGGAGGGTGTAGGGAGGTGGGTGTTGGCCTCTTCTCCCAGGTGAATAATGACAGGACCAGAGGAAATGGTCTGAAGCTGCAGCAGGGGAGGTTTAGATTAGATATTCGGAAGAATTACTTTACTGAAAGAGTGGTCAGGCACTGGAACAGCCTGCCCAGGGAGGTGGGTGAGTCACCATCCCTAGAGGTACTTAAGAAACATGTAGATTTGGCACTTCAGGGCATGCTCTAGTGACAGAGATTGTAGGGTTTTTTTTTTGTGCGTGTGCATGATTGGACTCGATGATCTCAAAGGTCCTTTCCAACCATGAAGATTCTATGATTCTATGATTAACTTGGGGCAAATGTCTTAGGTCTTCTGTGTTTCATTTCTCCATCTAGAAGGTAGAAGTAGTAATACCCTCTTACCTCACAACAAATATAAATGACTGTATAAGCATACATACCTAAAGGACCATGTATCATTTGAATACCGCAGTAACTGGGCACAAACCAACTGCTGGTGACATATTCACTCAAATCTGCGATGGCTGTTTGGCCACAATGGGAAATCAGTCAGCAAGGTCTGAATAACTCAACACAGAAACATCCCAGAAGAAAAGGCCTTTTTTAGCATCGTTTTCACAGAGAATGGTGGCAGCAGAAGATAAGGGACTTTCTCCCTGCAACCAAGTCAATATTTAAATGCAATTCAAGAGAAGGTCAGGACTGCATTAGTAAAAAGTTGGGGAATGTTGAACTGCTGACGGCTCTTCCATGCCTACCTGGGTGACCTCAGCCATCAGAGCTACTGAAGATGAGAGCTTCCATGAGCAATAACTGTTCTGTTTTTTCCCAAAGCATGGGCATATTTGGCACAGTTGTTCAGGCGGTACCTCAGGTGTGGATGTGATTTATCAGCTTGCTTGTAGGCAAGGATTACTGCAGGAGCACGTTTGCAATGAAGGTCCTCAGTGCTCTCCCAGGTGCCAGACCAGACATATCCATACACAGAGGAACTAATTAGGACAGATTAGAACCACTTGAAACTTTAATCCATCAGCCTTTGTTGAATGTAGCACAGCCATAGGAAATGGCGGTCTAATTTCAAATTTTTTATGGGCCTCTGCATCTTGGTAAAGACCAAGAGGAGTCTAGAAGACAATGGGAGAGATTCATACCACATACATAAATATCCCACCTGGAAATACTTAACTTTAACAGCCTTCGCCGTGCATCTACCACAGAACAAATGTTTTTGACGAAGCCCGTAATTCCCATCCATCTACTTCTTTCATATGAGTATATAACTACCGTGGTTGCGCTGGGGGCCTCCCAGAGCAGCTGGACAAATTTTGTTCATTGTCAGCAGCGCGCTCTTTTTGCCTGTCTGTATTTTTGCTGGATGACACGCGGGCGAACCACACAGCCGTGCAGGTTAGCTGCTTACAGAGCAGTAAATACCATCTGAAACAGCCGTGGCCAAGGGAGGCTCAGCTGACAACAGCCCCTGATGCAGGTAATGAGCCCTTCATGCCAATTACCTCTTGTGGAGGTCTAACCTTCGCTTCCTCCACGCGTACAGCCTCTGCCAAAATTAACAGGAGCATGTAGTGATAGGCAATCTGCTGGTGTATTGGGAGGGGGATCCAGTTTACAAGTGGAAAAGGAAGAGTGACAGAAAAACCAGAAAATCCTCCACTCGCTTAAGAAATCCGTTTTCTCCCTTTCAGAGTACCCATTGCTTTCTCACAGGTTGGTGTTTTTATTTCCTACTGATGCTGAATGCTGATAAGACCATTTTTGGCGCAGCCTCTGGAACTCACTCAGCTGCTGAACAAACCTGCAGACTTTCCCTTACACTAGATTATAGTAAATTGCCTGATTTATACACACTTCTGGCCAAATACCACCTCAGTAATGCCAGTATAAATCCCAAATAATACCACTTATGTTGGTAAATATGGCACAGGATTTGCAGGGCAAAAGCAGAGGGGCAAGACTGCAATAAACTGAGTTAGCTACTTTAACACCATATTTAAAAATAAACTTGCTTTCTGTAGATATCTGTGTTTCCTTGCCCTCTATAGCACCGGTTGTAAGTAACAGAAAGGTTCCTATAGCTGCTTTTAATTGACATTCAATAAAGCAGATCTTGCATGCTATAGCTTCAGCTCTCCAAAATTAAGTCTGTCACCTGGCAAAGCTATGATATGAAATTACTGCATAATAATTATTAATTTTTTTTCTGAGATTTAATATTCACTTATTTATTCTCATATTAAATACAAGCAAGAAGTATTGTGGTTGTGCGATCCCAAAGCTTTATGCAGGTCCGTAGCAGGGAAGGCTAAAAAAGGCTGGTGTTTTACATGGGACCGCCAGATGTGCGTTCTTCCAACTGCACGGGATAGAGGCAATGCTCGCCCAAGGTCCCATAAAACTCTACATCAGCCGTGAATGAATCATACACTCGATTTAAGCAGAAACGTTATTTTTCAAAACGTGAAAGCATTCAATATGTCCTGATTTTGTACTGATCAAAACTTCGCTGGCTTCTGCTAGAGTAAGGCAGGGGACCTGAACAAAAGAAACCCACATAAAAGTAAATCTAGCAGAGAGAATACATAAAATAAATGGTGTGTTAGCTGAGTACCGTCCTCCAAAATGGATTAAGGGATCAGGTCACCCAGTGCCTCGAGACAACTTCTCAAATCTGAAATACCCTGGTGTTCACTGTCAGTAAATGTCCTGATGGAGGCTTCTTAAAAAACGGGAACCCTAACTGATCATCCCCTCTGGAAATGTATATAAAAGTCACAGAAACAGTTTAAAAAATAATAATAGAAGAATAGGTTATTTACAAGTCAGTCTTTGACCAAAGGCCAAATCTCCATCTACTGATGTGGAGTGGCAGTTCTTTAAACCTTAGGCTAACATGTTGCTGTATTCCCAAGCTTTAAATAATTTTCCTTTGAAACGGGGAGTTTAAAACCCTCAGTAAAGTATGCACACGCAACCTTCACACTGAAATCCAAATCTGAACTGCTTGTTCCGCAAAGCATTTTGTATTACACACCTGGGGCATAACATACATGAAAGGCTCTATATGATTCACCTCACCTCCCCGCATAACCTTGTATTTTTTTAGTCTTTTCACTTAGTGAGAACAGAAAGATCACTTGTAAAGATTACGGGGAGAAAAAAAAAAAAAAACAGAATCTAGAAAATGGCATTTTTTTTTGCTTGAGGAGTAAACAGGGGGTGGGTAAATCTCATTGTTTATCTCAAACTTTATACCAGCTTTGCCGTGGGCTTGTTCACAGATCTCCTCTCCTGCCATCAGGATGAGCCAAAGAGCCTCCATTTGCATGAGCATATGGGGGGGGGGGTCCGAGGGGTTCCCCATGCAAATAGTGTCCCAGCCCCTGTAAATGGGACTAAATGGCAAAAATGACTGACGCAAACTGTGACAGGTAAGGTATTAAACAGAGACATGGAGAACAGGATGAGCAGTTTTCCATACAGAGAGCTGATTTCCTTTTCCAACTTAAAGCTAAAGCTCATTCATCCTAAGAACACCCTGCTGATGTGCAATTCATTCTGAACAGACATGTACAATTTAATCCGGTTTGTTCCTTGCATTCAGTAGCAAATATTTTTTGGCAACTAGGTAGCTTGCTAATGCACAGGTCTCTCCCAGCCTGGTGACTATTAAGGAAACAAGTAACTTTATTTTCAACTGATGAAAAATTTCCAAATAAATCACCTTTTATCATTAGGAGAATAAGTTATCACCTCTTTAAAAGGTAAGTGCACACGCTAGGTCATTCTTCATCTGCACTTCAAGCGTAAACAGCTGTTTTACCCAGCCTACAGCTCTGCTATGGTCAGGCCACAAAGCTGACAACAGAAGGGATGGTTATTGTCCTGCTGCCACCGCATGCGATGCTGTTGAGCCGCCCTGTATTAAAGGAACTTCAAGGCTGATTGTACAGTTGCCTTGTACAGTAATGGCAAATAAATAAACGAAGTCAAGACCTGCTATCACCATCCTGCCTTTAACTCTGTTCCTAGTTATAGAAGCCGCCGCATGGTCTCAGCCTTGTACAATGCAGCAGTGTATAAGCGGGTAAAATGAGCTTTCAGGGCGCGATGCTTGATGTGGGCGGGTGGCTATCACAAATTCAGAATGCCGTTGGTTTCAGCCCAGGTTGTTTTGCCCGTTGCATCCTTTGCTAGCGCTGTAGAAGCCATCCCACTCCTGGCAGCACCAGCGCTTGGGAATATTCCCCGTGCCCAATAACATTGCATGAAAGATTAAGCATTGAGGAGAAAAAAAGTCAGGAATGGGGCTTTATATCCATTGGCTTTCCCTGCCAAGGGGCTGCAAATTAGTTTGAAAAGCAGAGCCACAAGGAAAAAGATCAAAACCAGTGCCAGGCTGCAACTGACTGGAATTCAGCGAGGCTGAGGGGTGGGAACGAGATAGCTGTAAACCACCTTTGCTCCTCTCTTAATTTAGGGCTCATCTTGTTCCCGTTTAAATTGGAGAATCCTGACGGCTGCCCTGAGTTATAGGAGTTGCCAGCGTTCTCAGGAGGTTTTCTTCCTTCTGCTGTTTGTGAAGTGAAAGTCACGCAAGGAAAGTATCTCGTGTCAATCACGGGCTGGGATTCCTTTGATGCTGGCATTTACTTAAACTTTTATACTATTTTAATATTTCACAGCTAACTTATGACAAGGGCAATAACAATTAGATTAAAGCAAATAAAGTGGTTGGCTTTAGATGTACCTTATCAATCCCAGTCCTTCCACACATCTCTTAATGATTTTACCACTGAACTGTCAAAGACATGATTAAAAAAAGGTGGCTGCTAAAAGTCTTAATGTTGATCAGTTTGATCCTGAGCGCTCTGTTCCTACTCAGCGCAAATGCTAAGCACTTAATTCTTAGTCATGACTGATGCCACTGTCAATTGAAGCAGGGTCTGGCACAAGAATTTCTGAAAGTAAAAAATACGTTGTCTTGCGGTGTGTCACCACATTGTGCTGTTTTTTGGTCCAATAAAAATAGAAAATATATAAGTGAATGGATGAAGAAGGGAAAGAGGAATAGACGTGAAATTTAAGGAGACAGTTGGTCCAGCACACTTTTCTGGTGACTTCTCTGCATTTTTTTTTTTTTTTTTCAGATAACATACAGCCTGCCCGCTCAATGCCCTGACCACGTAGTGTTAATTTGATCATCATCGGTGTCTGCAGATGAAATACAGCTTTCCCTTTGGTGGTGCAATCCTATGCCTCTTCTCAGCAATGAAATCAGTTCATTACCCTGTTCCATGATCATGCTCTAATTCAAAAAGCCATTTAAGCATACGCCTAAATCTGACCTTTTTCAGACAGGTCTTAGCACCTCTGTGGTTTTAAGTGCGTTCAAAAGCCAATGATTTCAGTGTGGTTTACAGATACGGTCCAGGAGGTTTCAAGATGACGGATGTCAGGAGTATTCCAGGTCCCGAATGGCATTGAAGAGATGCTGGGCACCAGTGCATCCTCTGGCCAGATACCAGTCCTGACTTCTAGACTTCCAACAGCAAGCTGTTTCTCCGGTTGCCTGAGTCTTAGCATGAAAATTGAATTACAGAATTTACCTTTACTGGTAATTCCCTATTTTTGCTAGATCTGGATTTGGTCAAATCACAGGAAATATTATTTTTTAATTATTTCACAATTAGGAGTGTTTGTGGAGGCAGGGTGATGTGGGAATCCCTTCCTTATTTGTGTGGTTGTTTTCTTTTAGAGATGAAAAAAACCCACTTAACTCATCCTCACCAAACCCTTGTGAAAGGCTCTAAGAGAGTCAGTCTTCTGGAACTTCTGTTCACGTCTCTTAAAGAAATAATCATACTTTACACTTATATAGCACCCTGCATGTGAGGAAGTCAAAAAAGGCAAAGAAGAGCAGATTCCCGAGATTCTGACAGAAGAAACCAGAGAAATTCTCATGGGACTCGGAGAGTTGCCGAGCAGCGATAGAAAATAAAAAGAGTGAGAAGATATTTTTTCAGGTTCTGCATCTTAGTGAAAATAGAAGTTCTCTGGGGGACTTCTCTGAAACTTGTCACAAAACTGCAATCTAGCCATCCTAGGCTAATGACAGTCATCAATGAAACTTGATTTTCTTTCAACTGTCAGGTTGAAGAAATAGCTAAAAGCAAGTGTGGAAAGATATATTCTTTTTTATTTTCAGATTTTTGGGTTACTATTACCTGACGACAATCACTTTGCAGAAGATATTCAATTGATGCTATAAGAGAATTTGCAAGGGCAACCAATCTGTCATGATTATGGTAGTTTCAGGCAAATCTATGAGGTTGCACAAAGAAATAATAATAATTTTTAGGATTCCTGCCTAGATGGCAAGGAAAGTTCTTTAATTATGGGAAACTCATGGCTTCTTGGAAGTTCTAGCTCTGTTTTGACCCCATTACACATGCAACTTCTACATTGACATAAAATAGCATAAGAAAATATTTTCCCTTTCCTAGCATTTCCGAGTACAATTTCAGAATCCAGTTCATATCTGGGCTTTCACAGTAGAAAGTAATTCAAACAATAGGCATTGGAAAATTCCTACTGCATTATTTCAAAACATTTCAGAGTTTACATATGCTAGGAAGGGTTTCAGATTTTTTTAAGCTTAGTGATTATTATCGCAAGTATAATAAATTTCATTTCCTTAATTAACCATCACTTTAAAAAGTTTACCATTCCTAAAGATACTTTATTTTAACATCACTCATTTTTAACAGATGTCACAATTCAGAAAAGTTCTATAAATAAGTACACTGAGCAATTTAAAACTGAACATTATTCTGAACCACCTGGTTGCAAAATAATATTTACGTACAAATGTGCATTTAATTTAAAAATATTATCCTACAGTCACAGTTTGTGTCAAATAAAAGTTAAATTAACACCCTAAGTTTTGTTTATGAGACATTTTTTAATTTTAAAGTTAAAAGAAAATGATAAATTATTTCAGCTATTCTATAACTTGCTGTATATAATACAAAACATATGACTCCTTAAAAAACATCAAACAGGCTGCCCCTGCATAATACAGACTTACTGCCTGATCCTTCCAAGGTTAGCAGTGCTGGGAGTTGGGATTTGACTCTGGCTGATGTAGGGCTGAAGGCAAGATGTCAAATCAGGCTCTGGGTTTGGGTTCTGAGCCTTGCAAAATTTGAGGAATTTTGCGTTTAGGGCATCTACATCCACAGTTGGTGTCATTGAGGGGGACTTTGATCTGTCCTGTGTACCCAAGGTGGTGTAAGCTCACGCTTTACACCACTTTTGGGGAACCTGGCTTATCAGGATAGGCACAGAGCTCTGAAGAAGCAGTCTTTGAAAGGCTTTGACACATTAACCCCCTTTTTCTTTTTATTTGTACATAAAAGTGGGTGAGACCTGAGCAGGAACCCTGCAGGACATTGCCATGTCAGGCACGTGAACCTTCATCCCAACAGCATGGGAGCAAAGCACTGATGCAGAGCTCCAGAGCGATGTCTCCTCAAATGCTTCCAAACGGACATTATTCCTTTACTGTCTTTTTTTTGGGTTCCTGCCATTCAAGCAAACTGTCCCTCTTAATTCCTTTTTTATTTTCCTGGTACCAAACTCACACATCAGTGACAATAGTTTATCAGTCAGCCAAGGGAGCTGGCTTTCGGCTCTGCTGAAGTGCCTAACCTCCTTCTCACCCATTTTTGCTGGGCTTTTGTGGCCTCCGGAGGTGTGAGCTGTCATGGGACAGAAAGGCTGACACGATGGTAGGTTTTACCCGCGGTCTGCTTGGAGAGCACCAAGTGATTTTTCACACATGCTACACCACGCTGGTTGGTGTAAGAAATAAATGATCGCCTCCCCCTCCACGACTGTTGTGTTTTCCAGCTCCTTGGTCTTTCCCTTGGATGAGCAGAGATGCTCAGCCTGCTTCCATACTTGTCTTTTTTTCTTTCCACATCAAACATCATTGCAAGGAACATGCAGGCTTGTCCCTGGCATTGTGAAAGAGGATGCCACCAAGCTGAGTGGTGCGATCGACATGCCAGAGGGACGGGATGTCATCCAGAGGGACCTGGACGAGCTAGAGAGGTGGGCCCGAGCAAACCTTATGGAGTTCAACAAGGCCGAGTGCAAGCTCCTACCACTTGGGTCGGGACAACCCTCGTTATCGCTACAGGCCGGGGGATGACGTGATAGAGAGCAGCCCTGTGGAAAAGGCCTTGGGGGTCCTGGTGGATGGAAAGCTGGACGTGAGCCAGCAATGTGCGCTTGCCGCCCAGAAGGCCAATGGCATCCTGGGCTGCATCACCAGAAGCGTGGCCAGCAGATCCAGAGAGGGCATTCTCCCCCTCTACTCTGCTCTCGCGAGACCCCACCTGGAGTCCTGTGTCCAGCTCTGCAGCCCTCAGCCCAAGAAGGACATGGACCCGTTGGAGCGGCTCCAGAGGAGGGCCACGAAGATGATCCAAGGGCTGGAGCCCCTCTGCTATAAAGACAGGCTGAGAGAGCTGGGGTTGTTCAGCCTGGAGAAGAGAAGGCCCCGGGGAGACCTTCCAGCGGCCTTCCAGTCCCTGAAGGGGGCCTACAGGAAAGCTGGGGAGGGGCTGTTGGCAAGGGCGCGTAGCGAGAGGACGAGGGGCAATGGTTTTAAACGAGAGCAGGGCAGGTTTAGAGTAGACATGAGGAAGAAGTTCTTTACGCTGAGGGTGGTGAGACACTGGCCCAGGTTGCCCGGAGAGGGGGTGGAGGCCCCATCCCTGGAGACGTTCAAGGCCAGGCTGGATGAGGCTCTGAGCAACCTGATCTAGTTGAAGATGTCCCTGCTCACTGCAGGGGGGTTGGACTGGATGGCCTTTAGAGGTCCCTTCCAACCAACACATTCTATGATTCTATGCTCCACACTAGTGCATGGGTCTCTACCGTATGACCAAGAATTGCAGCTCTCAGCAAGCCCCTCATGCTGCTCCGTCGCCATGTTCCTCTCTCTCTCCAACATGCCTGCATCAGAAAGTTCTCCTCAACTCCCACTACTTGGGGAGCTCATGGTGTCAGGGCTGTGATTTGTACTGAATTCTTCCTGACCAAGTCACAGCTGTGTGAGAGCGCCGTGTTGCTGTCACTTCAATAGATAAAATAAACTTGTGGCACAGACAGTGCATTAAGGAACAGGAACCACAGTGCAGAAGTGACAGGTTTTGTTCTGCTGCTGTTAATTAATGGTCCTGTTGCTTCTGATGCTGTTTGGAGTCCCAGGTACTGGAGCACCTCTGGATTTCATCCATCTTTCCATACTGCAGCAACAGGACATCATTTGCATGAAGATGAAGTTCAGAGACCAACTAAACACATTTTGCCGTGGTGGTTCTCGAAACTTTAGTTCATTTCTGTATAAAATGGGAAATACTGAGGCAATAGTGTGCTGGAGGCCGGTGAGCTCTGACTTACAGACCCACATGCCCCTTTTCTGTGCAGACGAGGTTCAAACGCCTACAAACGTTAACATCGAGCTTCAAAAAGCAATGATGAGTTTTAAGGGCAGCCGGTGCCTCTTTGCAGAGTGCAGGTACCCTGGCTCTGAGCGCCCTCCCCTCACCTCCATGGCTGCTGGGCGGATGCTTCCTGGGCTTTATTAATTCCCAGGAATTGGGGGAACACTGCGAGGTCTCCTCACATTTTACTGTCGTTTCTGCGTCTCCCCTTTCATCTCTCCAGACATGGTATTTCGAAACCTGATGTTTCAGAACTGGAAGTGTTGTGTCACGATTGTTTCACCAGTGCTTAAATGTTGTTCCTGGAACCTGTTTCATAAGCCTTAGCGTTTCTGGAAGTAATATGTGCCGCGCAGAAGTTATATAAAGGATTCAGACATGCAATCAATAGCGAGAAGCGCAGAAGAACTTCAGATGCGTGCATTTCAAAGGAACCAGGAAAATCGTTTTCTAATGTCCTCCATCAAAGTTTCTCCCACCGTCTTTCTGGGGTCTTAAAGCCACACTAACTGAGACCTCCTGACCAGTGGTATTAACGCCAAATGTACCAAAATCACCCCCTTTCATCCCATTCTCCAGAACACGGGAAGGTCTTTTGGCATCAATAGTTGGGCTCCCAGAAGTAGGAGAGAGATCTCAAATTTTGTGAAACTGACTTTGGTTTTATAAAGCTAAAACCTACCAATAGAGGTGTGCAAACCCAAAATCACACAGAGGTCCTCAGTTGGGGTCAACCTTTTAGGGCATGTTTAAAAAAGCATTGTTTTTCTTCCTACCACAGACGTAAGAGGTGACAGATACGTCCTGCAAGAGCTGAACCCCTTCTACTGCGCATTTGCATAAGAGAGACCTCTGAAAAAAATGCTGCCTACTGGAAAGGACCAACCAAAATAAAACATTTCCCAGGCATCGTACCAAAGAGAAGAAAAATATACTAGATCTGCTTTAAAATCTTATCTGGAGATGAAACAAAGCTTTTAGGTGAATAAATACCTAGTGAACCCAAAGATGAAATGAAATATTTTAGGTGACCTGAATAGAAGAAAAAGAGTAGACCAGTTAAAAATTGATTAAAAAAAAAAGAAAGAAAATAACCCTAAAATATCTTTCAAAAGCCAGGTGAGTCCCTGACAAAGAGAACTGAATTAGTTAAAAGGAATAATCTGATAAAAAATACAATTATGGTACCCCAAGGTTATCTGTTTATCAGATTTCTATTGTGCACTTTCCATGTGTTCTTCTCCTTGTACCTCAGCAGATCCTTCCCAATATTTTAAGTAATTTCTCTGAGCTAATAAGTGCCCTTCCTGTATTTTTCTATGGCCCAGAATTCCCTCATATTTCTGTCATAGCTTTTTAATGCAGCAGTCTGCAGCTAGAGCAGAGAGAGCCAGTGAAGCTATTTCCTCCTTTGGAAACACGCAGGTTCCTCTCTCGTTTTTAGAATTTTTTGATTTTTGACGTGAATTTTTGACCATGTTGGGTCAGCAACTGTGAGCCTCTGAATGGGAAACTCAGCAGCCAGGCCTGTAAAAATGATACATTTCAGAAGAATATTCGTATATTTTTATTTTATGTGTACATGTCCTTAACAATATATGTTATTATTAATAATAACAACAATAATAATATGGATTACTAAAAATTGCAACGGGTATGTAGCTGCACGGCTGCTAATTCCTAGATGCTCTCCCACCATTGGCACGCTGTTTTCACCCACGTTGGGAAACCAGTCAGGAGTTATAAGCAGGTTGATGGTTCCAGGCCTTTCTGCCTGGTGGTTTGTACAGATGACGATGTGAACATACTCCGCCAGAGAATCAAATGTTTTGTTTTTCTTCTCCTTGGGGTGACCATTGTGTCCAGCTGGTTCTATACAGAATGAGTCATTAATTAAACCCGGATTCTTTGCAAGTGGCCTGTTGCAGGGCTGTGGTTTATTCTTGCTTGTTCTGCTCCCGCGAACAATATTTTGGGGGATTTCAGGCTGACGTTATTTTTATGATTTCACATTTTCTTCACTCTTCCTTCTGCCGCAAGTATTCCTCTAAGACACGGAAAGTGAAAGGCTCGGTTAAGAAAAACACAGCCACCTCCAAAGTGCTAAAACTGCAATAAACCCATCATCTCTAACAACAGCGGAGCATGAAAAGATAAAAAACAGCCTGCCAAGAATGTAGTAACCACCCATTCACTTTTAAATGCTCTCCACACTTCAATGCACAGACCTAATTACTTTTCTGCATTCCCAAATCCACTTTGCAGCGCTGCAATCAGAAACCTGGCGTTAAAATATTTTAGACTCTAAGGATCAAGACTAATTATGGGCCTAAGCTGCACCTTTTGGTTTCCTTGCGAGCCAGCCTGACCCCCCTCCCCCAGCCTCTCCACCCCCTTCCCTTCTTTTGGGATGCTTTAAAGCACGCTCCACTAGAAGAAAGGCTGTCCAGTCTCAGTCGGGGGTGAAGTAAAGAGAGAATAAAACAAAAAGCAACTCAGTCCAATTCAGTAAGCTTCAATGAAGCTGGTATATTTAATGTGAGCCCAGGGTTAGCCTACAGAATTGTGGCAGAATGCAATATTCTCAACAAAAAAAGATGTGTTTAAAGTCGGGCAAGGCCCCATAAGGCTGTTGTTGGTGTTTAAGCAGTACACCGAGGTATTTAGCTCTGAGGGTTTCTAAACATTCCAGCTGAGAATAAAACCACAGCTTTACAGTAGCTTCTTAAAGGTTTGGGGGGCTGGGAATGTTCCCTCCCCCTTGCATTGAAAAGTCAATAAACAGTAGGAAAGATCATGTCATAACAAAGATGAAGCCACCTATTACAGGGTATAGTGATGGCTAATGGCACTATCAGAAGGACTAATCCCATATATTAAATGCTGTAATTGTTATAATAATATCACGGTTATTAGAACACCCAGGCGTGGGGCATTCTTCATTTTGTGCAGCACGAAACCGCCACCGACCATCCACCCTCCCTACGGTGCTAAAGTATGGAAATATTAGATAATGACGTCAACGACACGGGTGGCAGCCTGCGTCCCAAGCGCATTTTCTGATACGTGTATCCTACTTTTCATGGCACTTTCCAAGCTCTTTGGGTCATTTTGTCTGGAGCTACAGTCCTAAAAACCTTCCATTCATGCTAAACAATCATCTGCAAAAGTTGGCACCGGTGTTTTACCTCTGCGGACCCATTAACTAAGTTCCACTTAGTTAAAAACAGTAATAATAAGAAGAATGATAAAAAAAGTAAGATACTTGTTGCTTGTCGCCATATGGGAGGTGAGCCTGTTTCAAGGACCTTAATGAGAAAAAAAACCAAAGAAAATATTTAGTTCTCTGAAGCGTCCCTCCCTTCCCTTTACGTACTTCGTGACAGGCTCAGATTATTATGAATCCCTTAGTTATGGGCACATAAATGTTTTAAACCCCGGTCCAGTTTCGGATAGTCGAAATTAAATAGTCATCCACAGCTGCTGTTACGAGGGGAAGGGTTAAAACAACAAGGCGGTCTGCGGGGCGATAGTTCACATGAAGGTTTAAGAAAAATAATAAGGGAGTTAGCAGAGAGCATGCACATTGGCTTGCAACTACCAATTAACCCTCCTTGTTAGATAGGTAATTTATTCCACTCAGCAGCATCAAATATCAGACAAAAAGGTGGCCAAAACAGTAATTATCTTCATGGAATTCAAAGGCTTGAAAGCCATAATTCCTAAGAAATAAAAACAGAGTTCTTTTCATAGTGTATGCTTCATCTAAAGACTGTAATAAGAGCCAGGCCCTAGCTGTGACCCTTTACACTTCAAGGTGAAAAAGTAGGTTAAAGAAAGTAATGGCAATAATCACGGGGCTTTTCTACATAAAACAGTCTCTGAGTGGAGGTCAAAGATCAAACACTCGGGGCACTACCTGCGTCACACAAAGATCTCTTCCACAATAGAAATGAAGAGCAAGACTGGCAGGAAAGAGCAATAAGACTAATCAATTCTAAAATTATTAGGAAAAGAAAGAGACCAAAAAAAAAAAAAAAAAAAAAAAGGCGGATTTTGAAAAGTCTGGATGAGATTAAAAAGAAATGCGCCCATTCTCCCCTTAATTTTTTGAAAAAATAAGTCTGAGGATTTCCTGCACTTCACAGAGAGTTTCTATCAGGAATGAATGTTAAATATTTCCATTTCATCTTCATCCCCACCTACCAGCTACATTCTTTCGCACCATCTGAAATGGGCTTTACATTCTTTTTTGTACCAGTTTGGACACTTTTACAGAGAACTGAGAATGTCTATCTCTTGGGATTATATTATGTATATATATATATATTTTTTTTTTTTTTTTGTTAAGCCTTTGGATGATTTTTGCACCATAGCGAGCAAGATCCCCACTCTGAGCTTGTGTGAGTTATAGGAATGCATTTCACATTAGATATCGTCAAGCGGAACACACTTCTGCTGCCCCCCATCACTCCGACCGTTTGAGAGTTCAAAGGTAGATCCCCACAATGGCATGTAAGAGCTCTCTGGACTCACTGTATACCCTGGGGGGCACTATGTCAAGGATTTAATAATAAAGACACTCCTTATTTTTCACTGGAGAAACTTAAGGCATGCATCCTGTTGCCCAATTTAAATTATTCCTTATTTTACAACCAACTTTAAGTCTTATAGGCCACATTTTAACACGTAAATACCACCCCATTGACCTTACCAGGCTTTCTTCCTTTCTTAAGGCTGGGCAGAGGCCAAGATTTTGCTGGAACAGGAGCAAACTGCTCGGCAGCGAGCAGGATCCAGTGCCAGCAGAGTGGAGGGAACTGCAAGGCACATACGCACAAGGAAGTCACTTGTTTGGCTCATTGTATTTTCCTTTGGTCTCCCTTGAGTTTCAGTCGTTTAGGTATCTACTCTTTCCCTCTGATAAATCCTTCCTTACCATGAAACCATCATATGAGACGTTTACCTGCTCCACAAGCAGGTTGGTGGACCCCGACTCCACCTGAAGTTTTACTGTGAGATATAAAGGTGGTGAAGTAAAGAAGTCCAGATGTGGTGCTCAGGTACAGAGAACCGCCCATCAGCGTGGAGCCGTGTGTTCTTGCCAGAAATGTTACTGCAAACATCACCTTTAAGACATACAACGCTATACAAACAACATGTAGCATTAGTTGGCCAAGGCTTTATCAGCTAACTGACAAAGCTGTCTTCCCAACTTCTGATAGGATAGCAGAACCGAAAATTTAAAAAGTAAAAATTAGTCATGATGTTTCTGGCATCACAGCGTGGAGCTATTTTATGGGAAAATTTAAAAGACACATACCGTATAACTACTGCTTCCTATTTCCCATTTTTTTTTCAGATGGTAGTAATGACAAAAGACTTCTGTCATTCTTTGCTGCTACTATGGAATAGTCAAAATCTCCTTGGATGTCTGAACATTTCATATCATATAATCTAATAATTCAGTATAGCATCAGGTCACAGAAGGCTGATTCATCTATCTGACACATTCAGCTATCTATTAGATATATGCTAACCCTTATGCCCATACTGTACAGAGCACATTCTGTAAAAACTGAAGGAAAATATGACTTGACTTTATTTTTTCTAATGGGTCAGAGAGGTCACAGGGGTGAAAGACAGAAACATAGGTGCATTGTTCATCTAATATTTATTATGTTGAGTGCATACAGATTCTGCCAACATTTTCTGTTTGCTGAACTGTCTCCCCAAGATTTTAAGATAGGCCAAGAGGATCTGAGACATGAAAATGCATTAACTTATTCTGCAGTATTACTTCTTGGAAAGTTGCTGTCTGAATTTTCTCCAAATACAGGTCTTACAGCATCCTCTAATGTATGTCAGCACAGATATATCCCTAATTATTAAATTGCCTTTAATGTGTTTAAGTCAAATATTTGCATTTGTTGTCAGATACCGGAATTCACTTCCTTGTGATGGAGTTTCAATTAGCAATTATTGTCTGATGACTCCTTAGGAAAAAAGAGGCTTTAATAGCCACTGCACTAGAAGGTATAATGATGGCTACATCGGCCTATTGTTTAAGATCTTGGCCAACTAGCAGAAGGTCACTGAGCCTCATACCATTGATGTGATCTGACTGAGCATGAAGTTAAAATTATAGTCTCACAATGAGCTGTGATGTTTTGGGTTGCAATGTTTGCAATTAGCCACAATGTGACCTTCATGTTTCATCCCTTAAAAGCAGAGTTACATTATCGATTATTATTCCTGGCATTGCTGTAGTTTATTAGTTTTGTCAGATTTATTTTATATTCGGTTATTTGCCACATGAGGATTATGTGGCAAGTCATGGAGTATGTGCCACACTTTTTTTTTTTTTTTATTACAGCAGCTGTTCCTAAAATAGATGTAAGCATCTCTGCAAAAAGCAGCCCCTCTGTGCCAAATTCCAGCTTGTGCTAATGTGGGAACCCAGTAGGATGAGAGAAAGAGTATAAAGAACCTTTATCCATTGCTGCTGGAATGGCAGTTTCTGCATTTTGAAAACGCGCTGCAGATTGCGGTAGGTTGCAAAGAGAACACGGATGGCTGAGGCCAGATCCTGGGTTTGCCCCTCTCCCTGCCCTGCAGCATAGCCTGGCAGAGAGAGGGGCACGTATTAATGCAATGCACTCTCTCCCTGACTGCAATGCAGGAACGTTTTGTCAAAATCCAACCAAGAATTTTTGTCTAGTATACATAGACCTCAACAAAGTGGCTGTATTTTTTCCACAAACGGATTCATTTGAGGTGTGGTGAAAATACCTAACTCTGTGATCTGACATCTTCTCCTACTATATTTCATCCCAGTATTCTTACTGCAGCTTGCAGTAAGAATGCAAAACTTTCAAAATTTTTTATTCTCCTTCTGCATTGAAAAAACTACCAAAGCACCTATTATCACCACATACCACTTTTTTTTTTTCCCCTCAAAACCTTAATGTGAGTTTTAAGCAAGTTTGTTCCTGGGAAGGAATCTTGAGAAACTTCAGTAACAACTTCCCTCCAAAACAATAATTATTTAAACCATTTTATTCTTTGGATTTAACAGAACGCGGTGTTTCTTACACCAGTCCCAGCGCCTCAACCTTCACCAATGATTTTTACGTGTCACACTATCAGGTACTTCGTTGACGCCTGGTTAGTTGTGATTTATCTCATTTCTTTTGGCCAAGTGAGACAGTTATCTTTTCCAAAAGATCTGTCCGTTTGCCTGGCAGGATCTTCATTTGGTTACTCAAATTGCACTTAAGCATGTTTTTTGTGTGATATCTGATGAATTAGACGGCCTCTGAAATTTGTTCTGATGTTTATATCATAATAAAAATAGGTTATTTTAGGACTTCTTGATGAAGCAGGACTGTAGGGCTGAGCAGGGATAACCTAGACTGCTAGTAGGACCAGCAGGACTAGTAGAACTGCTAGGACTAGTGGGCTTTGCTATGCCCATTTCTGACTGTGGAGGTAGGAAAACTAGTTTGAACTTCCAGGGAGCTTTTAGTGATGAAGTCAAAATCATGACCCTGGATCTATAGACAGAGACATAATCTGTTTGTACCCCATGTCCTGTAAGTGTGAACAGAAACAAAAACTTTTCTAATACTGCATTCAGCTACGCTCCCCTCTTTTTCAAAATCTCACTCTAGCGCATACCGTATCCCTGGCAAGTTTTCAACATCTTCTGGGAAACGGTGCCGTTTCCCTCAATGATGTGAAAGTACTGTCCAATAGGACATGTTGCTATTTTTAGGAGAAGCAGCCACAGAACACTTAGGAAATTCAGATCAGCCTTGTAATTTCCAGGCCTTGGCTACCGAAGCCGAGCATCCCAAAGCAAGCCACTTGCTGTCACTAACTCAAGGTGAGGTACAGAAAAGTTGGAGACCTGTGCATGGTAGACCAAGAGCAGGCTAAAACTCACACCCAGCATCCACGCTTAAACTTGAATAAGAACAAGAGCTCACGGTGGAGCAGTTTTGGCTTTGTGGAGGTCCAGTCAGGCACAGCGGGCTGCAAAGGGAATGCAATTTCATTTTGAAATAGGAAAGAGGGGGAGAGAGAGCAAGATGCTATACTCAATAAGGAGATAAGTGTGGGACAAGTTTTACTGAGAGTTGGGGAGTGGTCAGAAGTAGTTTCAGGTTACCAATGGCTTCAGTAGAGCATTTGTGGGCTTTAGCCATTTTTAAATAGGCAAATTAGAGCTGGAGAAGCACTGACAGCCTGTGTATACGTGTATACGCACAGTAGACTCTACCTGACAGCCGACAATAAAAATTCTTCAAAAAGAGAGTATTCCCACCAGAGATCTCCCAGGTTTCGCTTGCAACATTACTAATCTCAGCAACTGAAGAATGCATCTTCAGAGTAGAAGTTCTGCCAGTGAGGCTTGGGAAGTAATGAGGTAACAGGCCATGTGTTGTGTGACAAATCAGCTCAGGTTGGAAGGCAGCGGTGATTCGACCCTATTTGCAGCATGGCAAGGCAGAGAGATTTAGATTCCACTTGCTGTCAGTTAAGCTTTTGCATCACTTTGTGTTTGCCAGGATATCCACAAGCCTATGCCAATAAAAAGATGAATATGTGTTTTCTAAACAGGATTGTAGCATTTCATAAAGAGTTTATCAAGGATTTTGTCCAAGTTCTTCAGTTATTGCTAAAGATTAAAGTGCATTTCATTATCAACTGCTAAATTATTTGTGTTGAAGTGCGCTTCCCGAATCTTTCTCAGGCTCACAATGTTTGTCTTCTGGCTTTGCAGTGAGGAGTTCCAGGAGGATGCTCCAGGTACATGTTCATATTGCACTGCCTTTCCGTTTCTCATTCCCGGCTCCTGCTTCACACCTGTGTTTAGTCCGTAGGCACGTGAGTAAATAGCCTTCCAAGTGGGGATGAGCTTCTGCAGCTATTTTCTAGCGGCGTTTGGCCTCCTCACGTTGACGACAGCCTCTTTGGTGCCAGTGCTGTGGATGTACAGCTTTGGTGTTGCTACCCGCAGACAGCCCCCCTTGAGAACGTCTTTCCAGTGCAACTGCTGTGAAAGGAAACTTTCGAACTGCATTCAGACAAATAATGAAATTCACCTTCTTTATATCACTTGGACACTTTTGTATACTGTATTCAATACCAGTTGCAGTTGCTCAGCAGTTCTGAAAAAGCAGGTAAATTGTGGAGCATTGACTTATTTGAATTATAAAAGCTCCAAAGAGATGCTTATAGATAGTTTGTGGATCCAGCTGTAAAATAACGGTTATAATGAAATCTTAAATACAATGGGCTATTGTGTTCAACACAACAAAGGCAGAAGATTAAAAAAAGCCTCCTCTGGTATGCAATGCTCCATGGAAGTTACTACATCTGGACCCTGGTGGGTATTGACTTTGAGAGCTGAGGACTACTTTCTGCAAAGTGCCATTACTTGTAGTTCTGTGCCACTTAAATTGTTTTCAGAATCTGCGTTGTCAAATTGTTCCAGAGATTTGCTGGAAGGAAAAATAAAACTCTTCCCACGCTCATGCCACCACCCTCACTCCCCTTGGAGGACCACTGAGCCAGGTCTTTCCAGAGAGGGTTAGGAAACAGCAATATTTCCTGAAGAAGGTCTGCCTGTCTAGACATAAAAAATAATCCACCACCACATCCCACACTGTTTTCTAATTTCAAAACACATGGAGTCCTCTATTTTGCTGCCTAAGCTGACAGCCATGTCAGGCTGCAGCACCAAGCAGCCTCACTGAAATACAGGAATTCCATGCTGTCCCCAGGATGCTCAAAGTCAGCCAAGACAGAAAGACAAGGAACTGCTGGAGAGAGTCCAGCGGAGGCTACGAGGATGCTCAGGGGACTGGAGCATCTCTGTGCTGGGGAAAGGCTGAGAGCTGGGGCTGTTCAGCTGGAGAAGAGCAGGCTGAGAGGGGATCTCATCAATGCTCAGCAAGAGCTAAAGGGCAGGTGGCAAGAGGATGGGGCCAGGCTCTTCTCAGTGGTGCCCAGCGACAGGACAAGGGGCAATGGGCACGAACTGGAACACGGGAAATTCCATCTGAACATGGGGAAAAACTTCTTTCCTTTGAGGGTGGCAGAGCCCTGGCACAGGCTGCCCAGAGAGGCGTTGGTGTCTCCTGCTCTGGAGAGATTCCAAACCCACCTGGATACGTTCCTGTCCAACCTGCTCTAGCTGGACCTGCTTTGGCGTGGAGGTTGGACTGGATGATCTCCGAAGGCCCCTTCCAACCCCTGTCATTCTGTGATTCTGTGAATGTCCTGTGAGGAAATGGTCTCATATGGTTTCTGAAGGCTGAAGTCCTCAAGGAGCCCCACCGAAACCTAACCACTCCTTTGCTGACACTGGGGTGCTCAAGGGTCAGCGGCTGCGGAGAATATTTCTGGGTCATCTTTGCTGATTTGATGCACTCCAAAGGGTTTCCAACGACAGGTGGGTGGGCTGAGGATGCCCCTTGTCTCCATGGACATGGGGTGGGAGCAGCAGCAGCAGCAGCAAACCCATACCCTCAGAGCGACCCTTCTCCCAGCCGCAGTCACTCATGGGAGAAGTGCTGAGCTTCTAGGAAGCTGCTGAAAGACCCAGGCGTTTGCTTAGACTTGGTTGGAAAGAGTGGAGGAGTTCTGCACTGTTTTTATGCCTTTGGTTTTTTTTTTGGTTGTTTTCCCGATTAATTTTCAATTTCTGATAGCGGATGGGATAAAGTAGCGGGGTCTCCGAGCACTGGCCTCTGATTTTGTTCAGCTTTTGTCTGATGGTTCGTAATGGAAAGGATGGCACAAGAGGGAGGCCCTCACCTTGGTCTGGTGTGTCCTGGCGTAGGAGGGCAGCCATGCAGATGGAGACCTCGGCAGCCTTTTCCTTTGCAGGCTGCTGTGTAAGAAGGGGAAAATCCAGACCCGTGGATTCATATTCTCATGTTTGGGTTTTTAAAATAAACCCGCTTACCTGTACATGGGGGCTGTTTGCAGCACGAGCACCTGCCTCATATATTTCATGTGCAACCTTGAGGGCTTCCAGTAAGGTAATTCTCATGCTGGGATGAGCTAATCTAGCACAAAATGCTACACCTGCTTCGTTCTGCTAACAAATAGGCCTCTGCCTGCCGAAGACTGCCTGACCTGACTTATTATACCTTCCCCATCAGCAGAAAGACTCATATCATCACTGGGCCAAAGGTGAATTGCCTGGAGACAAAGTTGGAATGAATTTTTTGCAGTCCCATTTCGCCAGGCATTCAAACCACTTCATCCTGAGGAGCGAAGACCTTTAACTCTGCCACATTTATATATGCTTATAAGGACGGAGCCGGTTCTCCCCGCAAATCTGCGTCGGGTGAATGTATCACAATAGGTAAACCGGAGGAAAGTGTTTTTGTCTCTCCTGCCGTTTGTTCAACACCCCTGTCACCCAGAGGAAGAACAGGTATGGAAAGCCACTGCTGTGTTGATGCTCCTTGTGTCTATTGCCATCTCCGGAGTTAAACACATATAGCGTGCTGTAACACATGCTAAAGCAATGCAGATACCCAAATTCACATACAGCAATGGGTTATGCGGGGAGAGCGAGGAGGGGAAGTAAGGAATTATATGCTCACATTTGGCTTCTGGTCCAGAAAAATGTCAAGATGTTTCCAGCCGATGCCAGTTTTCCATTTGAAATGTTGCTTTGTATTTATAGTTTTCTTAATCCCTAAAGCAAAAGAGGCTAATATTCATTTAAAACCCAATAACAATTAAAATCCCCAATAACAATTAAAACCTACAATGAACAACTGCTCTAGCTTTGTTTATTGCATGCATAAATAATCATACTTCAATGAACATGTTAGTATCTGTGATCTCTTCCCAGATTAAGGTTGCCTTGAGACTGCTTGCTTTGGCTACTGTAAATGTGACATGAATTACACTCAGGAAAATGTGTCTTACATGCTGGGTTTGAAGTAAATTATTTTCTTCTAATATACCTACACAACTGTCACAAGGAATTACACCGCAGATTTAGTGATGTTAAGTGTCAATTGTAATTTGGTGACAGCCATTTTATTGGCTATGCATATTGCTCTGCGAGGACCTGCTTCTCAGTATGGAGGCCACCGTATCATTAAAAACCAGTGATCCTTCACTGATGACATAATTTGACTGGCAGAGAGAGGAGCAGTGAGGGGCTTGCTTCCACCTGCATGGAATCTGCTGTGTGTCAGAGATGAATTTGCCTTCAAATTAGAAACAGCACAGCAGACTGGTGGCTGTGATTTTGCTTGATTTCTTTTAAGGAGTTTCACTGGAATGGTTACTGAGCAGCTGATAGGAGTCTGCTTTAATATGTCAAACGTATATATTATGCAGCCTGTAAACATTTCAAATATTTTTAGCCACAGTGCACAGTGAGTTATCAGCGAAATACTTTCAGCTGAATTGAGCCACATGCTCCCCCCACTTCTGCACATCCATCCATCCATCCATCCATCCATCCATCCATCCATCCATCCATCCATCCATCCTTTTGTCCACAAGTCTGCCTCTGCAATAGGCTCAGGGTATTAAATTTATGTGTTAAAAAAGGAAAAAAAAAAAAAAAAGTGCTAACATAAAACCAGTGTTTCAACAGATAAAATAAATCATACAAGCTGTGTAAAAATTTAGAGTAAGAGCAGAACCATAATCATACATTCTGAAAATTTTATAAACTGACAATTCAAGTTATGTGTTTTATGCTAATACACATAGTGGTAGGTTCTAACAAACTGTGATTCACACATAAAGAGTAGAAAACTTGAAGGTATTATATATGTAATATCTATTTTTCACATGTACATCTTTATATATACATAATGTACTTATTCTGAGAAAGAGGAAATAGATTCCGAGACTTTCTTAGCAAATTTAAATCAATATAGCTGCCTTTCCATTTTCAGTATTTAAATTAAATTTTTTGCTGCAAGGCACTGCAAGGAACAAAGCAAAGTACCTTAAAAGAAAGTGTTTCCCTAGTAATTTCACCTCATTTCACACCTATTTGGCAGCTTTTCTTAGCCAATTGGTTTCATTGAAAATGCTGACAATGTTCACCTATTAGAATTGTCCGTATGGTAAGGTGTACTTTCCCCATAGATTCACTTTATTAACTTTAAATGTAGAAAATAACTTTTTTTTTTTTTCTTAAGACTACGCACATTCCTCAATATATACTTTTGTCTGTTTCCCATTTTTTCACACTGCTTGTTCTACTTTTTTTGAAAAATCTTTACCGAACAATAAACAGCATAAATTATTCAGCCAATTTCAGTCCAGTAGCATAAATCATACTCTAGCAGACATGCTACTTATGACAAATGCTTTGTCTAAGAGAAACATACCACTGAAGGTTTAATCAGAAGCTCTAAACATTTCAGACTTGCTCAATTTTATTCTTGGCAAGAAGCACTGTTTTTTGCTGTATCTTCCAAAGCTCTGGGGGAATGTTCATTTTTCCCATGAGAATACTGGGGCCATTTTTACCCACTCCAGGAAAGGGGAGGGTGTTAATAAAAGAGCACTTTCCTCAAGAAAAATTCAAATGGGATTGGCAAAACTTCTTGCTCTTGAAAGCTCATTTTAGAGAGGCAGCCTTGCATGTTTTAAGTGCTTCCTATATGATGAAGTATCAGGACTGGTATACTGTCCCTTTTGAAAGCATAAACAGCATGTATGAAAACATAACCTTTTATGGGATAAAAGGTTTCTTAAGATTTTATTAGCACAATTTGAAAAAAAAAAAGAAAAAGAAAAAGAAAACCCTGAACTGACACCCTCCTGTTTTGCTGTGCTGTTTAAATAAGTCCATTAGGCGCTTTGGCATAATTACCCTTCATCTGATTTGGAATCACAGTTTTATACTGCTGGGAGGGTTGAAAGACTGCTTCGTCCAGAACTAAAACCCTGGCTTTAAATATTAAATGGAAATTTCCATTGGTTCTGAGGAATTTTTAGCTTTGTTGCTAGCTATTCTGAAAAGTTATTTTTGAAGAGTATCTGCTTTGCTGTTAGGATTGGTTTTTTTTATGTCACTGCTGTGGAAGCCTGGAGCCTTATGGGGTAGCCAGTCCATACGTGCTATGTTCCCCAAATTAGTACCTCTATTCTAGTAAGAAGTCTTGCATTGGGTCCATTCAGGGATTTTATTCTGCAGCTCCAGTCAATGTGGTTCTGTTTTATTGACTGGCACTGCTTTTGTTTCAGCATCATCTAAAATGTCAGCTGAGGTCCTGGAATAAGGCTTGGCTTCCTGGATGACTACCACGTGCACAGCCAAGAAAAACACTGTTGAGTCAAATTTATATAAAACAGCAACCTGAAAAAATGCTGGGATAACAGAATGGTGGGAAGAGAATTGCAGATAAACTACTGTCATCAGCACAGTGCAGAGCTTATGCATAGTTGTGTGAACGCAGCACAAATTATGGATCGTTTTCAACTAAAGAGCAGAACATTTGAAATACATAGGCTCAGGATCTAGCTGACCTTATCCACCAGATTAAAACAATCCGAAAAGTAACCGTATATAGAGGCAAAACAGCTAACATGTCCTTTTAAAGAAAAGTTGTTTTTGTTATTTTTAAGTTCTGGCTGAAATGAAGACAGCTGAATAGAGAAGGACCAGATGCAGAATGCCTATGCCAGTTTTTGTTATTTTAGGTCATACTAGTCAGCACCAAATAAAAGGGAACATAAGTATTAACATCCTATATCAAGGCTGTGGTCCGCTGCGTCTCATAGATGCTTTAGTGTAAGGAGAAGATGTGCCACAAGGCAAGTGGGTGAATCTGTTACCTGTTAGTGTTTCTTCATGCTTTCTGAGAGTGGGCAATTTGCATAAACCTTTGAGTTTGAGATGGTATAATTGTTCGATAAGATTTTTGCACTATACATTTTTGGATTATTAGAAGTCTTGCTTGTGTGTACCCAGCCCATCCTCCGTTAGTCTTGCGAGATGCTTGCTCTCAGAGGTATCATGTGTTGAAGCTCCACAGCATCATCGCAGGCCGAGCAAGTGTTTCTCTTTATTAGTTCACCTTACCGGTATTACAAAAAGAAATCCCAAAGTAGCACAAAGCTCCCATTACAAACCTACTGTCAGACACAAAAGAAAAAAGCACGCACTTCTCTACCTAAATGACTTTTATTTCATTTAAAACAAACCAAAAAAACCAAACAAAAAGCAAATATGAAATCTAGGGGAGAGAGAGGGAGGTTCTCTGACACCTTTTGTTTCTCCTTGAATGCTGCGGCAGGGTTAGAGCAGACTTCTCTAACGTTAAAGGAGTGTAAAGGGCGTAAGGAAAGCAGAGTGACATTCCCTCCCGCTTACTTAGTCGCTCACGCCAAATCCACAACTTCACTCTCTGTGACCTGTTTTGACCAGACCCTTATTCTTTCCTAGTCCTGCAAAAATATCTACTAGAGCAAAGCCCTGCATGAAGGTTTAAATGTGGAAGCGTCTGAGTGAAGAGAGAGAAACCCGGATCCTGCGGTCCCTGTTCTGCAAAACGTCCCTTGCACAATGTGATGCTGGAAGTCCACAAGCGTGAGCAATAACGTGCATCTCCAGCCAAGCACTCCTCATTCGTTTAAATGCAGTCTTTCCTCATATAAAGGGCCAGCATAGGGAGGGAAATATGAAGATTTGTAACGTGAACATTTTTGAAATTTTTTTTCCTTTTTTTCCCAGATTGGAAGGCAGGGATCCTTCTCATAGTGTTGTAACTCGGTCTTAAGTGTATAGGATTAAGAGCAGGACTTCTTTTAAATGTTAGCAACGGATATAAGAATAACCCAGCAGATTGTTGTTGATTGGTCCCATGGACCAAACCATAAAAAGGACCAGATCCTAAGTGCAAAATAAGAGTAAAAGATTTTGTATATGGCCTTCAGATCTTTTAGTAACGTTTAATTGCTTTTTAATTAATGATGATCTTGGAGACCATGGTGGTTGGAGTTCAAAAACAACAGATGTAGAGGAGCCACAAACTATGTGAAAGGGGTAAATCCTGATTTATTTAGTGTATTATGTGTAGACTTTTACTCATAAATTGGGACCAGTAAATGTAAGGTGTTTGAAGTGAAGAAGGCACCATCTCAATTAGAGTGAAAACTTAATAAAATGACATTTTCTTTACTATATTTGTATGTTTTCCTGTTTGTCCTTTTCATTTTTTTTGGAAATCTGTTCGAAGTAAACCAGTTCACGTTAAGTCTAACAACTATTAGGGAAGGCCAGGACTCAGAAAGACACAGATGTCAAACCACCTCCAGGAATAAAGCAAGTTCAAGCAGGGTCATAATTTTCTCCTGAAAAGACCAAACCATGCTACCACAAATGGTCATGAAATCAAGCCATTCTGTGTAATAAAAGCATCAGTTCACGATCTGAGATTCTTTGTAGCTTTCTGTTGAAGCCTGAAACTGAACCCACAAAACCAACTGCTGAGGCACGCCTGTTTGAGAAGAGCCAGAAGACCACAAGGATGTATTACTTCCACTTTTCACAAACTTGTCCAAGATGCAGACTGTCTTCTGGTTGTTGAATCATGACTTCAGGTAAGAAAATAGATTTTTTTTATTTTTTATTTTTTATTTTTTTGCCAGGGGCATGCCTGTGAAGTGAGAAACCTGGGACCTGCTCAGAGTGGTGCAATCTGGAAAGAATCATATTTGAATGTTTTTCTGCAATAGCCCATTTTCTGGGGTAGCCAAATTCTAATTTTTTTTTCTAGGTAGCCTTCTCTTTTATTTTCTGTGTTATAAGTGATGACAAAGTTCATTGGAGTCACTAGAAGGATGCTTTTGCGTATGAATACTGATTTTGTTCTTGCTTCACCTTCTGTTTATGTTAGTAGGCACAATTCATGACTTTCTCTTCGCATCGGCAAGTAAATCACTTCCCTTTTCCTTGCAAATCCCACATTTGCCTCATTTTTCAGTGTTTTCTCAATTACAGCACCTCTCATCCCAGTAGATCCTAAAGCACTTGCCAGCTTAACACCCCCTGATGTACAAATGACTGCATTTCTCATAATAGTAGCATGGGGTTTTAACTCACTCTCATAACAACCTTGACAAGGCAACTTTGTTCTTTAGCTAATGTCTTTAATTGGGCACACACTGGTTGTTAGGGTAGGATTAATTGTGAGCATCTGGGCATTTATTTATTTACTGTGTTTTTTTTTTTTTTTTTTTCCTCCTTACAGGAAGAGTACTGACGTACTATGAGAAAATTCACATAAAGACTTGGCACGTACCTTGAATTTATAAAGGCCTAAGAACCCTTAAAGGGGGATTACGTTTCAACAGTGTCTCTTTAAATTTGTGCAAGTTGTTTACATCAGAAAACAGTAGGTTCGTATGATAACTGGACAAATAAGAATGCGAACCCTTATTTAATTCCATGCACTTGTGAAAAGAAGGGGGCAAAAAAAAAAGGATTATTGCAGTTAATGCTAGTTTTATGAAAGAGAAGGACAACTTCCTGAAACTGAAGGTTCACATGTTGTTAAAGCTATGCCTGAAATTAGCCTTTTCATTATTGAGGAGGGTTGTCCCTTAAAGCTTCTGTACTCCACCAAGTGCCATAGGGTAGGCCTGTGGGACAGAAGTTGTACACCAGCAAGAGGAGCCCAGCAAAAGTCCCCGGTCTCTGAGCTGTGATCAGCAAATGAGACATACATGTACCCCATCCCGTTATATTTTGTATTTGTATTCACTCTAGACTCCTATTCACTCTAGACTGCAGTCATCCAGGAAGAATCAGTGGATTGCAAACACAGTGGTATCTGTTGTAATGTTGGGTGTGAAGAAGTGACAAAGATAGGAAGGACAAGGGAGTTTTTGGTAAGATCAGTGGTCAGAAGAACTCATAATTGTTGGTTGGCAATGTAAGGAAAGAGCTGTGAGACAAAGAAGACATCTGTGTTCCCTTTTGAATGTTGACAGTGATAGTTTAAGTGCATTCCCTTTACAAAGCAGGTAGAGTGGTTGGAGATTCCCAACCTACATGTTAGCGGTCCTTTGCTGGAGGGTGGCATTCCTTGGAGTACAGAGAGGTGTGAATGCTCCTCATTTGCTTCAGCATGGAGTCAGTGCTGTCATCTCAAACTCCTCAAAAAGGTGAGTTAACTTGGCATCTGCTGTAGTGGGTAAAGAATAGTTCATCTATCCTAAACTTGTGGCTGACACGTAGAGGGAACTACTTCTAATTCCCAGCCAACGACAACCACCAAAGCGGAGTCACACCTCTAGCTACACAAGCATCCGTGCATGCCTTGACTCATGTAAACCACGGAACATGTCACTCCATGTATCCTGTAGAATTTTTGTAAACTTGTTCATATTAGGCACATCATCTGGACCAGAGCAGACAATCCTGGGCCAGGAATATGATCTGTAAAAGACAGCAAAAGTCCTGGGACGGAAAAACCTTCAGAACACAGCTGTAGCTCTCTCAGTAAACCCCGTCCTTGGCTTCCACCCTTCCCAATAGGCTAGAAATTCCCCTAAATATTTCAGACGCAAAACTAATTTCTTTCAAGAATTAACTTGCTATGGAACATATGAACGAAGCAAGGCTGGTGTGATTCTCCAGCACAACTCTTTGTTAATTTTAGGTTCTACCCCAGTGCCAAAGAATGGACTGAGATAAAGGCTGGAAACTCTAAAAAGAATGATTTCTGTCAGCATGGCATAGATGTATGTACCTTGGTTGGGAACAACGGACAAAATTTCCCTTTTTTTTGCAATTGCTGCCTCCTGTTACAAAGCAATGTATCCCACTTGTTCCTTTCCTAAAAGGTCAACATTCAACTGTTACAGAAAATGAACATCTTCCTTTAAAATTCCTTAGCCAAAATAAAGACTATTTCAACAGCTATATGCATGTAAGTACATTTATTAAAGTAATTAAAATTGCTTGGGGTTAACAGAACAAAACACTTAAGCTTTCAGGAGAAATAGGCTGGCATTTTTCGTATTTTCCTAAACAAAGGATTTATTGTCTGTTATAAAATGTGAGGTTATTTCTCTAAAGGTGGTTTGGCATATGTTCCCTGTATTTTAATACTCATTCACTTTGCATCGGGAGTGATATGCTCTTTTCTGATGAAACTTGGAAGTTTTCGTTTGAAAAATGATGTGTCTTATAGATAGCATGGACTAAGCAATTTTAGCTATGGCAGAGCAATAAAAAACATTCTTACCATGGATTCATTGAAGGTGCAAGGACAAATATTAACCTTGGTGGGTCTATTATAGCACTTATTTAAAAAAAGAAGAAAGGAAGGAAAGGTATTCATATTTAAATTGTCTCTATGTTTTTGTAAGAAGAAGCAAATTTATAAACCTGATCAAATTAAGGTTTAGAAGTAGGATGCTGTTAATATGTTTAAAAATATTTTTTTAAAAAAATATGAAACTAAATTAAGAGTTTGCAGAAATTCCAGAACTGGACTTCTTGCTCATTTTTAATAACATATATATATTTTTAATAATATATATATATATAAAAATATATATACATATTTAGGTATAGATTTAGTTTGTTTAGGTAATTTACTAATGATACAGAAATTAACAATTTGTAATGCTGACTGTAAATAAATAATGGATATAAAAGACATGCTTTTGTGTGTACAGTGAGAACATAATTAGTTGAATTGTATCAAATGTAATACAGAAAACCTTTACCTGTCTATAGAAATGACATGAAGGCAACTCCTGTTCATTCTAAGCAAACAAGAAACCTATTGAAACTGATGGGGCTGTTCCCAGGAGCAATGCAAAAAAGATTTTGTGCATGCACGTTGTTTAGGAACGAGCTGAATCCTGCCTGTGCGGGCAGAAGAGGCAAATAGGTACTCTGAAATATACGGACCTGGTCTGTACTTCACATCTCCTCCATGAATTTTGAAATGATTATTTACTATTTAGTTTTTGGGGTTTTTTTGGGGGAGGGGAGGGGGGGAGGGAAATGTAATAATGAATCTTTTTACACTGATCTAGGGAACCTGACCATCCCATCTGCCAAGTGAAGCTGTAAAGTTCGCCGGGGCTGGGCCCATGGGATTGGAATTTCTCAAGTGATAAAAACCTATGGGGCCACGGTTTCAGATGTGTTTTCCACCACTCCGGACTACGAGTTGATCCCACTTTTAGAACTGATGTGCAATATTTAGGGCCTGGCACGGAGCCAGCGGTATCATTAAATCCTCTCTGCTAGCTCTAGCAGAGAGCAGCTCCAGCCTCGGAGCTGTCTTCACGTCAGCACAACTTCTTAAATACCCACAAGATGGAAAAAGGGAAAGTAAATGAATTATTCAGGAGTAAGTTTGGTAATCAAAGACCGAGAGGTTTTATTAAAATGAGAACAAAGCTCTTGCCATCAATTAAATCACTTCCGTCTTTATGTAAATGCTTAACGCAGGAAATGAAGCTGTTTCTAGTCCTTCCTGCGATGCATGGGGGATTTCACGGTGAGCATGGTGAGCCTTCGTCCCTGAGCGTTGCTCCATGTGGGTGGACACCCCTGCCCAAAGAGGAGCCACCTAAGGAATCACAGCATCTGACTTCAGCACTAGTTCATCGCTTCAAATTCAAGCCTGGCACCAGAACAACCACCCACCCCCCACATTTGGTCCCACTTCTCCCTTCCTCTAGGGGCGAAGAACATCGTTTCCAAGAGAAAAGCAGAACTATTTATCATTAAGACATTAATTCTGATATCTTCTCTTGATCAGCGCTTATTTTCTTAGTGTGAATTAAAACCATTGCATTAAATTGGATGTATTTTACATTTTTAGGGGAAAAAATAGTAAGATATTGTTTATTTGCATGCATTTTGTATGCATGTGTGCTTGAGAATATAAGAAATAATGGGTTACTTTATCACTATACGTATGAACTTCACAGACTGCACTGAATTATTGGTTTCTGAAGGAAATAATATTATCAGGTCACCATAATGCTAAGCAGTATTACATTTTAGTAGATAATTTCTGAAAAGTGCTTACTTTTGAAATAAAAAAAAAAAAAGTGAAAGAAAAAAATCTGGCAACAGTGCTGACTGAAAAAAAATATTTATATTTATATTAAACCCCTCAGCTAGATTCTCAGACACATCACTGCTTAAAATGCAGTCACCTGACAAAAACAGTTCTAATTATTACCCCCTTGGGCTAACATTTTTCAGAGTGACTGGCTAAAATGCACTCCAGCTCATAATTTCTATCTCTGACAGTGGAAGACATAACCTAGTTTCCTCTAATGCAAAAGTCTCTAATCTAGAGGGCAAGACCCTGTTCCGTATAACACTGAAGGGAGAAAATGCAATTTGAGCACAAGGAAATTGCACACATAGTTTGATAGTTCTACCATTCTCATTTTTTTTCCCCAGGATTAAATGTCTTGTTTTATTTTATGCTAAATTATGACCTGGCTAGGACTTGTATATATTCTTCGTCATATTCTGGAAATTTTATGCTGTAAAAACAAAGGGATACAGAAATGCAGTCTAACTTTTTTATTCACATTTTAGCCATTAAAAATTCCAAATTTCCATATAGGGGGTAAGGATATTTTTTTCTTAATGGATAGTTTTTGCTTTGGCAAGTGGCACTTGCAGACAATAAGCTTCATTCACCTCTGGGTTAATCCAGTTGTGTATCAGCACAATGTGATTGATTTCATATTGGTGTAATGCAGTAGTGAATCAGGCTCTAAGATTTGAAAACAGAGCACTACATTAACATCTACATTTGTATACTGAAACACTGGGGAACAGGTTTTCAGACGGGCTTCATCCCAACATCGTTTCCTTGCAGCACATTTTTCACCACCAAAAATAATAATAATTAAAAAAAAAAAAAAAAAGTGTCCATAATTTTGTGCTCGTGAACACCACAGGGAACAAAAATTAGAAAGTCTCTTGGATAGCAAACTCCCTGAATTATACATGCACCTGCCTGAATTATACATGCAATTGAGGAGTTAGATGCTTAACTACTAATATTTGCAAGGGAGGGAACCTGCCAAAACCCGGGCCTCGATGTGCAAACCCAAAGGCCCACAGCCCCGCCGCGGACAACAGCAGATTCCCCGGGGTGCACGGGGTGGGGTGGGGGGCTGCCCCACTCCAATTAGCACCACCCAAATGGCTCAGCCTTCCCTCCCCCTCGGCACCGGGGACGCCGTTGCATCTGCCCCCGGCGCAGCCTGGCCAGAAGGATTCCTGGCATTGCTACGAGAAATTAATTAACTTTTTTTTTTTTTTTTTTTTTTAAAATTTTTTTTTGGTTCAGTTCACGGAGGCGGTGGCTGAATAATAAACTGACCTCAACCCGATAAAGCCAAAAATACTGAAAGAGTTTCGAGGAAGTGAGTCAGGGATCCTGGAAGCAATGCTTTTTTGCGGTGGTGTCGTATTAACAATTTTTATTTCTCCCAGTCCAAGTACCACCCTTCCCTTTGTAGCTTGACAGCTGCTGCTTAACACCTTTTTTTCCAACTGGGCGAGCACGTCTGTGGTTAGTATCAGTGCGTTGCCTTTGCGAGCCGTAGGGGCACCAGCTCCCTCCCGAAAACACGCAACACACTCACATCTCATACATCTTCCGTCACTTTGAGCAGTACCTCGAAGTACTGGTGGCAAAAGTACAGTCCAAATAAAGGAGAATCAAAGCTTTCTTCCACGAAAACCTCCCATCGCTGCAATGTTTATATTTAAAACTCTCTCTACAGACTCGTGCACCTACTCAAGTAGAAGAAGGAAGCTCATTACTCCACTTTTTTCTTTCAGTTGGGCTCTATTTATTTTTGTTTAAATACCAATGCTTGGTAGAGTTTTCAGTGAATTATAGTACTTTGTGCTTGTGAGTCAGTGCTGGATGAATGGTCTCCTTTGCCTTTTTTTAGGGACAGAGAATGAGTGAACGTGAGCAGTGCAAACAGGGGCCTGAGGCCATAATCACCAGAAAGCTTAAATCTATGAAAATCACTTGGGTTCACATTCTGGGCAGAGAGCAATTTTTTTAAATTTTTTTATTTATTTTTTTTTTTGGGTACACATTTTTGTCTCCATTAACGCATCTGTTTGCAGGATGTCAGCCCACACTTGCAGGGGAGATCACGGTATTTTCTAGCATCCACCCTGCAGGCTGAAATTGCAGAGGGAACAACATCCCTGGAGGGTGAGCTCGGTTGGCTGGCTCAGAGCATCACAGGACGTGGTACGCAGTACAGGGACTACCGCACGGGGCCATAAAATGTGACATACTTGGTGGTGGGTTCTTGCCCAAATGAGTTTACCCTTTGCAACGAGGAGAGACAGCAAAGGTGTTGGGTATTGAAGAGTAAGCCTGGGTTTAGCTGAGCTGTGCAATCCCAGTAAAATGCCATCTCCCCAGATATTACACGTTATTAGAAGGTTTCCTTGTATTTGTGTAGTTAGTGAGGCAAGCAGGGAGATATAAAGCAAACTATTTATTTGCTACTGTCAAGTATCACACTATTAGCAATTAATCTCTAAATTACCTTGTTTTCTACCTTTTTTTTTTTTTTCTTTTTCTGCCTGCAAGGACTTGAGCTCATAAAACATCATCAGAATCCTAAGGGATTTCCAAGGAAACTTCTATTCTGAAACAAGCCTGTCAATACTAAACGTATCTTGCACCACTGCAGTCAGGCACATCAGCGATCCTTACTGCTGGCCATGGTGGACCACCCGCAAAGTTCAAAGAGTTGTTGATGTCACCCTGAGCCATCAGTCCTCAGGCATCCTGCTCAGACCTCTGCTTGTCAGCTTGCCCAGGGGCAGGAGAAGCCCAGCTCCTCTCAGATGCTGTAGGAGACACACGATTAATCGCTTTTAGTCCATCCAGGTGAGTGAGATTATAGTCAATGAGAAAGGCTTAACACCCATTCACCGAGACAGCTGTCCTCCAGTAGCTGGGTTTCATAAAGGTCCATCCTTTGATATAGATTAACCGGTAGCTTGCCCTTCAATGTGGCACAGCGTAAATACTGAAAGATGCTTTATACTATTGGTATTTAAATTCGCACTGACAAATGAGACATAACTACAACCTGAGGGAATAATCCTACAACAACTCTTACGCAGCCAATGAATTGGTGAGGCAAGAGGTTCCTGCAAGCACATCACACAAGTAACCTCTGCTGAAACCCAAGCTCTAAGCAGCAAGGAGCTAAAACATGCCCAAAGTCCTGGGTAGAGCCACCAGCCCATCTGGGCTCATCAGACCAACCACCAGCATTGGTGGGGCTGAAGAAGAGGTGGAGGAAACCCCAGAGTCAAGGAGAAGGGATGGGTGGACAGGGACGACACAGAAGAGAGACGCACTGCAGTGAAAAGTCTGGAAACCATGGCCCCCAGTCCCTGGACAATGAGATTGTTACTTTCCATCTTTCACAAGTCAGTGATCATGTTAGCTCTGCGATAAGGCCAACAGTTTGGTCACTGTCTCAGCCTGAGCCAGCTTATTCACCTTTCAACCACTCTTCCGTTATCTTATGCCACTTTGGTATTAGGCAACATCATCATTACCTTATCATGTCTACCAGCTGATTCATATTTTGAATTTAAAGTCAAGATTTTGGGGTCTGTCTTTCTTGTACTGAAAGGATGACTGCTTTCCCAATTTAAACTGGTTCTAAGAAATTTTAGTGAGCACATCATTTGCTTGTACGATGCTAGGAAAATTGAAACCTAATGCCAAAATGAAGGAAAATGCTTTTCTACCTAATCTTAAAACTGGAGTTAGGATATTCTAGCATGCAGAACAGAAGATACTAATCATTTATACTGGGAGAAACAACAAACTAATGGTAACTTCACCAGGAGGGGATATCGTAAGAGTCTGCAGGCCTCTTGTACAGACAGCAAGAGTAGAACCTAGCCCTAATCCTTTTGCAAAAATTGCCAGGGAAATTCACAAGGCTGGAAAAAGATTTGATTCTCTGGGCATCAGTAATTCTGTAATGTGAAACACAGTATGGGCCACGTCAAGAAATTAATGTAAAGAGCAAGAGATCTGTAATCAGCAGGCTTGATGCTTGCGGGGAATTCCGGTGTTGCTCGGAAAGGACGGCGAATGGCATTCGAATTTTCTTGAGGTGAACTTCTTGACCTGGAAAGAGTCTTCTGACTCCCCACAGTTTGGTCACTAATCATGCACTTCTGTGGTGCCACAGACTCTCATCACTTCCTAATCCCACAAAAGAGAGGTTGCCGGTCTTCATGAAGACCTGGTATTTGAAGCCTGACACTCCTCTGACATGAGGTTTTCTGCCCTGTGAAGGAGGACAGTTGAACAGTCCAGACCTAAGCTCCATGTAAATAATTTGCTAGAATGGAAAGATCTTCTTGGCAAATATCCATTACTTTTATAAGAAAGAAGCACATTTCTCAGGGACAATGAAAAAACCCCAGTCCTCTTTCCTTCTCGTTTTTATGAGATCCATGTAGACCAGAAAGAAAAGAAACCTTTATAATCATTGGAGCTACAAGTGGTTTGACAGAGTAGTGGGGGTGAGGAGGTGTTTTCAAGCCAAGTCTTAATGATAAGCTGTTAAATGATTGCAGAGGGGAAAAGCGGGGAAAGGAGAATCTGCTGAAGTCAGTGGGAGATCTGCAGCTCGCCTCGCCGATGCCAGAATTTCATCCCAAGTCTGCTGCTGACAACAATGTTCATGAACATCTAAAAAACATTATAGTCTTTCGTCATTGTTTAGTTGGGAACTGAATATGTCTGTGCCTCAGGAGTAATTCACTACATCACCTAAACAACTTAATCATCTAAGCTTTTCATGCGTGCTGGCAAGAAGCAGACCCAGACATCTGAAAAGGAAAAACAATCTAAATACATTTGAACACCTACCGGAGGATACAAAATCCCTGTTTTTTTCCTAGGGAATTCTTCACTTCAGCTGCACTGTTTTTGAACCGTAACCCTGGCTTAGTAATTTTCAGCCTGCTACATAATGAAGTTCACCGTTACAAATTTTCATATTCAAGAGTACAAAACTGTAAGGAACTGAAAAATGAAAGCAGTAACAGTTTATAGGCACAGTACTGTAAAATTATCATATTTCTGCAGTAGAGTTACTGATTTGATTGCCCTTCTTTTAACCACTTATCGGCTTTCCTTAAATATAAATTACATGCATGTAGAAAAAAACCCCCCTACATATGTTTCATTTAGATATTCTCCGTCCACATTGTCATGAAGGAACTGGAAAGGTCCAGGCGGACACATGCCCGCCCCCTTCCAAACGCAAGCAGAAACAAAACAAAGAGAAGGCCCCTGCCTAGTTAAGAAGAGTACGCTATAAACTTTTACTCACCTACGTAATCCTTATTTAGGAGTGCGGTATAAATGGCTTTGTAGCACGACACTTAGCTGGGTATTTATGCTTTATGCGCACTTCCACACAGACCCCGGTTTCGCATAGCAATCTCGTGGGCTGCAGTTTTTTTTTTGAGCAGTCCAAACATCCCCATTAAACAAACCCAAACAGGATTCAGAAAGTGCAGGATTCCAACACTTTCCCCCCAAGATCAGAGGACCGCTGTGCATTCTCACTCAATTTAGACAAAGTAAACGGCAGTTAGTATACCCTCCCCTAATGGGCACCCCCACTGGGGACATTGTTCGAGCACCACCACGGACACGGCCCCAGTGCAGCTGGATATGTAAACAAGGACATAATCCGCCTGAAAGAGCGCTCACAGTTTGGCAGAGCTCGCCGTGTTGTTAACATATTGTGCCAAAGCAATAACAAAGCCATCATTTTAAAAGTTTATTCGCAGGCTCTTATTAATCAAGAAATTTTCCAGAAATTACTTCTAAATGAAGGACCTTCCAGAAAGTCACCATTTGGGGAGGAAGGTTTCCAGATGACTTTTTCACTTATCTGTAGCCTGTTCCTCGGAATAAATCACAATTTAGTCCAAGTTCAATTGAGACAGAAAACACATTGCTGTTGTACAATGTAAGGGAGCCTTCTGGGTTTTTTATTTTGAACTCTCTCCATTCCTTCCAAGGCCAATCAGGCTTGGGGTCGCAGTTCTTCACTAGGCTGGAGATAGTCAACGAGCTGTACTTTGGCTTACTAGCAACGAATGCAAAACATTAACAGTTATAAATTCAATATAATCATCCTGAGCATGCACAAGCCAGTATTTCCAAGTTAGGCACTCTGAGGAAAGAAAGCGTGCTTGGCAATTTTTTGTATTTCAGATTCATTAGTTGATATTCCAGATTTTTGAAGTTTTCCTAGCATTTTAGGGGCAGTCATAAAAATAGCAGAATAACATGGCAGGAAAAGATGTCATTTTGAAAATAAGCTCTCCATGAGCCTTCAGCCTGACGGAATTGATGATTTGGAGTAAAACTGTACCCAGAGGTACACACCAAGATTTGTTGTGGAGATGATTAATCCATAATAAATTATAAACCTGTTTTAAAAAAAACCTGGTCTTAGAAATAAGGACAAAGCTGTTCTGGATGTATTTTATGAGAAAGCCAGAATAGAACAGGGAACAGGATGGCTGGTTAACTTTACCATTGAAACTCTTCATTATAAATTAATATTCACAACACTTAATCTGAAAAGGCCACTTTTTTTTTTATAGTCAGCTAGTTTTGGAAGAATTTTGTGGTTTTTTTTGTGTGGGTGTTGTTTTGTTTTGGTTTTTTTTTGTATTTTTTTTTTTTTTTAAATTTTAAAAGTTACACCACGTGTTCATCATATTTTAGTGGCCCCAAAAGGAATTGACTTACCTATATAGCCTATATTTAAGTATGTGTGTTATCTGTGGGCAACTCCACCTAAAAATTATTAGTAGTCCTGTTTTTGTGGATAAACCCTTGATCATTTGCAACGCTGCTGCACTGGAGAGCGGTACAGCCATTTAACTAGGATAACCTGGATATCCTCGATAAAATATTGCTGTCCATGCACAGAATAGCTGTATATCCACAGTAAAAACTATGGGTTTTTTTGTCCCTTGCTGTTCGTGAGCCATGGGTCTGTCCTGTGCCATGCTGAGCTTGCTGTACAAGCTTGGTTTAGCTGGTCCCACGCCTCCACGTCCCTGCACATGTGCAGGCCAGCTGCAACACTTCCATTTATCACTTTCATACCTGTTGAGCGTTAACAGGTCTGTGTTTAAGCCGTTTTTTAACAGAACTGCAACCGAAACCCCAAATCTGCCCTCTCAGCCTAATGAGAACTACGAATTTATTTTTAAAAAGTGCATTTTTGGTCTAGCTCACCCCTGGTTTCTTTGCTGGAGCACTTAATTGAAGACCTGTTAACATCGCTGCATATTTAGCGTACCACCCCTTTTTGTATAGCCCTGTGCTAGGGAAAAGATCCTGCACAAGGTGTCGCTTGCCTTAACAGCCTCTTAGGCTTCAAAAGTTGCGGTTGTTGACAACTCTGATTTTTTCAGAGGAAAGTTCAAAAGCTATGACAGCCCACGCTTTCAGACCTGTCTAGGAAGGGCTCTCAACCTTACTGCCTGTGGTCAGGTGATGCAAAACCATTGCAAAGCCTTTAGTTACTCAGCTGTGGTACCTCTCTCTGTGTGCTGAGGTTTGTACCATCGCTGGGGCTGATGAGCCTCGAGCTAAGTATATAGACGGGATTGATTTTTATAACTGTTGGACCTGTGATTTGACCAGCTGCCAGCTGACCTTCTTTGTTTTGGTTCAAACTCAAAAAGTCAGGGACAAGAATTCTCTTTTGTCTGGGACTCTGGGATGCTTTCTTCGTTTCTGAGATCTGTGGATTAAGAATATTGTTATCACTGACCCCAAAACATAGATGTCCTTATGTCATAGCTGTTTTCATTCTGTGATGACCGTGAGAGATTTATTATAGAATATGTGCTGTGACAGATGTCCTTTGTGTGATATCCAGCTCAAGGAGACGGCACTGGCTTCATACCAATTACAAACACCTCTGTCGTTTCAGATGTTACCAGTTTTGACCCTCCACTTCAATAATAATAACTTGTAATATTTATTATATTCAAATTTACTAATATGATTATTTTAAACCAATAATAATAATATAATAATAAATTAGTATTTATTATATTAAAATTTATGATGATTATTATTATTTTAAACCAAACAGCTAATTATTTTTAGTATCACTGACAGTTTTTGCCCTTTTCCTTGTCTGGTGATGGTTCCTCAAAATGTGGGTTTCCCCCCGCCCCCCCGAAATCACTGATGACCTCTGAATCTATACTTTTTATCACTAGGTTGTGCAGAAGCCAAACGAAAATAGAACCCCAATTTCTACTGCTATGCTCCTCAGGACTGTCAGTTCTCGATGGATCAGATGACAACTGCGGTCTGCCTGTTTTGGATCTCTGGAGGAGAATACTTGCAGATGCTACGCATAAGACTGCATATTAAGTGAAAATGTGTATGTGCATTTTTGCAAAAATTGCATGCCAGGGACAAGGATTTAAAACTTGTCTTTCTGTTTTCTGTAAAAGCAGTGGATGGGTCACACATAAGCCTTAGAAAGAGACCAAATTTCTGAAACAGCAGATGCCTTTTATTGAGATTTGCTTTACGTTGGTACCACAGAAGTGAAACAGTTAAATAATTTTGCCTTCTGTTGAAACAATATATAACCTCTTCGTTATTATGCATAGCTTTCATGCATACTATTTGAAGATATAGTGATTTATCCAGCTGGTTTCTTATATAATCTTGAGGTATAAATTTATATAGTGGGAGTTTTAGTGTATTTATGATGCATAGTAAATTGTATTTAAAAAGTAACTTGTGCAATATATTATACAGTCTTGCTTTAAACTGTTCACTCAACACATACACAGAAGCTTAAGAACTTATCCAGATTTTCTGTTCTGAACTTCAAAAATGAGTGGAAACATAAGACATTGCAAAAATCCCTAATTTCCTCTACTGAGGACTTATGTTGTGAAACATTTTAGTTCTATATGAATAAAAGACTTTTTGAGGCCACACTACCTGAAAATTGCACTAAAGTCTGAGAACATCTACGCAAAGACTGTGTGTGAGAAAGAGAGGAGTACAGGAGAAGAACTTGGTTTCTGTGTATGAAAACCAAAGGACTGCTCATCCAGGTGCATGGTTATTGCCAGAGTTGACCACTTCAACAACTCAACCCTTTACCTCAAATTCCCTGAAAAAGCCTTGCACGTGGCTTGGTATCTTCTGGTGTAACGATGACCAGATGACATACATTTCCATAAGCATTACCTTAGAATATTATATGGTTTTCCAGCAGTTGAATTAATTTAAAACCCTTTTTTTACTGCAACTTGCACGTACCATTCCTTTGTATGGTCCAAATGTGAAAAAGCCTCTAGAGTACCATTTTACACACCAGTGACGTCCCCCAAATCACTAAAGGCTTCCAAGTGTACAAACACCTATGTTTGGGCTATACGTGAAGCTCACAGATACCTTTCTGCACAGATTCTTAAAGCTTTGGTTCAAGCCAAAGCCCCAGGTGGGAGTCCTAACTGAGGCGTTCCCTTGTCTGCCTTGTGAACAGAGCAAAATAAAAAAAGATAATGTTGATTACCCAAGTGATAAACTGTCTACCTGCGGTTTTGAGAATGAACAGTCGGATCCCACCTGGTGAGATAATGATTTTGTTATGAATTAATAACAGATCACTCACGTAATGCAGAAGTATTGAAACCTGTCCTCCGTAGGCTTTTGGTTATACACATGGAATTTACCTAAAGCACAAAGACTGGAGGTAAGGATTTGCCATACGGCCTGGAAGCAGCAGAGCGTATACCCTGCTCATGCAACAGCACAGCTCTTTAAAACTAGCAGGGCTTCATGGTATAATCTAGACCAGAACATGGTCCACAAAACAAAACAAAATTCAGTCTTAACGTACATTTTCCAGCCAATGGCTCATCTAACAAATTTCAGTAATGGATGTGAGAAAAAGAGAGAAATGAGCCAGGCATTCACATTTCAATTCGAGATGTAACGACACTGAGTCAGCGAAAGTGCTGTTATTAAACTGCTGGAGTGTCATACTTGCTGATGAAGAAAATCTGATGGTATGTTGAGAAATCTTACTTATATTTGACTAAGGTTTCTATCACCCTTCGCTGAAGCCCTGGTTGGAGGTCTGTGACTCCCACCTCTGAGCACTTGGAGTGGAGTCGTACTTTTTGCTCTATGCTGAAGGCAAAGTGAAAGAGCAGAAATGGCAGATCCTAAAAAGGTCTATTCAACGCCCTGAAAACCCCATTTGCAGGAGTCACTGTGCAGCTCACAAGCAGCCGCAGTGAAGGCGATGGTTGGATCAGTGCTTGTAAAAAGCTGTGACAAATCGTCTATGACCCTGTGAACTAACTTGTGCAAATTGCGTTGGTTTTGTTTTGGAAATTGTTAAAGCAGGCCGCAGTTAGCACAGTCAGGCTGGGACTTTGGTTTGCCTTAATTTTGGGTGGGATGAACATTTGAAGAGAAGGGGGCACGTGGTTCGAGGTCTTTCCTTGAGCCTTTACCACATAAGGAATGAGTCAGCCGTGCACGGCTGTAAGGTGTCTCAATACTGTGATCGCACATCCACAATGGTGGAGATAGCATCAAGTCAGGTCTTTTTGGCGTTTCAATAGCAGTCCAGAACGGGTTACCTACTGTGAAGTGGTTGAAGAAGCTGCCTCAAGAGCCTCCAGTAGGGAAATTAAAGGTTTTTCAGCAGGTTTTTGTAGTTTGTGCAGCACAAAATTAACGGCAGATTTCAAGGTGGTCGAGGAATTGTGAGTTTAAGTCTGATTTAAGCCTTGAATCCTTACATTAGGATCACAAGAGGTGGTATTTTTTTTTTCTTTGATGTGACGTCATTATGCATGGCACTGCAGCACGAGTGATTAGCAAGAGCTAGGAATAGCAAAAAGTAGATTGTTTTACATGATGTTTTAGCTCTCCTAGAGCCGCCAATGCCTTTCTCATGCTATCTCAACCCATCACAAGTTAGAACTCTTTCTGATTAATTTCAGAAAAATTCACACTGAGTTCAAATATCTCCCTGCCTTGTCTGAAATACAGTGAATAAAACCACATCCCTCATTTGGTATACAAAGGGTTTTGGAATCATGCATATGCTTCATTCTTTGTCTGTATAGATTATACAGCTGTTTTATTTTAAGACTTGCTTGAGAATAATTGGATATACAAGGTCATTGTCTGTTACAGTTTGGGCAGGCATGGTCCTAATTTGGATAAATATATCTTGATCAAAAGGACCAACGAATGGAAAATGCCCTTAGCTTGGTAAAATGATAGTGATTCTTAGGGTTTGGGAAGCTCATGGTCACAAATTACCCCAATATCTTTTTTTAACTACTCAAAACATTTTTGAAATTAGTGATAAGCATTTTAGCTTCTCAATTTAATAACCATGTAAAGTACTGCAACAGAAAGTCTGAATGTAACAAGATAAGCAAACTATGCTGTCAAATCCCCATAAGAATGAATTCACTGGGAGTCTTTTATTCCTCCTGAATAAATCTTGTTGACCAATTGTCTTGAAATATAAATAAACAAACAAATGCACAGGGAGAACTTCCACCATACCGGCCTCCTGCTGGATTATGGCTCAACTCTATCAGCAATTGTAGCTGGCCACAAAAACTATTTCATTGCACAGGAATATATTTGTCAGTATTTCAAGTAAATAGATGCTCTTACACAGTGGACACTTGTTGGCAAATTTCGATAGCTTTCATTTTCAAGCTTTCCTTCATGCCCAATGCAGTAATTTTTATTTTTATTTTTTTTCCCAGGGCTCATACTGACTACTTATACCAGTCTTTTGCTGTTTTAAAAGAGTCAAATCATTACTGGAACTGTAAGCTACCAATCTCATCTCAAATGCCTGTTCAAATTATATTTGGATGAGAGGTCGTATCTTAAAATAAATGATAAATGGAGGTTGCATAAATGTTCAGAAATTTTAGGAAACTTGTGTATGGTGTATCCCTGATCCACCTTATTTCTCATTTACCCACACAAAACTTGATGCTCTCATTAAGCACATTATTTTTTTCCTAGACTGGAAAGAAGAGGACAGAAAAGCATGAAGGTTTAGTCCATTTGTAATTTTTCATGAGATGTTTTCTATTATGATTATAGGGTCAGTTTAAATACCTACAAAGCAGAAAGAGAAAATTAAGATAAACGGTAGGGTTTAAAAAAGCTTTAAAAAAAGGTATGAATCTGTTACTGACACAGAAGACTACCTGTGAGAGAATGATATAACAGCTTGCGATGAAGGCTCATTGATCATTTAATTGAGTCCCTTTGCATAAACTCATGGAGATTCATATTATGGTGCTTCTTTGCTCTTGCGACTGGAATTGGAAGGGCCAAATTTGGACGGTTAGAAACCTGTTTTCCAGCAGTCAGATGCTCATGACCTGCTTTGCTTCTTTTGTTGTTCCTCTATGCCATGCACTGTGCAAACAGCTTTTCTTCCTCTGTGATAGCTACCCCTCAGATGTCTCTTCACATAGCAAACACTTTACTATCAACTTTTATCAGTCTTTTCCTTGCTAAGTGAATGAAGTGAAACTCTTTTACATCATCTTTGTCTTTCACATGTTCATAATAGTCCTTCCCTGCACTTCTGCTGCAAATTGATCTTTCTTGAACATTAGGTCACTAAAATCATAATGGCATTGTAGAAAATGCAGTGTATTGTATAACTTCGCTGATTATGATATGCTCATTAATACTTCCCTCAGCACTCTAAAATTTGCTCTGGTCATCATAAGGAGTGTCTAGTTTTTCTTCATGGCGGTTTCACATCCAGACCCATCTTCTGATCAACTAACTCGTTCCTGTGGATGAAGAAGAAGAAGAAGAAGTGTTTTTTTTTTTCCCTCAGCATATGACACTACTTTCCTTCCTTCCTTCCTTCCTTCCTTCCTTCCTTCCTTCCTTCCTTCCTTCCTTCCTTCCTTCCTTCCTTCCTTCCTTCCTTCCTTCCTTCCTTCCTTCCTTCCTTCCTTCCTTCCTTCCTCCCTTCCTCCCTTCCTCCCTTCCTCCCTTCCTCCCTTCCTCCCTCCCTTCCTTCCTCCCTCCCTTCCTTCCTCCCTCCCTTCCTTCCTCCCTCCCTTCCTTCCTCCCTCCCTTCCTTCCTTCCTCCCTCCCTTCCTTCCTCCCTCCCTTCCTCCCTTCCTCCCTCCCTCCCTCCCTTCCTTCCCTCCTCCCTTCCTCCCTTCCTTCCTTCCTTCCTTCCTTCCTTCCTTCCTTCCTTCCTTCCTTCCTTCCTTCCTTCCTTCCTTCCTTCCTTCCTTCCTTCCTCCCTCCCTTCCTTCCTTCCTCCCTTCCTCCCTTCCTCCCTTCCTCCCTTCCTTCCTTCCTTCCTTCCTTCCTTCCCTCCTTCCTTCCCTCCTTCCCTCCTTCCTTCCTTCCTTCCTTCCTTCCCTCCTTCCTTCCCTCCTTCCTTCCCTCCTTCCCTCCTTCCCTCCTTCCTTCCTCCCTTCCTTCCTCCCTCCCTCCCTCCCTCCCTTCCTTCCTCCCTTCCTCCCTTCCTCCCTTCCTCCCTCCCTCCCTCCCTCCCTTCCTTCCCTCCTTCCTTCCCTCCTCCCTTCCTCCCTCCCTTCCTCCCTCCCTTCCTTCCTTCCTTCCTTCCTTCCTTCCTTCCTTCCTTCCTTCCTTCCTTCCTTCCTTCCTTCCTTCCTTCCTTCCTTCCTTCCTTCCTCCCTTCCTCCCTCCCTCCCTCCCTTCCTTCCCTCCTTCCTTCCCTCCTCCCTTCCTCCCTTCCTTCCTTCCTTCCCTCCTTCCTTCCCTCCTTCCTCCCTTCCCTCCCTCCTTCCCTCCTTCCCTCCCTCCTTCCTTCCTTCCTTCCTTCCTTCCTTCCTTCCTTCCTTCCTTCCTTCCTTCCTTCCTTCCTTCTCACATCGTATTTAAAGCATAAATATTTTCCAAAGTTTCTAAGTTTCTGCCCCAATTTACTTTCAGCATTTCTTCCATTCATGTGGTCATTTCCATTGCTTTTTCAGTTGGCATCATCCATTTTTCCTCTTCCCTCTAGCTTTAGAGTACTGCAAGGTCAACAAATTCCTGCAACTTCTAGTCAAGCTGGTGTGGGTCCGGCAGTTAACTGCCTGCCAGCTCTCACCAAAGGTGGGAGCCCTCCTGCCTGCTTTCAGACCATGCAGACCAGGCAAACAGATTCTGTAAATCCCAGTTAAGAGACAGCAAAAATCATGCACTTCCAAAGAATTAGGGCTTCATCCTCTCTAAACTCTCAGAATGTGTTCGTTTTGGTTCCTCTAAATCATCAAACACTACTAAGTGATAAAAGTGCCTTCTAGAAACATAGGTGTGTTTTTATACTTGTAACCACCTCAATAAAATCATTCACCATCTTTCCTCAACAAGAACATATACAAGTTGTGGTAAAATGTTTAGAGAGGGGATCAGACCCTATAAATAATTCAGAAGGAAAGAGGAAATAAGAAGTAACTCAGTATATAATGAATATCTGAAGAAAAAGGAATGAAAAATCCAAAGAAGCTATTTATTCATAAGATACGGGTATTTATATGGAAAGACAAAGCAAACAGAATTCTAAAATAAGTCTGTTCTTCCCCTCCCTCTCTTTAGGCTACAGTCATGACATGTGATGGATCACAATTTAAAGACAACCAACAAAGCTGGCAGCTTCTAGGGACGTACCCAGTTGCTGGCTATTTGCGTGTACAATGCTTGGCATGTGAGGTCTTGGACACAGTAATGCCCTTCTGCAAATAGCAGAGGGTGACAACGAATACAATTGTCTGTATTATTGGTATGTGCTGTGTGCACACTAGATGTGAAACAACAGAACAGAAACCAGAGAAAACCAAGCAGATGGGGATAAGGAAAGTCCATCATTTGTGCTTTTTAGGTTGGAGGTTTCCATGCTGAAGGTATGTGGGCTCAAACAAACTTGACAGTTTAAGTAACTACTTCTCTGACTTTTTAGTGCAAAACAATAGTCTATGGCCTTAACCTTTTATATCTGACATATAAATAAGTTGGGAGTTCTTTCCTTCCAAAATAGGCATTAATTTATATTTCTCCCACAAGTCCATCATTCATTTTTTCCCAGCCAAAGGGTGTTAGGGCTGCTATCTTGCTGCTGCTTAAGCATTTATCAGTATTATAAGTGGTTCCCTGTAGAATGGTTCTTTTCTTTTGCTACTTCTGTATTTTGAAAAATGAAATCACTATTTATATTTTTCTGTGAAAACCGGAGAACATATTACTTGCTCTCATTAATACCACCCCAGATGTTAGAGGTTATTCTGCACTAGACTTACAATGCTCAATAGTAAAAGATTAGACTTTTTATAATAAATATTGAGTAGATAGCAAAGTCATCATTCACTTTTCTTAAGAGTTATAATATTGACTTCACAAAAGTCAAATTAAATACAGCCATGAATACACACCCTGGAATAGATTTTCAATACTTGAACAGCATCATCATATAAAGAAATATTTTATGACACCCAGGATATTTCCTAGTAAACAGACAAATCAAGAAAATAGAGGGGAAAAACGGAAGATGATGTATGGAGAGTTAAATAAATTGTGGGGGTTTTATTTTAGGTAAGTAATCTACAGTACTGTGGCTAGGTTCATCCTTTCCTTCAACCCTTTTTTATCTGAAGCTGTGTATCTGAATTAAAACAAAATGAGGAACTCACTTCTACTAAAAGACAATCAGCACCCAGCTAAAACTTACTCCTTTCTTCTGTTAACTCCTCTCCCTCCTCTGTCTCACCTACTGTTGCTATGAAGGTTATTGTAAGGTGTCCACGTGAGGTCATAGCTGAGAAGCAAGAAAAACTTGTGAGAAATGGAAATAAAATCTGCAACCTAGCTGATTGATGCTGCTATAGCCGAAGCAGCGTTAGCCAAGGTAGGAAATGTTATGGAGCCTCCCCTGTAAGATATATATCTATATTTCTACTATTTCTATGTCCCACTCAGACTACATTGTTTCTTGTGCTTCTATATATCTTGGTTCTACCTGGGTACATAAGAGTCAAGAGAACTAAAATACTTGTTACGAGTCCAAAACCTATTCCTTGCTACCGCACTTCACAGTTGCTCAGGTGCTGTTTCGTTGAATGTGTTAATTATGGTAAATGAGGCCATTTTTTAATGCACTAGCTCTTTTTTGTCTGATCCTGCTGTATTTGAATGTCATTGCTTGGTTTAACCGCAGCATCCAAGCCTACCATTCAGGCATTAGCATTATTTTCATGTGGGAGGTGACATTGACCATGGGCCTCCTCTTGCTTTCACATGCATTATAGATGAAGAATGTGTCAAAACTTCTCAGTCTCCATTGTCTCTGATCTGTATTTGAGAGACATCACAACACGCAGGAGTGTACAGAACAACTTCTCCAAGGACTTTTCCATCCTCCTTCATAGAGTACTACACCTTCAGAAAAAAAAAACCAACCAGAAAACCCAAACAAAAAGAAGAAAAATGCCCACTTCTTCCTGGCAAACAAAGGCTGCTGTGGTGGCTAATGGGTGGTAATTAAACACTGGTGGAGTGTGTCCAGTTCCCATCTTCCTTTAAGATTCACTGAGCACAGCCTTGAAGAGCAATACTCCATCTGGGAACCCACACATCTTGCAAATTATCAGCTGATTGGTACTTCCGCCTATATCCCAAAACATTAACTCAAAAGAAATTCCAGCCTCTGCATCATATCAGCAACACCTTGCCCAATGGATTTAAAAGAAATCTTCAAAAGGGTTTTCTATTTAAATTATTTATTCATTTAATTCCCATTAAAAGGTAACCCAGATTTATTCCAGTTGCACTTAACATCCTCTCTACTTATGATAAATTCCATCTGTATAAACACACCTGTGTGAGAGAAACAGCATACAGAGGACTACAGATGTTAAATAAAGTGTAAAAGGAAATGTTTCAGGTGGGTTTTATCTTGATGAACTTTACAGCAATATTGCTCTCTCAAGATAGATGCTCCACGCCAGCCCAGCGTTTCATGGCTGAACATTGTTTCTGTAAGAGAGGCCTTTTTCTAGTCAGCTTTTGTTATATATACATACCCCCACGTTATTTATTTGACCTTTCAGTAAATTTTTGACACCATGCAGTCTCAAGATTTGTATTTTTTTTTTTTTCAGAGACAAGGCTCTTCCTTTTTCCCGAAGAAGCAACCAGAAATGTGAAATACCTGATCAGCATAGAATAATATTTGGTAAAGACTCTTGTTCACCATAACCTCATTAAATCCTGATTAGACCAAGGTGTGTGGCTCTTGGACAGGCCAGGCATGCAAAGAGATGAGGTGCAGATGCTGTAGTGGGGCAGGTGGCTGTGATGACCAATGGGTGGATCTCACATTCAGGGCAGGAGAGTTGGCAGGGTCCTAGTTTAATATAAGAGGTTTTCCGATATTAGAGGATAATTTAAATTTTATATCACAAAACTTTGCATTGTAACTCCATACTGGCCTTGCACTTTTACATTTTTTTTTTTTTTTTTTCCAGGAGCATCTTTGGATAGCCTCTGTTCAAGATTTTAGCCAAAAATTTGCAAGATAACAGAGGTTTTTATTTCTAAGAAGTGCATGCTGCATCTTTCTATTAATGAACAGCATGATAAACACAGTTGGCTTAAAAATATCACAGGTGTGGAAACACACTTCTCCCATGGCCATTGCAAGTCCTTGAAGACCTTTATTTGTATTGAAAATCATGGCAGCTTCTCTTGAACAAATATACTGCCGTTGATGAAGCAAAAAATTGTTTTTAAGAAGCTCTGCTCCTGCCTAAGTGTAAGCAGATGCTCAAAGAAAATAACAAACTTTTGAAAAGGACAGAATAAGAAGCGAACAAAAGTCAGGGAACCAAGGGAGTAAATTTCCTGATCCTAAAGCAATTCTTAGACATAGCTGTCTATTTTGGTATGACATAGCAATGTAAGAAAATAATCCCATGATAATTTTTTGTAGTAATACTCTTTTGTAGAACTAGTTGTTCGTATTTAGCACTTATGGATTACTTGACATCTAAAAGTAAGACCCAGAAATGGATTTATTGTGGAAAATTTGTTTCCATTGAACTCTCATAATTTTAGGATTTGTTTTTATTGGAAATTTTTGTTAACTTATTGGTTTCAGACTTTTAATGTAGGTGAATAATTCTAGGACAAAAAATCCCATTCACTTGCATTCAGCCTTTTCCTGAATAGTCATATCCAGAGATCCAAGACTTTCCTGTGAGTATTGACAAAAGTTAAGAACAAAATTTCAATTTGTCTATTAAATTGTGAAATTAGAAGTGGTGTATTGGAATAGACACATTCAGCTCATTTTTGCAATTAACTGTGCAAATCTTTGCAACAAACTTTCCTGTAATGTGCTAGGCACCAAAAAGAAAATCAAAAGTAATTCTGAGCAAGAACAGGCTAAGGTACCAATGCACATCAGACAGCTGATGTTTCTTCAATGAACTAAGAAGTGGAAGTTCATTACTCATCTCCAATTCCCATGCTCACTATCAATGTGCAACTTACATGAAAAAAGCAGTATAACAAAGCTTTACTTATCTCTCTAATGTGACATTCTTATATATCTCTTTTTGCTGTCTATCTGTCTTACGAACATTGAAGTCTATGGATGGACGTAGATGTTAAATGGCTGTTAACCATTAACAATCTTGCTTTTGATGATGACTCTGAATTCCCGTTGCTACGTATGGAATCTTCAAACCAGAAGACAAGGGCAGATTTCCCTCCCCACATTTTCACATGGGGAAAATACAGGAAAAAGGCGGGAAGAGAAATTTCCTGAAGGCCACGGTATGAGACCATGGTTCGAATGCTTTTGCAATGATGAAAATGGCTGTTCATCTTTAGTACAAACATTTGCTTTTTCAGAGCTGTCGAACGCTCAGGTTTTTTCTCTAACCTCAGTAGGAGCTGAGAGAATCCAGGCCCTTTCAAACTCAATACCATAAGAGTACAATCATACCCTCTAGAGGAATGGAAAGCAACATGCATACCTACACTATTATTGTGTATTTTATGTCTAGCATCAGCTTTGCTCTAAACGCATGCTTAATTTTTCATTCCTGGATAAAACCAATAACTAATAGCAATCCGAATACATTGTATGACACTAAATACTCTCCCCCCCCCGCTCCCCCCCTGCCCTTTTCTTCTTGATTTGCTAAAAATGGCAGAGATTTTTGCACTGGAAATACCAGATGGTGATTTTCTAAACTACCCTGGACTCCTTCTTTATTCTCCCAGCATTTAATTCATTCCTATTTGATGGGCTTAGCTCTCTTGTTACCACTCAAAGGCCCTATATGATCAGCTTGGACTTCTCAGATTGGTATCCTGCTCTCCTGTGAAAAAATAACCTACACTTTCAGAATTGTAGCTCTTTTACCTCCAAACTCCATTACCTTTCCCAGTGATATTTTTCTTAACCTCAAGAGTGATTTCTCTTGAGATGTGTGAAACTGCACAATCACAGCCCACATAAAGCCAGAGGCACTTTTTTCCTAAGGAAATATTATCTGGTTTTTCAATCTTCTCCATCTTTCCATATTGCCCATTCTTGCCGCCATGTAATTCTTGTGCTTTACATGTTCTGCAGAGCACTTAAATACATCGTGCTCAGCTGGGTCTGAATTCTTCTTGTCCAGCAAGAGTAAGAGATAAGATTTCCCCACAGACGTGTGTTCCTGCACAGATGCTAACAGGAATTTCATTGAGGTTATAAGTCCTTGCTGGTTTTCTACATTACCATTAACTTGTGCTTGACACAGGTTGGGTCCATGGCAGCAGCAGAATTACCTGGCTAAGGATTACCTCCTCAAGGATGATTTTAAAGTTACAACACTATAAAACACCTGTGAAAATTCATCTGGAGTTCAAGCCTGGCACTCTGGAGACACAGCTCTTCTGCGCCACTCTTCTCTCCCCCTCCACAGCCTTGTTATCTCCTCAGGCATGACCTAGCATAGTCTTTGAATTTGCATCTATTGTGTAGCATACGTAAATAAAATATTTTCTGATGGTCCCTGGTATTAAGCTGGTTAAGGAAAAGTTTTACTATCTGCACCCTTGCAATATTGACCAATAGCCTTTACACTAAATGGATAAAAAGGATTACCTGAACCCACATTTGTTCAGATGAGGACAGACAGTTAAAAAAAGGAAAAGAAAAAAGAAAAAAGAAAAAAAAGAAAGCCCAAGGATCTGGTGAGGCAGAGCACTAACATTAATCATCTTTGTATAGGGTTGGATATATCCCAGGTGGAGAATGTTATGCTGAAGCTATGACAGTAGGTGTCCACCTCTATTTTTTAAAAATAGAGCAAAGAGAGAAAGGAAGGCGTTCCACGAAAGACCAATGCACAGATTCAGAACCGATGAAAAACTGGTTTACTGTTCATAAGGAAACATAGCACATTTCTCTACCTTTATCTGATTTCTCAAGTTCCTTTCAACTAAATTGCTAGGTGTTGAGGTGTATCAGGAGGGTATTTATTCAATCGGTGTCTATGAGTACCACTGAGACTGTAATATAGGTGTTCGCAACTTATTTATCACAATAACCAGCAGCAAAGGCACAATAAACAGCAGCACAGGGAGCATCATGTGCAAGGTTTAGGAGACAAAAGGACTGAAGTCAGGGTGACAGGGTACACACAACCCAAAAGCTGCTTGTTTGCTTGGGATGCTCTGTCCAATTTATGGTTTTGTTGATGCTATATATTTGATTATAGTATCACTCTTGAGCTGTTCTCAAGTTTTCTCGACAGTTCAAAATAATGGAGACACCAGCAGCTTCTGGAGAGGTGCAAACCTATGCCTTCTGTGATGTAGCAGTGCATGAAAATAATGGATTTAATTTTAACTCCTACAGCCTGAGTGCCAAACAATGACTGATTCCGTTCATGTAGTTTCTTAACTTCAGTGGGATTGGATGCATGGTGAGAAAAATATAATTCAGCTCTCTTTTGGCTTAGGCTTGAATTAATAAATAATTTTTACAAACACATCCTGAAATCTCAAGTCAGCAGCAAAAACCTGTTGAGTTTTGTGCAAGATTTTGTTGATGAAGCCTCCCTAGCTTCAGCAAGAATTGATGGATGATCGTAGTGAAGTACGGAACACGTCTTCCCCTGCTAGTTGAGCTACAATTAAGTGTTGGTCGCGTTGTCCTTCCAGGGACAACAACCTGACTTCTCAATCTGTCCTGCCTGTGGCTACCCCAACAGTGTAACAGGTGTGTTGGAGAAAGTTCAGCTCATATTTACTGGTAGTGACGACTACCTACCGACCTACAGGTATTGTAGGCTTCCTGCTTCACCCCAGCGACCCAGCTGGCACATCTCTGGTGGAACAGGAGCACCACTGGCTGCCCACTTGTAGCCTGATGCATGGGTTTTCTCATCTCTTTTCTAGGAGTGTTTCAGGATTTCATGATTATGATGACCTAAATGCGTCTGAGTCAGTGTCTTTATGGAAGATAGCTGGTGATCAGCCTCAGGCATGTTGGTACAAAGTGGATGCTGCTCTAGACCTTTGTTGCCTCTCCCATCCCAGTGTGACAGAGGGAAGCTGGTCCAGGCGGTGACTTTGGTCTGGAGCTCTTATGTGGCAGGTTTGGAAAAAGCAAGCATTTCTGTTGGGGTGACCTTCCTCTTCCAATCCAGCAGGACCATGGTGACCACTGGGAAAGGCATGGGAGAAAAGATTTCTGGATAGTTTGATCTGGCTCAGGGGTGCCTTCAGTAAAGGTAAACTTTGAAATGCAGCCTTGCTATGGTGCCTGCGTTTCTTGTGTCTGTGTCTGCATCCATTTTAGTTTGAAATAGAGGTCACGGTCTCCTAACACGCATTTGAATAAAATGAAACCAGAAGCTAAATATGGATTCATACTTTTATCATATAATACTATCCATATGATGGAGATTTGCAGTTTTCAGCTCAAGCCCATATAGGAGTTAAACTTGTGCCCTAAGTTTCAGCTCAGTGCAAAGAGCAAGTAAATGCTGGATATCAGGATTTGTAATGGCTAACCCAAGCCATCCTTAACTACCTACACCTCTATAATGTCCTATACTGGCTATGCAACTGTAGAAATACACTTAAAGAAGTAATCTGTCCTTTTAGCTAATAACATCAAAATGAGACCTTTTTCTTCACTTTGCCTGGACCTCTAACCTTTAAAGGTGAGTTAGACAGCTGCAGAAAACCTGATCTCATTTTCTGCCCCTGGCAAGATTTTTTCAAGTTCATCTTCTTTTTTTCCCTTCTCTCAAAATCTGATGAAAAATGAAATGTCATGAAAACAGGCTCTGAGGCTAAAAAACCTCTGTCTGTCTCTGTGACAGATGTCAGTTTGAAAGGTTTCAGGTCACCTGTCAGAAGTATGTCAGTATGATCCATACAAACATCTACTCAACCTCTAACACTAACATTGAGTTCTGCTTTTTAAAATACCCCTTGAAAAAAGAATCAAATGATTTCGAGTCACTGCCTTTTCCCCTTTCTTTTAACTCTGATTAATGAGCCAAACTCTTAGGCAAAAAAAAAAAAAAAAAAAAAAAAAGGAAAAAAAAGGATGGGGGGGGAAGGGAAAAAAAGCGCCTTTAAAAAAGGACAGCTTGACCTTTTTGTGCCCCTGGCAGTGAACCAATCAGCATTCTCGTAATCCAAACACAGATGCCTGGAGCTAAACAAATCCTATACTTGTGAACAAGAATTCAGTTTGCTGTCAAAATACAATGACGAGCAGCAAAGTGCTGCTCTTAAGCAAAATATCCTGAATTAAATTAAAACGCTTTTTATTGATAAAAGGGGTAACATGAGTAATGTCATACATCACTAATAGCATCATTTGGAAACAATTACGTTGAGATATTTATGCATATATATTACATATGTACATTTAAAGCACAGTACCTCATCTCTTCATGAGACATAATCCCGTAATATTTTATGCCACCAGAAACATTGCTCATCTAACGCTGCAATTCGGTATTTTGTAATGATTAATTAACAGGCTTGAATGTTATTTTCTTCCTGGCTTACTGTCATAATGTTTGCATTATTTCTCGCAACCGAGTCCTGCCCTTTTAGAGACTCAGCCTCTGTTTTGTTAAAAAAATTAATTGCAGTATTAAAGAGAAGACCGCAGCTGCATGACAGTTTTCATCAGCGTGTTGTTTTAATAGTCTACCAAATAGATATGCTTAGAGCTTTCTGCCAATTTCTGTTTTCAAATGTCCCACATAGATGTTATTGAGTAGGTTCTTGATGTCAACGGGCATATTTCTGGATGTTTGTTAAAAATCTGTAATGTCAATTTTAGGGTCCAATGTAGCGGTTTGAAAAAAAAAGATCTGGACATCACACTGATCGACCATAGATGCACCAAATCCAAATTTCAATGGAATCGCACAGTAATTCGGTGCTAATCTTTGTTTCAGGGCTAGACGTGTCACTTAATTCACACGTGAAACTGATGAGGAAGCAGAGCTGGTGTTTTTATGCTGTGTTTCTGTGGAACGCTCCCCTCAGGTGTAGAGTCCTCCTGTTAACATATTCCCGTTACATTATTTGTATGTTGCTGCTCGCTAAGTGTCCGTAATCCCTCCTTTTTCTTGCAAGTGCATATACCAAATGTGGAAATAAACTGCATCAGATTTCTAGTTGGTTGGTGGTTTTTTTTTGTTTGTTTGTTTTGTTTCATTTTTTTTTTAAATAATTAATGATGGCACTGTGCCGCTCTCCAGGAGTTAATTTCATTAACATTTAAACTGATTCATATGACAGGAAAACAGTCAGCTTGGTATCAAAGGGTTACAGCTCTTACAAAACAAGTATCAGCTTCATTTTTGGGCAGTCCTACAGAGACTTGGGAACAGTTGGAGGCAGAATCATCCCCAGAAAACTATCAGTATTGTTTAGATGAAGATAACCACAAACATCCTGAAATACTTAACCGTGTCTAATCTCTTAGTGACTCGTGTTTACATAATTCTTTTACTGTAAAGTAGGTTTTCTTTCTCTTTCTTTCTTTCTTTCTTTCTTTCTTTCTTTCTTTCTTTCTTTCTTTCTTTCTTTCTTTCTTTCTTTCTTTCTTTCCTTCTTTCCTTCTTTCCTTCTTTCCTTCTTTCTTTCCTTCTTTCTTTCCTTCTTTCTTTCCTTCTTTCCTTCTTTCCTTCTTTCCTTCTTTCTTTCCTTCTTTCCTTCTTTCTTTCCTTCTTTCCTTCTTTCTTTCTTTCCTTTTTTCCTTCTTTCCTTCTTTCTTTCCTTCTTTCCTTCTTTCCTTCTTTCCTTCTTTCTTTCCTTCTTTCCTTCTTTCTTTCTTTCTTTCCTTCTTTCCTTCTTTCTTTCCTTCTTTCTTTCCTTCTTTCATTCTTTCATTCTTTCATTCTTTCATTCATTCTTTTTTTTAATCTTCCAGTTGAACATTATTTTTTGATACAATCATAGAGTGGAAATGAAAAAGCCTACATGTCGTATTAGGTTACAGGATGGCCAGTACGACTATTTCAAAACTCTGATGGGAATGGGTAGTTTTACGAAAAAACCGCCAGCTGTAGAACTTCTCTGGTCACAGTGGATGTGTCACCGACTGGACCGGGACTGAACACTTTCCCGAATACTTGCTGATGTAACTTCAAGTTCACCTTGCAAACGAGGGTAAACCACTTCAACAGGCAATATTCCTTGTGTCTGCAGAATTGTAAATACTAAGCAGTAATTACAGAGATTTCCTTTCTGGTGCTCTCATAACTTCGAGGTTTGCGAATAAATCTGCAAGATATCATTTTTTTCTTGTGCCAAAAAGCTTATTAATCCTATGGGTTAAACGCTAAGAATGTTTAAACAGATGATAAACCATTTAACGTTAACTTTCTTGCCTCCAGTTATTTTCGGCACTTAGGCTGTGACACTCTGCTCCTCTGAATAAAACCGTGAACTAAAAGGTATACACATTCCTTATCACACAGTAAGCCCTTTTAGAGCCTAATAAATTAATTACATCTCCAAAGAAAGTCTTTCGCTTGCTTCCCTCCCTTAGCATTGCCAACTACATCTGGCCGGCCAGCCAGATGCTGAGAAGGCATTATTGCAGATTACAATCAGAAATGTTGAAGCAGTTAATGGTGTCACACTGGAATAGCATATTAACATTGCCACAAACAGTCTTTCCCTTGTAAGAATAGTGCTTTGATGTTCCAACCCCTAGCTAGAATATTAGGAAACAAAAAAAAAAAAAAAGAAAGAAAAAAAAAAAAGAAGAAAAAAGGCAAGGGAGGGTGAAAACGGCAACGATTGTAAAGACAGATTTCCCAGCTGAAATTAATAATTCTGAGCAGCACTAAAATTAATTACTCTGTAGTTGTAAGCAGGCAGCGGATTTATGGTAAATGACAGAGTGTTTGCAAATTTTCCTGACTACTCGATTAGAAAATGCACCAAGTACAGGCGTCAGCCGAGCATGCATTATTTAAGTGGTTGGTGTCTGGCGACAATCTGGAAGCTGCAATTGTTGTGGTTGCCCGTAGGAAAATTCGCACTTTCTGGGAGAAATTCTTTCACCTTTGTGTGCCCACAGCACGGGTCTCTCCTCATGGCAGCTGTAGGATACACTGGAACTTCATGACCTGGAAAATGTGGGACAACTGACACAAGGTGACCCCCTGAATGCTGGGGTAGGCCCAATTAATTTAAAATTTTGCTTGGCCTTGTCTCTTCCAATTTTCTAAATCCTCTGGAAAAATGATTAATGCGTACACTGCCAATGCGAAAATATTTTTGACCCTATTAAAGTCGACCAAGGGTAAACCAAGTGTAGGCTGGCATTGTATCAAACTAGCTTTATTAAATTTGATTGGAGGTTTGTATGAGGAAGGGACAGACAAGGACATTATTTTGCACAGCAACTCCCTTTTAAATGAAAATACTGGGAGGAATACAAAGTACTGGTGTGCATTGGTACAGAGCTGTATTTAACCTAGCAAAATCTTACCAAAAAAAGAGATTATTTCTGAGAAAGCTTAGTATTTCCTCCCTGTGAAAGTTTGTTGTCAGTGAAGTTGATTCATTACACGACGAGCGTTGTTTCCCTTGAAGAGGAAAGAGAATGATTCAAACCTTGTCTTACTTGCCTTTTTGTATTTTTATCCACCAATTTATTCTTGTCCTGCCGCTCTAGCAGCTGGAGACACATCCAGAGGAGGGTCTGAGGAGAGAGGCTAGAGCAGGTGTAGTCACAGAAAGTCACAGAAAGTGCTGTTTGCAACACTTTTCCTGATTTCTACAGCAGTCCATTTTATTATTTTTTTTCACAGTCAAGTTTCTCACCGTTCACCCCGGTGCGTTCATGATCCTTTAAACACAGGTCCTTGTTCTCAGCTCCCAGGAACCTTTTAAGGCTGAAAAGGGCATATTGTCCATATCTGGTTCCTCCTGGTGATAATTTTAGTTTAAAAAAAAAAAAAAAAGAAAAAAAAAAGGAAAAAAGAAAAAAAAAGAAAAAAGAAAAAAAAGAAACAAAAGGTAACGTGCCTTTCTACTTTTCTGAATAGAAAAGTGTGACAGCTGCTCTGGTTTTCAACCCCCTAAAACCTAACAGAGGATTTCAGATGCCATCCTGTCCTTCCTGCTGCTTCTTCTCCTGTTTAGGTATCCCGTTGGCTAGCTTGGCTAATTTAAGGTAAGTTTACATGAAGAAGGCTACTGGTCATAAGTTTTTCCGCTCCCTGTCCACTTTTGCCTAAAATACCGCAACTCCAGCTTGGAAATGGCAACTCTTAATTTAATTTGGCGTGATGCGTTTGCACGGAGGGCATGCAGGGTCTCCCAACTGACTCTTGCCTGCCCAGCTGCTGCGCTGTGATGCCTGCAGGAGCCACAGAACACCTTGGGATTTTTAAGGCAAAGATAGTCATTAAACAATCCATCAGAGGGTTCTTCTGCTTCGTATCAGTTGACGGTGAGTCACAAATAAAACCCTTTAAATAAAGTGGTCCAACTAATGCAGAGAATGTTCAAAGCTTCTAACGCTTTTGAGTGGTATAAGGCTCATAATTACAAAACGTTCTGTATCGACAACATGAAATAATACTTCAAGCACTCAAGACAGAGCAAAAGCAGAAATTTCTCAGCCTAGACAGCCTTATCTAGAGGTCTAACTGCAGTGAAAAAAACTGCAGACTACCGTCTTTGAGGAGATGGACATAATGATGCACATGAATGACAGCCTTATTTTGGTAAGATGTGAGCTCACTGGAGACCACCAACAAGCTGTCAGCAGATAAGCACTAAACAATTTTGATGAAATGACTGAAATTCTGCTTGAATTAAGCTTGATGAACTTAAATGAAGAGGCCCGTAAAACACCCTTATTGAACTTCCCCCACATGCAAATTTGGCACCTTCAGAAAACATTCCATCACATCTAGATGTGATGTGTAAATATAAATATATACACATACACACATATGTGCATAAACTTTTTAATTACAGAGAAGTGGACAAATTGTTTTTGCCTACACTAGTTTCAGTCTAGTTATCTAGGGTCAGAGTGAAGTGTTATATTCCTCCAAGCCTATGAATAATCCGTTAAAGACAGCTAAAAATTAGGTGTGATATGTAAAGTTTGGATCTGACATCCGAACATGTTTTTTCCCAAAACTCAGAACTCATCTGTAGGCCTCATCCATTTATATCTAAGCAACCATTAATATAAGAGCTCTGAATGTCTACTTACTAACATAAATTTGACTTGGCTGAAATGAAGGACAGTGTAAACTTGACATGAAAGAACTTAGATTTAAGCAGGTGAAAGGGAACATGAGGGTAGCTCATCCCAATCTAATAAATGAAATAGTTACAAAGATTGTAGAAATGAAAAATAGATATACAGGAGTACCCCACTGTTATACTTGGATTATTTCATAGTTTGCGAGTGTGTGGACTTGGTAACTTCTCCAGTAAATTAGTCTTTCTAGCACATAGCGGACTGCCTACAGCATTTCGGAGAACAGCAGCAGATCCAAGAACAAGAAAAAAAATTATTTGCATGATTCGGTGCTACTTTTAATACCGAAACTTCAAAGATGAGTTCACTAAAGGGTGAGAGGACTCATAAAGTGTGCAACTCTAATTTGCTGAAGAGATGTAGACAGTTTCTAAAATGACTAAATAAATTGCAATTCATTTTTTTCACTTCTATTTTATCTCTGTGCTTTATGTATTTATAAGGTATCTATCACTTTATACGTAACTACGAAGCATTTTTGAGTCAAATTCTCATTAAAATTCTCCCTTAGTAACTAAAAAGAGAAACACAGAGAGACACCTGTAAGCCGGCTCAACCAAATATTTTACTCATTTGTAATATGAACCTCTGACTCTCTGACTGTAGGGCAACATCTGTGGTCGATGTTTTGCAAATGCTGTCTTGGAGATACATCAAAAGCGTCTTGTGTTAGGTCCCGGGTTCAGACTGCTTCTAGGACTCCCACTCCTGTGGCCTTTGCCACCACCTTGCTATTTTACTTCTCTTTTCTGCCTTTCCTGGAGAAGTCAGCCCTTTCAGTGACAATTATCCATACGAATTGTGCTCTCCTGCCAGGCTGTTTGGGTGTTGCTGTTGTTGAACTACTTGCTCAATGGTTACCTGCCAGCTCTTGGAGAATGGGGGATAAATAAACCGGGGTAAAAGTGGAGATCCCTAATATCTTGTAAAGGGATTACAAATAATATCTGTGCATTGAGCAGGACACCTCTTTTCATTTCAGAGATATGCAGTGGTGAACATCAGAGAAGAAGGCTTTGGGTTTGACTGACAAAACACTGCAGGAATTGAAAACGTGATATGCTTACAGTTTTCTGGCGTAAATGGGAAAAGAAGGATCAGGTCTAAGATTACTTACAGTACTGAAACTGCTGCTTGTCTTCCGAAAAGGCTCAATCCCAGTCCTACAGATAATTACAGCCACCACGTCATTATCCTCAGGGAGAAAGTACGAGACATGCTCTGTCAAAGTCACTTTGGTGTCCAGCTTGTGGTGGGACTGCTCAGGATTTCTGTGGATTCAAGGGTCACAAGATAAGCACATGTTGCCCTTAGGTTAGACGGCATCGTGCTGAGTTACTTCAACGGAGAGAGGTGGTCAGGCATGGACAAAACGAATGCATCCGAAATATGCAGCACCATGAGATCTTTTGTTCTAGATCGGTCCACAAACTCACTGGAGCTGGTAGTCAAGATGTTTAGATTTCAGGGGGTCTTAAATCTGCAGAATAGGTGTTTATTTTTAGTTTTTTTCCATAGCTCTCCATTTTCATCACTGGACATCTCTGATTCGTGAGAGCACAAAACTTTTCTCATTTAATCCAAAATCCAGGAGATTCCTTTTTCCCGCAGGATGAGAGAGCCAGGAACATCTCACTCACCAAGATAAGTGTGATCCTTAGTCCCAGTTTATCAAAATACCCTTATCAGACCAGTTCTGTATCAGTAATGGTTCTGTCTCTTCCTGAACGGACCACGACCTCTGGGAGAATTTGGGCTGGCTCCATTTTGTGGTCTGCTAAGCGCAAGAACGAGGCTGGCAATTTTTTGGAGACTGTGGAGAGTAAGGGGAGGAGAGCTGTTGAATATCAGTTTGCCGAGAAAACAGGGTAATTTTCTTGGAAAAAAGTAGTAACAGCTCATTTGAGCACCTGGCTAAAGGCAGAGGGTCGATTTGCTGGATGAGATATTAGAGATGGGTCTGTTCATGGACAGCTGAGCGGATCCATTGCCTAAGTGGGAAGGCATTCACTCTTCACGCCGACAGCTGCTGTGGGGCGAGGTGAGACCTACAGAAGAGATGATAAAGAGTAGATTGATAGTGCCTCTACCTCGAAAGGCCTGCCAAAGGCTAGTGCAGTCTTGAGTTCAGTCCAGCTTAGCTCCTTTTCTCTTTTATTAATTTTTCAATGAGGAGCAGACATGGAGTTTTTCCAGGAAAATCGTGTCTATAGGGCAGATGAAGAGAATAACCACAGATAATTTTCTCTTTTATGACTAAAGATACATACACATTCTATATTAACTACCGCAGCAATACTGTAGCTAGAATGGTAGATTTAATGTTTTCCCCTGTTAAATGTTGAAAAGTTTTCCAGCTGAGGATTCTGTAGAAGCAAAGCCCTCACAAATTGGTGCCCAATTAGTCTCGTAATTCCCATATTTCCAAAATTAAGTATAAAGGTTGAAGTAATTAGTAGTTATTTCCTGTATTAGGCACAGTAGAAATTAAGTCTTTCATAACACCACAATTCCTAAGTGACTGAGGATTACCTTTTATGTAACATTTCCTCCCAAGTTTTACTGCGCTACCAAAGCTGCATGGTTCAGTCAAGACAGGATTTAGATTCCCTGCATCCCGGAGACCCGATTGCAATTACAGCATCTTTATGAGGCTCTCATTTAACCGCTGTTGCATGGTAATGTAGCTGAGCGTTTGGTTCTCGCTCAATACCAGCTGCTGAGGGAGACACTACCTGGGATACGAGGTTATTTAAGACAGGGATCAACTCCACAGCTTAACTCTGACGGAAGCAAACTGGTTGGAGTCCTCTCCCTTTGTATATTTCTCTGTCTAAGTGTCATGACCCTTCCAATTTATTATTATGTATGTCGTGTGGACGAGCAGGCATTCCAATCATTTTTAGAGAGTACATTTTCCTTGGTGTTTTCAGTTCACAGCAGAATTGTGCCAGCTTCAGGATCACCAGCTGAATCCTTTTCACCCTCAGCTATCGGTCAAGACCTTTCCCAGTGAACTATTATCTACTCATTTTAATCATCCAAAGATAACTCGGAAGACCAGCAGAAAATAACATCCTAAAACTTTGTATTTATTTTTGAGGTACTGCATCATGCCAGCACACTTCTATCATGTCACATTGTGTTACACAGACTTACAGTGAGAAGAAATTTAACGGGAAGTGACACGGTGTAAGTGATGCACTGACATGTATAATTTAAAGACTATACTCTTGTTGGAAGCAGACACCTGCAATTAATTCAGATATTGGGAATTCAAAATGAAACTGATGATTAAAGCCAGAAGGGACTTAAGATGCATATTAAGCTTATGAACGGGTGAATTTCTCTGTTTATCTAGCAGAACAGCACAGTTACTAAATTTCTTCTGAGAACTCATCTGTGGAGTACTGTTGCTGCTGCTTTGACGAGGTATTATCAGTCTATAAAATACATAGAAATCCCTGTTTCTTCACGTCCTATCCTACCCAGGAAGACAGAACTTGATTTGAAAGCTCTTTAAAAAGGAGATATCTTTGTTTTCTGTTCTCTTCATGTTTTTTATTAAATCAATATCCAAATTGGTGAGTAATTTCATCTAGGAAATTTCAGTTACTTTCTATGGTGCTATGTTGGCGGGTTTACTGAATATCGAGCAGAGATATTGCTTCATGGACGTGACCAGAAATTATAATTCTCTATGAGCAATTTCGCAAACATATGATGCTACATCTTATAAATACCTCTTCACAGACAATTTTAATGCAACAAAACATGCTGGCCTCGAAGTGTGCCCACCCATCCTTTGGATTTGTTTTCCATAGTTGCATATCTGTAACCTGAAAATCAGTATGTCGATCATCTCCGATGGTGGGAAAGTGCTGCTTTGTTTAGCTGCGCCCAACTATGAAAGCCCTAAATGAGCCAACAGCTTGAGCCCTGCATACTAATAGCAATGAACGTTGTAGTCTTAAGATTGAAGAAACGTTTACTTTCTGTCTATTGAAATAATTTAATACATGAAGACACATCTTTGCATCTATTTACTTAAAAAGACATTTAAGAAACCTGCTGGAACAGCTTCAAAGTATACATAATATGAAAAACATAAAAGAACAGCAGCAGCAGAATACATCCTACTATGACACCAGTAGTTGCCACTGTAAGTTTATACTTGCAAACTTTGCAGATAGCTTATTGCTGATTAAATGCTAACCTGCATTTATTTACAGCTTGTCTGTTATTTCCCACTGGACTACAGACGGTTGATCAAAAAAGCACTGTTGACAGACACCTAAATTAGTAAAGCACGGATTAGGATCTTTGTTTAAAAATAATCATCATGTGAATGTCAATGCTTAGGGCTCCGTAAAAAGTTTTGGTTTTTTTTGGTTAAGTGTAAATCCTTCTTTTCCTGAGACCATGAGAGTTGACAGAAAAAAAGTAAGAAAAGTAAAAGTTGTAGATTGCCCTGGAAATGAACGATTACTCTGGCATCATGTTTTCACACGTGTTAAGAAAGCCCAACAATTAAATAATAAGTGTAGGTACACGAAACGCATAGCAAACTTGGGGGAATATTGCAGGTGGACCGAACGGGTCAAGGACACAAATTTGTGTAATCATTGTACTGCAAAGTGGAAGCAGCATTGCCAAGATCCGCCCTTCTGAGCTGAGGCAGCCCTCGCTTGCAAAACTGCTGGAAGACGCATTTCCCTGGCATCGGGAATATATATATTTGTATTTCTAGCAAAGCTCTTAAGCGCAGGCAGTCTGTCTCATGCCCCCCCTAAATTGCCAATTATTCATTTTTCCACATCCTGTCATTTCTGGGACGGTTTGATTAGGCAAACGTTCCTCTTTTTTTTTTTTTTTTTTTTTTTTTTTTTTTTTTTTTTTTTCCCCTGGCTAGACTACTTCTATCAGCCAATAACGGGGGTTTGAATTGTGAGGCTGGCCAACCTAGTACAACATACTTGCTTCATTTTCCCTGAAGAGTTTGGCAGTCCTGAAAGACATGCTCAGTGTAAACGAACAACTGAGAATGTAATTAAGAGGCATGTTAAACGATAAAAAAGGGGTAGTAACCACAGTATGCTTTCATTAATTAAAGCACTTTCTAATATCAGCCAATTACATCAACCTCCTCTGGCCCTTATATTTCTTAGGCTTTGTGTAACCGGTCCCTTTATCTCTAATGGGATCCTTATAATGCTGACCATGTGGCTTTAGAACAACACCAAAATGCTAATCTAATCCCCAGTGTTGCCCAAAGGCATTACATGGGCCCTGACATGGATCCAAGATTGGTGGCACCCTAATTCAAATAAAAGCAAGAATTAGGGCTGATCAGGTGTCTCAGTGACAACAGCACAATGAGTGACGGGGGGAAGGTGGGGGCAGGTTGGGGAAGGGGGAGACGGCAGCAGCGAACGATCAGGCACATTTCAAAAGTAATTGGTCTCCGGGGAGGGTGCGGGTTGCTTCCTAGACCACTTCTACAGAGCCCTTTGCACCTTGCCAGCTGGAGGGAAAGCGCAGCCACTTCCAGAGAATGGGGGGGACTAATGGAAGCGCGCCTACGTGTGAAAACGGAAAGCAGGCAGCATCAAACCCAAGGAGTTGATTAAAATGGGACTTCCTTCCACGTTTTCCTTTTTTTTTTTTTTTTTTTAGAAAAAATAATTCAGTCTCGTCATTACGCTGATTTCGCAGGTAGCTGGATTAAATGCGGAAAGTTAGAAAGAACTAGTTTAAAACCACAGGGTTACAGTTCCGTCCCTCTCTCGCTGCATACGCAGCATGAAATGAAATTACTTCAAAGGCACGGTAAGGTTTTTCAGTATTTTTTTTTTTTTTTCTTTTCTTTCTAGAACATCCACTTTCCTGGAGCACTTATTCTATAGGTCTTGAAGCATCCTCCAGTTGCGCGACTGCACGGTCATCCCTACTTTGAGCAAGGAGGGGAAGACGCTGAGAGCTGGTGCTTTGTGCTCAGAGACACTGAATGCAGCCTCCAAAAAGGACACCTTCTTCAGGACTCGCTCCACTAGATTACAGGCATCTTCCTAAAAATAAATAAATAAGAAAAAAAAAAAAAAATAATAATAATTGCTAACTAATAATAAAATCTCTACTGAAGCTCTAAATGGATCAACTGAACAGGCAGCAGAACAGGAAACCAAATAACCCAGGAAATATTTCAGCTCCTTTTAGCTGTTAGAAACTCTCCAAGAATTCTCTTTATCAAACTTTCCCTGAGCTTCTTGCTCGGCCACGTCAGGTACCGGCAAGTCTCTAACTTTAGCCCGTAGCCACTATTCAGGCATGACTAAGCTTTTCCAGTGTGACTAAAACACAGCATTTAGTCAGTGGAATTTAACACTCTCTTTCAAGCTCCATCTCTCTGTTGCTGTGTCCCGGGCAGCTTGTCCAATCCAATCTGTGCTTTTGGGCATCGGGGCAGAAAATTTCATGTCTTGTTGGGAAGGTGATTGTCAGATTTGCCTTCAGAAAGCTGTAAGAGGACCCCAAATTTTCATTACTTGCTCCTGTATCTTTTTATATGCCTCTGCAGGTGACAGAAGCACATGCAACAGATGATTAAGCTCTGATTTTTGTTTTCATCTGCTGGAAAGGTATAGAAAGATCTGAGAGTGTGTTAGAAGATAGGGCTTGCTGATAGACTAGACAAACTTCTGCAAAATCATTTTTGGGCGGGTAGCAGAAATACATTTATGTACGTAATTTTTGTCATTAACGCCCCCCCTTTTTTTTTTTATGATAAAAATCTTCCCTTATTTCGCTCAAGCTTTACCACACAAGAAAACACAGCTTTGAGCTGTGTTAGTTCACCTGGGAAGCCACAGCTTAATGCAGAAAGTTTCTGGAAACAGGCAGACTGTGGGTTTTGCGTGTTCCCTGCCATGACCCGTCCTCTACAAAAAGAACCTCCCTGTCGCTAGAGCAACCTGCGTTGTGCCCTCTGAACGCCATCTGACTCTTACCAAAATATTTGAGTCTTACTCAAATTTTGGTAAATTAAATGAGTCCAATTTACTCAATCCTCTTCTTTGTGTCCCAAGTTATTCTGATGAAGGTATAAATAAAAATTTGACTACTATACTTATCCCCGTGCTGAAAGAATGTTGGACTATGGCTGCCATGAGGCTATACCTTTTTTAAAATCCTGATAATAAGGCACGTCAAATCCAGACACGTTGTCACCATTTTATGTTGGCAGGAGCAACGGAGACAGAGAGACTTTGGATTAAAGGAACAAATTTATGGTGAGAGACCATCCCACAGCGTCTTCCCGCTCCTGTAGAACTCCATGGGGTGCCCCTTAGCGCAGTGCAGAACCTCAGCCTAACACGCTGCCACTTTTTTCCAGCTTTTCTCAGGAGCTGGCATCCAAAATGGAGGCACACCAGAGAATTAGCCACCTCCTCACCTTGTAAAGAGCAGCTGTCCCTTCGCATGGAGGGATGAAATGGAGTATTGCCACGCACATGCCGCAGTTTTGCTTTTGTTCTCTTTTGAACACATTTCTCTGTTGTTAGGGAGAAAATATTCTCTTAGTTCCGGAGAGCGTAACAACTCTGATTATTTTTTTTAACTGCTTTACAGATCACACAGCAGACCTATAATGCATGTTCTCAAAAAGACAACTAATTTTCATTTTCAATCAGCTTCTCCACAAGATTTTTCACATAGCCTCCCTTCACACCACTAATTTCATTTTAGACCTGCCATCATATCACACATCCCTTTGCCTGCTGTGCTAACATGTTTTCACATGCTTACCCTTTATTACCACCAGAGAGGCAAGACTCGTAAGGATGCTCACCCCTACAATTAGCAAAAGTTCTGGGGCAGGACCCTGGCTCCACCAGAACACAAAAAGCAGAGAAAGGATCTAAGGGTAAATTAGGAGAACAGGAGAAAACAATTTAATTAAGAGGAGACAGAAACTCTAGCCTGAGCTTACTCGAGGTGACTTGAGCACCACTTTTCTGTCGCAGGGAAGAACCTGGCATTGCATTTCTTCAAAATAACCTGTGTAAAGCTGTAAGATTTGAGGCAGGGGAATTTTTTAGTTCACATTCAAGCAATTTCAGATCAGTTCAGGCAAGATTCCCTTGTTTCCACTTGATCCGCTCCATATTAATGCACAGAGGCCGCTTTCCCCGTTCCAGATGCAGCGGATGGTGCTCACCTCAGTGATGTGGCCACCTCGCCTGGTCAGTGAAAACGCCTGGTGGAGGGGAAGGGTTTTGCAACTAGGCAGCTTCTACCCACAGGCATGTGCTACAGTGGGCACCAGTGACAAGGAGTCTGGGTCTTTCTGCTTTCCAAACTGGCGAAGCCGAGACTTTGGTGTTTTCTGGGAATTTGGTGTGCTGGTGGTGGTCTCTCCAAGTAGAGATGTTTTAGTAGAGACACCAGAGTTAGTTTTCAAGTGTGCCCCTTGGCTTTCTGCTGGTGAGGATGGAAGCAGCAAAGGGAGGACTTGCAGATCAAAGGTCCAGAGATAAAGGTGTCCAGAGAAGGGCAACGGAGCTGGTGAGGGGTCTGGAGCACAAGTGCTGTGAGGAGCGCTGAGGGAGCTGGGGGTGTTCAGCCTGGAGAAAAGGAGGCTGAGGGGAGACCTTCTCGCTCTCTAAACTCCTTGAAAGGAGGGGGCAGCCAGGGGGCGTAGGGCTCTTCTCCCAAGTAAGAGGTGATAGGACGAGAGGAAATGGCCTCAAGTTGCACCAGGATGGATATTAGGAAAAATTTCTTCACCAAAAGGGTTATCAAATATTGGAACTGGCTGCCCAGGGAAGTGGTTGAGCCACCTTTCCTGGAGGTATTTAAAAGACAGGTAGACCTGCTGCTGAGGGACACGGGTTAGTGATGGGCTTGGCAGTGTTGGGTAATGGTTGGACTCAATGGTCTTCCAACCTAGATGATTCTATGATTCCATGATCACGCGGAAGAAGTGTTTTTTCTGCAGAAAAATGGTGGGTCCCTGGTGCCGGTTCTCCTGCTCCCACCCTGAGTGCATCGTCACCGGCTCTGCACTCACCAGCTCCCAGCCTGTCACTCTAATAAGGTATTATTTTGCAGAGACCATCCACTCTAATTATTTTTGTGCCAGGAGCAGTGACATCTCTGCCGATGGCCAGCAGTCCCATGATGTGCCTTGCCGAAATGGCCGGCTTGTTCCTTTGTGTGCAAGTGGCTCAGAGTAATTGAGGACAGAGCGTAATGTTGGGTCGCTGGGGTAAGATAAGGATGCAAAACATATTAGTGTCTCACGTAAGAGGGACAGAAAGGTGAAAAGAATTGATGGACTGTTTTTGCAGGTTCATTCAGATTAGCACAAGTGAAGGTCCTCTTCTGCTCTTTGCCTTGAACACGAACTGGAAAAAATCTCTTGTGCGTTGACACTTTTCTCAGCTGAAGCAAAATTAATCCAGTAGAGAAGTGGGAACGAGCAGAATTTTTTTCTCCAAGTTTTGTTGTTAATTAAAAAAACAATTACCAAGGATTTCTAATTACTTTACAAGTACACTATAGCCTGTACCTGCTCCTCAGCAAATTAGAGAGATAATACTTGAAACATCTTATTAAACAGAATTACTCTTCCTCCACATCCATTTACATTTCTGCTTAATAGTCTTTTCAAGCAACACCTCTGTGAAACATTTACGTCCATTAAGGTATCTTACTGCTACTAACATTATTCAATAGTTTCCATGTTTTTCTGTTGGAAATGCAATACAGTGGCAAGATTGGGCTAAGGGACAGCGTTGGAAAGACCTTCAAATACGTCTGTTACAACAGATGGCCCAAGAAAAGTGTCTGCAATAACATGTTGAACGCCACGGTAAGAAGGTGGTAATCACTTCAGAAATTCTATAGACAGCCTTGAGAGACAAACACCAAACACCATGGATACAGAGAGAGGGCGACGGGCAATAACTTGAGACAGCGTTTTAGAGTTAATAAAGTTAGAATAAGTCTGTGACCTGTGTTACAGTGAATAGAAAAACACCCAGGAATTAGCAAAGTAAAAAAAAGCGGCAAAGGATTGGTGATTTGGGGCAGCAAATACTTAAGCAACAGAGTTTTGCCCCCGATGGTGCTGAATTTTCTGCAGAAATACTGCGTTTAATTCCAAGCAATCAGTAACAGAAAAGCAGTGACCTTATTAGAGGAATTCAGCAACAAAATACTGAAACAACAGAGAGATTAATGGTGATGACAGCGATTAGCATGCACTTCAGCAACAAAAAATAATTATTTGATAACTGGCCTGAAATATTTGAAAGACGTGAACAGAGAATATGTGCTACAAAGGGAACTGTAGCATGACCTTAAGAAACCATATTGCTATTTAGAAATGGTTAAAAAAAAAAAAAAAAGCTTCCTGACAAAGGTGTTTTAGAGTTTGGAGTGGTTTTCAAAGAGAAGCAGTAGAGTCCCATTGATTTAGGTACTGGACTTTAGCTAAAGGGCAAAGCAATAGTGAGTAAAGCTATAGGCCACTCTGCTCAGGACTTCTAATGATCTTATATTCTTTCCCAAATGTCAATGGTGTAATTCTTTGTTTCATAGCCTGAAAATCCTTGGACTTCTCTCAATTATAATGAAAGCAACTGAAGTGAAATAGAAAGTAAGCAAGAAAATTTCACAGTGGTATTTTTTGGGGGGAGATTTACCATTTTCCACTCAGCATAATGTGGATTACAAGGTCCACTTCCCTTTTTTAGTGTAATTAATTAGTCACTTCCTGAAATTTACAGATGTTAACAGACATTAATTGGTTGAGCTAATACTTTCACTTCTTTCCCGCTCCCAAGGTGCAAACATGGAACCAAGAATTTGTTTGCATTTGGAACAAAGAGTTCAGAGGTCTTAGATTTTGTTTTTAAAGACAACTTCCACATTTGAAATTCAACTTCTTGGAGGTTTTTTTTTCTTTTAATTTTATTTTTAGCAATGGATCAGTTACTGTTTGACGTCAAAACCCTGACTCAATCTTACTTTGAATATTCAAGTATTATTTAGGTCATTATTTACTGTCAGCATCTAAATTTTATTTTGCAGATAAAGCATGACCACACCAAAATGTAACATCAGTTTTACAGTTTATTAACAAATACTGCTTAAAAATCAAAACGCCAGAAAGAAAAAATGTCAATTACCTTGGAATACCCTAGAATTAAATTTTTTTTCACCTTAATTCTTAGTCATCATATCATTCAAGATGGTAAAATATGTGCCATGAATGTTACTTCCTAAGTGTTTGAAACTGCTCTTTTTAAATCTTTTTTTCCCTCCCGCCCTGTGGATTTTTCTTATCGTCTGGGAGGAGAAAGAGTCTTTGAAAACTGAAAGGTCAACTTGTAAACCACAGCATATAGTTTGGTTACTGCAATTTGCTGTTTGCTTAAGAATCTCATTTAACCATTTACGTTGTGCGGTGCTTCATATTTACATTCAGCACATGGTAACAGTAACGCTACTTATGCAAAATACAACAGACGGAACTTTTCCTGAAATAACCAGTTAGTCTTGGAGTTTCTATACAATCTCCCTCTTGAGTAAGTAATAAGAACAAAATCACATATTGAATGATATTCTTAGGAACATATGTTTTAATTGGTTCCTGTGCACCACGTTTTCCAAGATGGCAGTGCCACGAAGCAACATTAATATCTATTCAAAGCAAAGTAGATCACAGCTGGCAGGTAGATTTTATTAGAGACTTACGAGGAAGAAATAAATTAAGCCACAAGGGATAAAACTGAATAGGTTGAGGGCTGACTGAACCCAGAATGTTATCCACCCTCCTATGTCAAATTTGTCTGGCTTGCAACCAGACTTAACTAGGTTGTCCTTGAGCACAATAAGATGAGGCGCTGCGTTTGTTCTGGAGGTCCTCTCTTCCAGAAGGCATAAATGGCACCAGCCTTCACCTGCTCTCTGTTTCGGCAAGGAACCCGCTTCATTGATTCGTCTCTCCATATTGCAAAGAAAGGGGCAAGCTTTCATCCCAGTAGCATTGCCGCAAATAGAAATTAACGCCATAAAATCGACAGCTCTACCCTGGCTGTATGTATGCATCAAGGCTTTTCTTTTTTCCATGCTACCAGCTGGCTTAATTAAAAAAGAAAACAAACGTATTTTCCCTAAAAACCTTTCTCCAGTTTGCAGCGTATGTAGGGACCGAAGCTGGGGCACTCAAATTTAGTTTAAATCATTGACAGTGAGAAGGTATTGTCACCTGATAAACAGTGGTCTGTGGGTCTTGTTAAAAATGGATGATTTATAGCCTACGAGACGCAACAAAGTCCTGATGATACTGACAGGCATGGGGAAGGACCGAGCGTCCTTCTGCAGCGAGATGCCCCTGGTCATGTCCTCTGCTGGTCAGAAATTAGACATAGGAACTGGGTCAGAGGGCAGCTTCATCTCCTGCAGATTCTGATTAATTTGCTCATGTTAGACTCCCACACACACCTCTCTTTCTGAGGCTGTGGGCCCCAGCAGCTCTGGATAGAAACCATTGAAAATTTGGTGATGTGACGCCTGCTCATTTGATGAAAGTGAAACTTTTTTTTTTTTTTTTAATGTGAAAATGCATGGATTTTATTGAAGTTTTTTAAGGGGAAATATTTCCTTCCAATAAGATCAAGTATTTTACGCAATCCGAAATGATGTTAGAAATAAAAAAAAAAAAAAAAAAGTTGATGTAACACATGTTCAGCTAATAAATATGAAACACTGTGACCTCTGCAAGTGTTATTTCAATTATTCTTTTTGCTAGGCAGTCCTGAGTATGTGTACCCAAGAGTAGTCTGAGACTTGAAGAGTTTAAAAGCTTGATTTTATTTCAGTTCCTGTAGGTGGGCAACGAAAGCTGGTAGTGGCGAAAGAAAAAGCACAGCGCTGTCAAAATAAGCATTTTTTTGACACTTTTTTTTTTCTTTTCTACAAGTTTTTGTAAATCCAACTTGAATATAAATAGAATTATGGGTTGCAAATCTTTTTTCTTATTTGTTTAAATTTTGTTGTGGCATATTATTGATCAATTTAAAACTCAGAGAAAGGCGGTGAGATACTTGAATCTAAAAAGAAGTGTATGTTAAAATATTTCATATTTTATTTTTGAAGGAAATTCTTCAGATTATTATAATGAAAAGGCTTATTAAATTGCATCTATTTACATTTTCATTTTTCTAAAACCTGAAAGCACTTTGTGTGCGTTTCATCACTTCCCTGCAAATAGGAAGCTCATTTGTCAGATTCACCTTCTAGTTGTGCAGGTCTTCCACAAGGCAGAATTGGAGACAGAAGCATTTACCAAAAAAAGAAATGTCTATAAAGCAGTGGAAATTGGCGGGCAGCTTAAGGGACAGATCTGATTTCTTTTACAACATTTAAATTATGCTTTGCAATTGACTGTGTTTCCAGTTGCCAGTGTCCCCTTAACTTTCAGGTCTTTGTGAGGACAGAAGTGCTTTATGCAGAAGCTGACCTAATTTTATTTCCTTTTTCATGTGTATTTCAACACAGGAAAGTTAGTAGCATCCTAATATATTATATACTGTAATTATGACATGGCTGTACTTGTGTAGTTTCAATGCAGATGCACTTTTTTTTTCACGTTCTGCATGAACCAGTTGCCTTCAATAAGAACTGAAGTGACCTCTTTCTTTCAAAAACTATTTATTACAGTTGCAAGACCTACGTATTCTATTTCCATATGCACTGCTGCTGGTTTGTGCCGGCAGCAGGCTGTTCTCCTTTAGCTGTGATAATAGCCAATACAAAAACAGGCACTGCTATAAATTCATTAAGCCGGCAAATGAGCATTAATAAAATGGGACAATAAAGGATTCCATAGACTTTTAAAATTACAGGGGAAACCTTTGAAGGTTTAGTAGTGTTCTAGATGTAGTGGTATAAGGAAACGAGAGAAACGTAAGAAGAAGTGGTATTTTTATTATCCAACTGATAAAAGTTGGAATAAACATTTCTGAAGGGCTTGAGAGTTCAAAAACATGTCCATTTTTTTTCTAGCCCTCCGCCTGATATGTCCAGCTTTCCATGTCTGAAAGTTTCCTTATGTTTTCTAAATGTATGAGTTGCTCTGAGAAGAAATATTTTGCCTCTTTACGAACTTTTCCTTTCCTGAGATCTTAGCGGAGTTAAAAAGAGGAAATGTAAAGTTATGTCAATGAAGGTGATATCTCAGGTATAAGCCTGCAAAAAAGTCCGTGTTTTTTTTAGCCAGCTCAGGTACTCAGCTTTTATCTCCCACACATGTAATACACCGTTTCTTCCCGAATTGCCTCTTGGTTGCAGGTATCTCTCTGGAGAGGTCAGACTTTTCCCAGTCTACATGTCTCTAAAACACTGGAACCTAAGAAATCTTTCGACTCTTCTCAATTAAAAATGCCCCCTATTGAGCTAACACTTTTTTTGATCCTCTGTTCTTCCTGCTAGACCATTGCCATGCGGCAGTAAGCAGACATTAACAGAGATGTATCTTGTAGCCAAGATACAAAAAAATGGCCTGATTTGATTAAAAAAACCCAAAAAAATTCCATAAGATTTTTTTCCTTGTAATACAGGCTTGTTAATAGCAATTTTCTTTACTATAGCTTTTCTGCTGCAGTCTCATGACTCATTTGGAAAAGTTTGCTGAGGTTTGTAATTGGTTTGGTCAACCTAAGCTGTGTTTCATTGATGTTAAACTCAAAACGAAAGATTAGGTTGTGAAAGCTGTCTCCTACAAGAAATCCAGTGCTGCTCTTCTGAGTATTTGAGTATTGTGTGGACTGAATAGTATTCAAGGTGCTCTCACTGTATTTTGTTTGCAATGTCTCACTGTAGAGATCATGTCATGTCACTGGGAGAAGAGTGCCCATGGCACGGTGCCGGACTTTACAAAAGCTCTTATATGTTCCTACAGTGTACCCTTGATTACTACCTACATGATTCTTAATTTTTTCTACCAAAAGAATGGACCTCTGAGAACTCAGTGCACATTTGTATTTTCTTTACAATAATGCTCAGACAATGCCCTACAGTACCACCTCCAGCTCTGGCCTCTCCAAGACAAGAAAGGCATCAATAAACTGGAGCGAGTCTACCAAAGCTGGTCAGGTGCTGGCGTACTTTATAAAACTGGGTTGGAAAAGCATTAGAGCCAAATTCATTTGTAACGTCCAGAGGTGCTAAAAATGTAAAAAGAACTACTTCTTTTTTTTTTTTTTTTTTTTTTCCTTGCAATTTTGCCCCATTATTACTGAAACATTACAGCTGCAAGGGAAATTTTGGTTTGAGCTCAGAGAAAAGTTTACAGGGCCTCTTCATTATGTCTCTCAGAAGTTACTCTTGGAAATATTAGATTTGGTGAGAGTATAAAAAGTGCACTTCATAGTCTTTTTGCAGGACGGTTTATGTCTGAACAAAGGTGCAAAAATCCTATTTAAAACTGTTCATTTTATATATGTACTACATGAAAATAAATCACATTTTTATTTTAACTCCTTTGTGTCTAAAAATTTAATTAGCTTCCATTCACTGAGAGTCAGTTTTAATGCATCTACTTGACACCCGTAATTTTCAAAAGGTACATACCAAGACTGTTGTTTTAGTGAAGTCGGGGGTCTAACGAGGCTCCTCACAAGGGTGATAGCTCATCACCAGGACAGAATTAGGCTGTATATGCTACTTTCACAAATTGTTTAAGAATTAATTAGATTCAGGCACTGAAACAAATGCTCTCGCATTCTCTCTTCTCGATTCCTACCCCACTCTATCTAATGGTTCTTCCTACTTCCTTGGGCTGGAGATTGCTTAAAGCTCAGCAAAAGAAGTTACGTGTTGGATTATTACTGGCCGGCGAAACTGTGAAGGACATACAACTCTTTGTAGGTATTCTGTATTTTCTGAATCTGCAATTTGCAGTATTCTCCAAGCTTGTATTGGAGCCGGGGCCACCCGTGGCTAATCCTGCAATATCTCTTGGTCGTAACTACCTCCTTGCAGTTCCCTGAGCTTTGTGTCCCTACCTGGTCAGCAACTTCTTGGTCTGACCGAGGAAGATGATAGGACGAGGGGTAACGGTTTCAACCTGAAAGAGGGGAGATTGAAATGAGATCTGAGGAAGGAATTCTTGGCTGTGAGGGTGGTGAGCCCCTGGCCCAGGTTGCCCAGAGAAGCTGTGGCTGCCCCATCCCTGGAGGGGTTCAAGGCCAGGTTGGACGGGGCTTGGAGCAACCTGGGCTGGTGGGAGGTGTCCCTGCCCAGGGCAGGGGGGTGGAACTGGATGATCTTTAAGGTCCCTTCCAACCCAAACCAGTCTGTGATTCTGTGATTCTATGAAGGAGACTGGCCTGTGCCAGGAGCAGAACCAGGCCAGGTGTAAATGGAAGGGAAACCACATGTAGAACCAAACTCTATTTTGCAGAATGACAAACGGACTAGGTGGTAGATTTACATGACTAGTAAGAATAGCCGACTGGACACTGTAAATTATTTTCCATGAGGTTAAAGCTATGAGTGCGTTTGCTGCAGTTAGAAGAATGAGGAAAAAATATCCTTATTCTCTGCTCACAAATCCTGAGAGATCCTGTGGTTGTGACCTAATACATGTAACACTCCTATCTGCACAGTTTTTGAACAATTTGCAAACATCCCATTCTTCTAATCTTTGCAGATGCATTTACCATATGTTGGATGGCCAGCCGTTTATTGCCTGTACCAAGTAATTTTTCTGCAGTAAAATTATCCAGTATATCCTTGGAAACTCAATAAAATGGCAAGTAAAGTATTTCTATGACACTACTCAATAAGACACTGAATTCACCGCCCTTTGACAAATTCCCGTAACTTTAAAATTTTTTTAAATGGTAGTTTTGTTCTAAGAATAGAAACTGGAAAATTAGTGAGTATTGCTAATGTTAACAGCACAGTTAATATATTTTTTTTTGACTCTGAAACCAAGATTTATAGGAATATCAACTGGACCAAGGTATGGATTTTGTAGCTGGTTATATCCTTTTATTATCTGGAAGTTGGAGTACAATAATTCTGTTCCCAGCAGGACTCTCTCCACAAACTATGACTCTTGCAACCTTCTGAATAAAGTACTTTTTAAAGTGTTTTTTGACATAAGATGTGATACCTGTATACAATGATCTGTGCTGTTTGATTTTTACAAAAATGCAAGGTATGCTTTTGGTCGTGTATATGAACTTAGAAATTTTACGGGTCTCATCCAACTCAGCTACTGCCCCGATAGCTGTAGTCCTGTGGTGGGTGGGAAAGCTGCCCCAAAAATCTCTCCTCTCCCATTTTAGTTTGTTCAAGTAGGAGACTCAGCAGGGCAGAAGCAATTGTGAAGGACAATGAATATCTGAAGGGTGGCACTTATTTCATGGGCATGTAATATAGTTTGCTGCCACTCGTGAGGATTTTTGGTGCTTCTAATTAAGTTCTATAAAAGTAGAAAAAAAAGCCAATTAGATAAACTGAGGAACTGAAAAATATTACTGACTCCAAAAACCATGAAACCAATGCCCAAAATATACGAGGGTCAGCTGAAGTAAAAAACATTTAATCTCTACACTGTATTATTACTTTTTTCCCTAGCCCTTTCTGGAGCGTGAGTACCTGTAAGGAAAGCAATAGCCACAGATAATAATCATGCTGCCAGTTGAGGTATCGTACCTAGGATTAGCCGGGGCTTAGGAGAAGGACAAGGTCATTGCCAGGGCTCTCCAATTACCACTAGTATCACTACCTTTTACTAACGTGTCAAACGGCGACAAGCTTTTGAAGGCTAAATCCAGCGGCAGCAGCTTCTAGATGGGTTAGTGGTAAATGAGTGACACTGAGTCTGAGAGTTTGTCATTGTTTGTCAAGATAAGTTCACAATGAAGATGACTTTCATTTCCAATATAAGCTATCACAAAAAGGATTGCACCTATAAACGGTGCTGCTAAATGCCTGACCCTGACAAGAGAGAGGCATTAAGTAAAGTTAATAACAAATTCCCAGGGCTATTTGAGATAATTATTAATTGTTATTAAGTTGTGTTTTCAGTAGTTTTTGTTTCACTTTTCAGAGTCATAACTAAATTTATGGTGTTCCTTTAATTAACAGGGTTTTTGGGGATGCTAACCTGTCAAAGGGCTGCATTGTTTGTTTCCTAGCAATGTTTTTCAACATTTATGCAATAAGACTCGGTGGGTGGAGAGAAACCCCGTAACCGGAGGGCTCACAAGCTGAATGTTGTTTGTTTACTCTTTAGCATAATTTGATTCCTGCTTCCCTGATAAACAAAAATGACTTGATAATCCTCTCCCTCTTGGGGGTAGGGAGGGTAGAAGGAGAAGAAAAGGAGAGTTTGCACACAATATGGCAGTTTCACAAGTGAAATTCACAGGATCCCCTAGAATTTGGCTCAAAACGCTTAAGGAAGCTCAAGGGTATTCCACCAGTAAGTCACAGCATAATTAGTTGCTTCTGGAAATTGTAGTTATTCCCCATTGTTCATTAAGCAGATGGGCTACCTGCTCTTACCTACCCTTAACTGTCAGGACCTGGGAAGAAGTTGATGAAATTCAGCCCGTTCTTAGAGTCATTTCTTTAACCTGGCTGCAAATCCTGTGGCAGGGAGTGGATTTGGCTGCAGGGCATGACGCACCCCCCTCCTCCAGCACGCCCCCTTCCCCCCTCTCCGTGCTCCTGGATGCTGCGGCACATGGCTGGGAACCCTCCCAGGGAGCACAGGCTTGCACGGGTGGGATGTCCCAGGGTGGGATGCCACCAGACTCCAGCGATCGCTGCCAAGTGCAGGCTTGGAAACCAAGGTCACTTTTTGAAAGGCACGCTCTGAAACTTTTGGGGTTTTCCATAGGAAATGCAGGAGCACAACTCTCTGGATAAGGCAGAAAAATCTGGCAAGCCCTGACTTGTAACATGGAAATGTTTGGAGAAAAATATACAGCAAAAGTAGTATTTGTTAGCTGTTCTTTGTAAAGCAAACTGAAGCTTATTCAACTAGTATGAAGAATTTACGTATCCCCAAAATTGCAAAGGAGGATCAGTTACTCGCAGTCCTTCAGAAAAACAATGTCAGTGCTCATGGTGTCTCAAAAAAGCTGCCATTAACCAAACGCCAGGCTGCATTTCTTGCAAAGACTTAAATGGAAGGATAAAATAACATTCTCATCCTCAGTTTAGTCCTTTGGTATAAATAACTTTTGATAGCCTCAGTTACACTGTTTTTCTTATTTCTCATGTGAATAATTGAATCACAGGATCGTGGAATCAGAGAATCATGCAAATAATTGTCTTATAAAAAGGCCCCAATGTGAATATGTCATTATAGAAGGTGTATAGAGGATACTAAAGTCTGAAATTAGACTGTCTTCAAATGTGCATCTGACTCATTCAACAGGACTTTTTGGTTGTGATTTAGATTAAAAAAAAAAAAAAATAGAGCAACACCTGATTTGTTTCCATTCTATTTCAGAAGTTGATTTTACAAGTGGATTTTCTTTATATCCTACTTATGAAGGGCTTATGAAGTGAAATCTTGACCCTGAAGTTGATAGGAGTCTTACCACTGACATAAGCTGCACTGGGATTTCACCTCTGGTATATTTAATGGTGAACAACCAAAAGACCCAAGTTCCAGCAAGAAAGGATAATGTGCCAGTTCTACTAATTATGGCTTTTACCTAGACATAGTGATTCAGAAGAACCAGCTTGACCGTATTTTTATCTACAGGGCTACAGTTTGTCATCAGAAAATTAGTCTCTTGGATGGGGGAGTTTTGTATCCTGCCATATAATACTCCAACGGTACAACCATTTTTGTATATTGGAGAAGTCCAATATACAAATGTAAATTGTGATTTGTTATGGTGTCCAATATCTTTCTGTTATCAAAAGTCCAACTAAATCCTTTAAGGTTTGATTTTTACAGAGTTCATCACTTGAACACTTTCGCTGAGTGACTCAGCACTCAAGTCTAGACAGAAACATACAGAAAAACTCCAACCCCCCCCCTAAAACATACTTTCAGTCTGAGTGTCTGCTCTCTTGACAGCGATCCTGCGTGACTCAGGTTCCTTTTTTTTTTGGGAACTCACGGTTGCTCTCCTTCCTGGGGAATTTGTATACCCGTGAAGCTGTGCTGAGGTTTAGCTGAGAGCAGCAATATTTTCCAAACACAGACACGGGGAGAGAGAGAGAAAAATGTGGGCTTTTTACTTGCACGTTTTTGCCTCTCTACTTTCAGATAGTTTACTAATTATATGTACTGTGAATTTACTGTGCCGTTAGCAGATTCCTTGTGGGATTGTGTTTTGTTTCTCATCATCTAAGTTACTCATTCCCAACACAAAGTTGAGCCTTTCTTCAAGGGAAGAGAATGTGCTTTGCATTTATTCATTATTTTTTTTCTCTCTCTCTCTTTTTTTTTTTTTTTTTCTTTTTTTTTTTTTTTTTTCCATAAGGGCTCCCAGGAGCTCTAAAATTAAGCTTGGCTGAAGCGGTACTAGGACTGCGCTGATCTCAAACCAAACGAGAGGGCGTTTGCAGGAGACCTGTGACCTGGAGGCACTCAGCTTGAAGTCGTCTGCTTTCTGCCTTTCTCGGAGATGTTCTGACCCCAGGTAACTTCTTTTCCAGGAGGTACAATATTCTGCCATTTTTTATATCATTCAAGCTTGGCATGAAAACGGATGTCTGGTCCAGAAGCTTTTAGATGATGGGCCTGCCCTCAGTTCTCCCTAGCTCTTGCATTGTTTATCTCTTTTCTTTGAACACGTACAGATCACCGTGTGAGCTTCATTTTGTAGTTCATCCAATGTGCGCGCATCCCCTACCATCAGCCGCTTCTCTCTCAGAAACTTGCAGGTCCGCATACGTTGACAAAGTTTGCATAACAAACAAGTTATTGCCAGATCAGAGGAGAACATCATACAGCAGAAAGACATCAAGAGGTTGTGAACGCTCGTCCTAAATATCAGTAGCCTTTAACCTCACCTAGCCATGGCACTGGTGTTTACTTAACGGTCCTTCAAGAAGCCAAACTAATAATGTGTTAGGTGAAAGTCACCGTAGGTTGACATCTAACTGAAACTCAACAATGCATATAAATGATTAAAATATTTATATTGACTCAACTGTGCTTAAGTACCTTTTAAAGTGTCTTCATAGGATTTATGAGCAGCTGCTCTGTCGGGTAGGTTGAAGAAAGCATCCACTTCCCACTACAGCGTGATCGTTACTTTAACAGCTCACTCACCACCGCTGTTTCCGTAAAACCTGAACTGCTGCCCTCCCTCTTACATTACACAATAGACACATTTTCCTGCTCAATCTTCATCACGGCAACACAACAATATACCGTGATTCTACAAAACTCTAACGACCTCCTCTTTCTTAACAGTGTCTCAAAAGTTTCGACCAGAAGAGCCAAAGCTCTTGACTGACTTTGGGTCCAGGCTTAGACTTTAAAGGTCAAACTTAATCCAAAGTCAGTTTAAATAAGTTTCTTATGAGTTTCTGCATTTTTTTTTTTTTTTTAAATGAGTTGGACATCTCACTGCTACAATTGTTGAATGATGGGAAAAAATCAAATAGCACCAGAGACAGGGAAATTGGAATCCCCTAATTCAAACCTTGCACTTAAACTGAAAATAAATTAAAAAATGGTTTGAATTAACAACATAGAACCTAAAATGCAGAGGGGTACTTTTCCATCCGAAGTGTGTAACTACCACAGTATAAAGAGGCAAGGTGAGGTGTGTACTGGTGTGCAGTAATACCAGTGTAATAAGCAAGATTTTTTTTTTTTAAGTCTGTTTTTGTGTTGTTATACTTTTCTTTTTAATGATTTTAGAGCAGTTAGATTCTGTCCTTGTGCAAAGGGCACAATTTTCTCATCTTTTCTCATTTGGGTTTATGTAAGCTGACATTTGCTGTGCCATTTCTCTCACTCTTAGCTATTTAAAGGCGCTTGCCCAAAGAATCCTTTTGGGAACTGGCTTTCTAGACTCGGGGCTGATGTTGCTTTCTGGGTGAAACCTTCTAACCTCTTCAAAGAAAAGACAGGTTTGACCCCAAAGCCCTTATTTATAACAACCAGTCACAAGGTGACCATCCTGCGTGACCTGTGGAATATACTACACGCTATTTTTAGATGCCACAGAATGCACTCAAGGGCAAATGACACAATCCATGATTAGCAAAGAATTCCTGCAGAAGTATTATTCAATATTGAGCCACATAAATGGACCCAAAATAAAGAAAATCAAGAAAAGATAGATAGAGGCTTGAATAGTGTTTGAGTTCTTCCTGGATGCCTCAAAGTACTGATGTTTTTCCCCTCTAACCAAACAAAAGCAATTCTAATTTAAAGGTTAAATTAAATGCCTTAATTTTATGCTTATACACATGTGTTTATATATACATGTAAACTTCAATATCCTATCTTGTACATACCATAGTTTCAAGAACACGTAAATATGCTTCTTTTTCGATCTTTAATTTTCCACAGAAAATGGTCATTCATACGCATCAAGTGACTGCTAATGTGATTTAAGCAAACAAATACACACCAAAAATCAGAGGTCCAAATGTAAATTGAGCACAAGCATATAAATAAATGCACACTGAGTATAAATAATGACAAAAAAGGTTTTTACTTTGATGCACATGGATTGAAACATTTCCCTGTAAATAGTTCATAAGAGCACGTTTAACAGAAAGCAAGACTTACGGGTCTGTGAACAGGGCAGGGAATCAGAAACAATTTCAGCTTTTAAACATGGCCTTCTCCTGAGCTTAGCAAATCACTTAATCAGTCAAATTTAAATATCTTAAAGATTGGATAACTGTTAGACAAGAGTACCAGAAGAATTTAAATATTTAAAGTAGTTTAGCAAACTTTTTTTTTTTTTCCTTGAGATCGTTTAAGTTCACAGTGATTTAGCTATTGAAGTATTAAGACGTACTGTTGATGATCAAATGCAATGCTGCATGGCTATTTCATCCAGCAAAGAGAAACTTAGTCACGACTTTAACTTTTTGATAGTGAATTACAACAGTAGGACTTGAAAAATTCACACCGTTTTGCTAACAGTGGTCAATGCCTTATTATACAGCTCTCCAGTAGAGCTGCGCTACAGTTATTAAACTCACAATGCTTTTTTATGATCTTGTGAAACTGGATGATTTTGGAACTTGTAAACCTTTGTTTAGGGCTGGAGAAAATATGAAATTCTGGGCAGACAGGTAAATAATTTGGTGATGGCGAATAATAATATTTTGAATTCCTTTGAAAGGTTTTATATTCCTGTTTTAAACATCAACTTTCAAGAATTTAAACTGAGTAATAGAACGTATTCCTTTCACTGAAATTTGGCATTAGTGACCCAGACCAAGAAACTTGGTGTGTTTTCTTTTTATATATGCATATATATACTCACACTTCGTACAAATGATATAGAATACAGACGTGATCTCATAGGTAAAAAAGTGTTATTTTTAAATAGAAAAAATGCCCCCCCCCCTAAGTTAGAAGCACATGGAGAGAAAGGAAAAATATTTGGACTCCAAGATCTACATAAAAGGTTTTAAAGTCATTATTTCCAAGTTTATCTCTCTGCACACGTACTTCCAGTTTTGTGGCTATCATCAGTTATTCTTGCCACAGCTGTAGAAGTTTTTTCTAGAAATTTTCGGTTGTGCTGGCCTATGCTTTCAGCAGATCTCACCAGTTAAATAGGGTCAGCTCTGTTCTTTCTACGGCCAAGGGAAAAATAATGGTGCTGATTCACCCTTTCCTCTGAATCAATATTAAGCTCAGTGGTGTGCTAGGAGTGAAGCTATTCTTTTTAAGGAGGTCAAAACAAGATCCTGATTGCTTCTGACTTAAGGAATCCTTGATACATTTTGGATGTGGAAGGCTGTGTCTCAAAGCCAGATTAAAACTCAGAGATAGCTTTCTGCTGCTTTGAATTACCCTTATGGTATCAATTAGCCCTGGTGCCCTGTCCTCAAGCTTTGATAATGCAGCCATGTGCTCGTATGCATCTGTTATGGTTCACCCTTAGGAAAGCCTCAAGAGCTGGGTTTTTTTGGTACCTGTAGCATTAGTTTTTCTTTAAAATAGTTGTGATACACCGTGAGAAAGCCAAGCACCATCTTGAAAGTGTAAAGGAAGTGGTGAAATAGTCACATTTTAAGAGGGCATGTTTTTTTTTTCAGCAGTTCTTCACTCTTCCAAATTTAACCCCCTTATATGGGTAACTCTCCACAAAACAGGCATCTCTGAAAAGCTGGCAACATTTAGACGTACTGAAATGCAAAAAGGAGTGTTGGGCTGTATTCCATATGTTTTTACAGTTTCCAAACAATTCATTAATTCTTGCCACTGCAAGCCACTGTGTGTGTCAGTGGTGCTGTATGATCATATGGAGCTTCAAAAAACAAGATAACAACGAAAAAGGGTTCGTGGAGGAGACGAGAAAACATCTGCAAGTCCTCAGAAAATGTTAGTGAGCATAACACAAACAGATTTTAATTCTTTGATTAAAGGGAATGTAATTTGGGAATATATTTTTTTTTGCCTGTCTGCGAGACAGAACAGCAGCATTCAGTGAAATCAACAAGAGTTGAAGCAAAGCACACAGTGGATGAAGTACCTAGGTGAGCATCAAAGTTAGCCAATGTGATGATTAAAAACCTGAAGACATTTTTGAAAATCTGGCATTTTTCATGCTTAAGCCAGTGACCAGCCTGAAAGGTGAGCGTTTCTCTGTAGCTGAGTTCTCGCACCTTCTTCACTTAAAGCAATGATTGTTCAATGATTGATATCGCTTCGAGGGACAGAAAACAGGGCTAAATAAGCGTCTCGTGTAATCTGGTACGACGACAGCTAGGTTCTCTTCTTGGAAACTCTCCGTCATGGTAAACAAAGTTTTCCAACATTGTGTTTCATCCTAATGGTTTCCCTGAGGTAGCAGGAGTAGGACAAACAGGCTATTTGAAGGCAGAACTTTGCTTTATATGATGAATGCATATAAACTGAATAAAGGTTTGTTCTTCATTGCTGTTTCAGTTACTATTCTATGTTAACATTTTTTTTTTTTTCCCAAAATAAAGCTGAAAAAACCCATGTCACTACTAGTACTAGTGAGCCAGCAAATTCCCCTCCAGAGTTATTGGAAATACACCCCAGAAATAGTTCAACAACTCTGTTTACATTCAGAAGCAGGAGTAGCAGATATTTCATAGAAGACATTATTTTCTGCAAGGTATTTAGTTTGCTTTTGTCAGCAGAGGTGAGGGGCAAGCAAGAAAAATTTCTAGATCATTCATCCTAAATGCTCAACGTTAAAACAAAAATAGCCCTATTTTATGTGAAAGGTGCTCTAAATTTCTTAGAAAACAGTTGATCCACACAAAAATATGTCCCCTGGAAGACAGTCAAGGTTTTGGTGCCACGTGATGTTCAAGTAGCACAAGGCTAAGCTGCAAAAAAAGGAAGGTTTTAACACCTCCTTTCCCCTCTCCGATTTAGGGCCATCGAAGGGGGAAGAAATGCCTGTTATGGGTAGAGGGATGGCTGCTGCAACGAAATTTCTCACCTGTCATAAGCAGTCCTTGATGAATTCCATGAGAAATTAGTCCTACCATACGACAAACCGGCTGCCTCTTTGTGCGCGGTGCTGGGCTGCTCACTTTGCAATGATTCCCTTGAGTTAACGCTACTCAGCACCTTGCAAGACTCAACTTCTTGCAGGATCAGGCTCCAAGTGCTTAAAACTGGTCTTTGCAAGCACTTCTTACAACATATCTTTGGGTGACAATGCAGTAAAAAATTTTTACAAATCACAGCCAGCAGTTATATTTTGCATATGATTCCAAGGAACTGCTAATGAGCTATACAACTTATTTTCAGAAGGGGGGGAAAGGAAAAAAAAAAAAGATGAAAAAGGGCTTATGAAACATTTTTGGCAGCTTCTTCAAACTGTTTTAGAAAAACGCAGGGAAAGGTTAAATGCCTTAAAATGGGTATTTTTGACATTTGCCCTTTTATCTCGCTGAAATTCCGCCACCAGTTTTTTCATGTTGTTAACCTCACGTGTCAAGCGCGCAGCGGAAGAAAAGCCCCGCGACGAGCTGGAGATGCGGCAAAGCCTTGGGGCTCAGAGTACCCGCTGTTTTTGAAGGGGTACGAAGGTTCGGAGCCCTTCAGGTTGGGTGGGTGGGGGGGGGTTGTGGTTGATGGTGGTGGGGGGCAGGAAAAAAGGGTATTTCTCATGTTTTTTTCTGCTACAAGCTGGCCGTGGCGCTCCGTGTTTCCTTTAAGTGTGCGATTCCAGCGAGGTCTGTGTTCTGTCTGCTGTGATGTATCTCAGTGCAAACAGCTCACTGTTAGCCATTATGTACCTATTAGCACTGATTACTTTCTGATAGCTCTTCACCAGTTGGTTTCACTCACTTTGACAGATTTGGTGCTTTGTTTAACCTTTAAACTAGTGGGGCAATAGCATTGCTGACAGAATTGGAGAAATAATTAAGGAAAACTTAGCCAAGGCATAAGAAAACAACTGTAACAAGGCCAGTCTTTCTGGTGGGTTTGAGAAGTTGTCGGATGACACTCAGGAAAAGGATGGAGTATCCACTGCAATGGCGATAGCACAATACAGCATAATTATGGCTATTTCCAGTTTAATCTTCAGGAATCCAGTTTAAAGAGATTATTGCTGCTTTAATAATTTACTTTTTTTTTGATCTCTGTAAGTACATACTGCCGAGGACAGGAAATAATTTATCTCTGCATTTGTTACAGAACGTGTAACAGCAGTGAGAATCCTAATATTTTAGAGAGCACTTCTGTTTTGATTTATGAGGGAGAAAGAAAACCTCAGTATTTTTAAACATTGTCTGTAAAGCTGTTGCAAGAAATGACAACTTAAAATCAAATGTTTTATCTGTTGATGTTACAAAGCGACTTAAAGATTGCGATGTATGAAAGAGATCAGATAATAATAAAATAAAATAAAATAAAAAGAGTCCTCTTCCACAAAGATCTTCACCCACCCAATTTATGTTTGACAGTGTTTTGGAGGCAATGCCTTTGAGTTAAATTCACTCCGCTCCCACTGAGCCTTTACAGGGAACTAAGGTATGAAGTCCCAAGAAGGGATGAATTAGAGTTGGATCAATGAGGTTATTAATACATAGGTAACATAAGAAGCGTCTTCTAAACTGCGGCAGGGAATAGGTTGCTGTGTTACCGTAAATAGGCTCCAAACTCACTTTGCGCCATTGCACCAGGCTGCAAACGGCATCAGCTGCAAAGCTGCATCCTGAGGACCTGCAAGAGTAGGAGCTCGAGAGAAAAATGATCTGGATAGAAGCCGATATGCCAGCTTGCTGGTAACTGCCCAGGCACCTACCTTCAATTCATTGCTGCCTGGAGCAACGACACTCTCCCAGTATTGTGAGAGGTTGTCTGTCCATGAGAGAATTGTGTCGCTGGGGCAGCATAACCCTTGTGGTCCTCTGGCTCTTGAGGTATCCCCACCTGGAGTACTGTGTCCAGCTTTGGAGTCCGCAGCACGGGAAGGACACGGAGCTGTTGGAGCGGGACCAGAGGAGGCCCCGGAGCTGCTGGGAGGGCTGGAGCCCCTCTGCTGTGGGGACAGGCTGAGAGAGCTGGGGGGGTTCAGCCTGGAGAAGAGAAGGCTCCGGGGAGACCTTCCAGCCCCTGCCAGGCCCTAAAGGGGCTCCAGGAAAGCTGGGGAGGGACTCTGGATCAGGGAGGGGAGCCATGGGACGAGGGGGAAGGGTTTTACACTGAAAGGGGAGATTGAGATGAGATGTGGGGCAGAAATTCTTGGCTGTGAGGGGGGTGAGCCCCTGGCCCAGGTTGCCCAGAGAAGCTGTGGCTGCCCCATCCCTGGAGGGGTTCAAGGCCAGGTTGGACGGGGCTTGGAGCAACCTGGGCTGGTGGGAGGTGTCCCTGCCCAGGGCAGGGGGTGGCACTGGGGGGGCTTTAAGGTCCCTTCCAACCCAAATCATTCTGTGATTCTATGATTCTATATGCCATGTCAAACCCTCAAAGGAGCTTTTGTCCTTAGCTGGCCCTCGCCTGTCCCTAAGTCCCGCTTGTTCTCTGCATCCCTGCACAGACTATCAGGACTCCTGATGTGTCTTGGAGCTTGGGTGGCATGGACCATAATCACACTGACCATCTCAGACGTCTTTTACTATTCAAAAACTTGGTGGTTTTCTCTCTTTATTAAAGTTAGGAGCTGTCTACTTTGTTTGAAGGAGGATTCAGCATTGCCACAGGAGGAAAAAAGAAAATGTTTAAAGAGGAGATTGTGGCTGTTAACCCGCAGAAACACAGACGGCGTTCACAGCAACTGCTGTACACCTTCAGCTACTTCAAAGACGACCATCTACTTTAAATCCAGTCAATTTTCTCAAATGAGTTTTCACGTTGCCACTCTTCTCTTTTACTGAGAGTGATTCAACCTGTTTTGGAAGAAATACAGTGCTCCCATTTATGATCAGCATATGTTCAGGTTTATGATCAGCATAATTTTCACAAAAGCTGAGTGAAGATGCAGACTTCTGAAAGGCAGCCTGGTACCCTGCAACGATTACAGCTCATGAAATCCAGGTCTTTGTAGCTGGCACAAGATAGGCAACCTGCAGGAGAAGCCTTTCTGGACTTTTTCTTGTGATCGTTTCTTTTTTTTTTTTTTAATTTTTATTTCTTTTATTTAAATAAGTCAGTTAAAAATGGAATCTGTCATAATATTTTTGTCTTTCTATCAGCCAAAACTGGCACGCAAATCACAGAGCCCGGAAAACAAGTTTCATTACTGCATTCAGATAATTAAAATCTAAATAATATTCCAATACAGTAGCCAAAATAGTCTGCGTGACCATTAATAATTGAAGAGTTTGTGAGACATTAAAATATAATGCATTCATTATTTTCCTCAGGTTGACTAGGACATTACATGATGTGATGTATTTATGATTCACATCCCTCCTTGCTTTAGTTGTACTTTCCTTGGCTGTGATAATAACCGAAATAGGCCACTTACCCTTTTTCTCAGATGTAAGATACTGACACCAAGCAAGTAGCACAGTTGTCTCTTAATTAAGTGTAGTAACCGGTCTAATTTAGTGTCCTTTCATCAGTCATTTATCATCACTTTTACTGCCCGTAGTATTATTTCTTATGCTAATTGCCAACTGTAACGCTCCTAAACTACATAACTGCGTAAATATTTCCTAGCAAAAGAGTTCAGCATTTCTTACAGCTCATTTTAAAAGTACTCTGCTGAGTGCATGGGTAGCAAATATCCAAAGTAATGGGAATTCGTCTCAGGCCAGGTAAATACAGTGTATTTTGTGGGTTCTGCACTTTAATAGCTTCAGCAACTGGAAAAGTCAAGAGAAGGCTGATATTAAAGATAAGAGAGGTTCCAGTCCCAATAAAGAGGGAAATCCTGAGCTCTCCCCCCATTCTTTTACCAGATATGATTTTTTTAAAGAGTATCTAGAAACTGGAAAGGCTTTTGGCATCACATTTTTCACCCCTGCACATTAAGGTCTCTTGACAAATACAACACCATGTAGAGGAAACAAGAATGGTGTTTCCCCTACTACTGTATGTGAATTGGAAATCACCTTTATCTCATTGTAAAGTGTACAACGTGCTTGACACCTCAAGAGGGTGCGCTTATAATGAGGGTAGGGATAAAGATATCAAGAACTGTGTTAATTAGAGAATTATAGTGCAGTTCTTGTAACGAAAACCAGGAATATGCAGAAACCACACATGAGGCTGTTCTACAGACAGCCTTGTTATTAAAGATGCAGGGGCCATTGCTTGTGGTGAAAAATAAAAGTATTTATTTTGATAGAGCAGATAGCAGCACTGCGGGAATAAGAGGAATTGGGTCATTACAGGTAAACTGAAATCCCCTTCTCTGACTGCAAGGGTAGAGGACTTATACATGAATTCATAAACCCCAGACCAAATGGATTGGTTAGAGATCAGCAGCCACATGAATTTCTCAGTAAATGTCTCTCACCCCATTGCCACTTTTTTCAGTACTCCATATGCTAGATTGCAAACTACAGATTTAGCCCTTTTGCCCAAAGGCATCCGAACCTGTGAAAAGCCTAGCTGAAGCAGTGTCTATTGTTCATTGACAACTTGTCAATTTACTTCCAGGCAAAATAACTCATAAACATGATAAGTAAGGCAGATAAAACAAGAATTCTTTCACACTTTGCAACTTTACTGCAAAAATGCCTTATTTTTCATAAATGTGTGAAATATCCCCTCAGAATTGTGACTGTGCATTGAACTTTAAAACTGTGTGGAAACCGCGCATGCATCTCACGATTTCTGTCTATAATAAGATGAATGTTAAATATTAAAGATGCATTAAAAGTGATAAAATGGAAGATATTCAAAGGTTCAACAACATTCTCATATCGCTAGCTGTTTTTCCTGAGTTAATAAAAGTTCATTTTAAGGAAAAAACTCCAAATGTTTGAATACCAGTCTCTAAACTGACATTCATATATTTCTTTAACGGTTATTGTATAAATCTTTCCACTTCTGGAAACATATAAAACTCCTTTACTTCATAGACAGTGGCAAAGAGCATTAAATAGAAATCAACGACTTGCCAATTTAAAATATGTTCACACAAATAGCTTCCTAGTGTTCAATAACGGTGATGATATTTTTCACAAAAGTTACTTAAATGATTAATTTTTTATGCATTGCCATACAGACAATTTCGCAATCACACACTCAGCGTTTAACTGACTGCACATTCGCACACACAAATTAGTTATTCGCAAGGAAAACTTCAGAACAAGTTGTCAAAAAGCACCTACAGAAATGATGTTATTGCACATGCCATTAGGCTGAGACCATGTTTGTAATGCTAAAAATATTACTTCCCCCCCCCAAAGACAGCTGGCAGTCTCCTCCCTTTGTTCATTTCCTCGCGGTCTCGCAACACGTGCTAAGCTTGTAGCCCCGCGGGAGCAGAGATGCTCCTTCCCACGTGCAGGTACGCATCCTCCAGCCCATGGTACTTCTCACCTCCAGCGTGGTGTTTGCCACAACGCGTCCAATCAGTGCTGTGAAACAGTACCATTACAAACTGAAAAGTAAAGGTGGCAATTTTGTAGTAGACTGCCTTTGGGCCGTCGGTCCATCCAGCCGGGCGCATCGGGGCTTATCACCTCGCTGGGGTGGCCCAGCACTCCCCAGATACGCCATCATGCCCTGCTCCAGTAGAAACGTTGTTCTCCTCCAGTGGCTGGTGGCATGGCCCATTTATGGAATTTCACGGAATCACGGAATTTTTCAGAGTTGGAAGGGACCTCTAGAGATCATCTAGTCCAACTCCCCTGCTAAAGCAGGATTGCCCAGAGCACATCCCTCAGGACTGCATTCAGGCGGGTCTTGAAAGTCTCCAGAGAAGGAACTCCACAACCTCCCCAGGCAGCCTGTTCCAGGGCTCTGTCACCCTCACCGTAAAGAAGTTTTTTCTCATATTTGATCACATCGGTTTAGGTAATCCAAAGCTTATGGTGGCACCCGTTAATTAGCTAAGCCCCCATGGCCCTGGAGCCATTGGGAAGCCATCACTTTCCCTATCCGATGGCTTTTATACAGATGTAGCCACCTTTGGACAAGAGGAAGACAGTGGGGAACAGTTTTTTGCTGAATTACTGCTTTCTGAGTAGCCCATAACTGAAAATGTGGTGTTTTTTTCTTGTTTTCCAGTTATACTTTTTCACCTGTGACCGTGAAGTATCTTGAGCATTAAACTTTTATTTCTAGTAAGGAATTAGAGTTACCAAGCATTAAAAATGCAAACAAATATTTGTGAAACATTTTCTCTTAATCCAGTCATAAAAAAAGATTCCAACTTTAAAAACAGTATTTGCATTATGCATATCTTATTAATATTAGATGATTCTTTGCCACTTATAATTAGAAGAAAAAAGGAAAACAGAATTATGAATACATCATCATCTATTGATTCATTACTGAAATTCACTTTCTGTTTACACATCCTTTCAGGTTTTTATTACACATTCATTTTAACCAATTACAACTATAATTATAATTTACACAGCATAGTTAATCCTTTGTTTTCAGTTTTATCCTAGGGTAGTGTAAATCATTTGTCATTGTTTCTCACAGAACTTCATTTCACTACTCCAGGAATAATGGAAGAGAGATTTTTGGGAGCTATGCTGCTAATAACTCTGATATATAGTATGTATAAAATCGTGGAGTGATTTAAAGTTTAATGCTCTCTAATGTACAAACACCCACTTGTATTACGTTTCTGCATATATGCATTCACAAACACATGTGAATTATATAGTCATAATACTCATCACTCCCATATAATAATACACAGAAGGTCCTCCTTTTTTTTTTTTTTTTTTTTTTTTGTGTTAAGAAGTTGGTATTACTGCACGTCACATACCAGACAGATCCACGGCACTGTGAAAAATTAAAAGCCCTCTAAGGATACGTATCCCTGTTTGTCCATTACCAGCACAGACGTAATGACTGACAAAAGTACCAAACTCCTCAGAGTACACCAGACCACCTTACTTAACATCCTCTTCCTCCCACACCATTTTACCAGACTATTTTCTCCCCATTTCAGCTAATGATTACTTAAAGGACGTGAACAGAGCGGTTGGGGCTGGAGGACAGTTTCATAAAATGTTGCGTGTGCAAAGATGGTAAAAACGTATGAAAGCAAGCCAGTTTTAATTAGTTTGGGACAGAGTTACGGCAACATTGAACTTTATACTGGTGACACTTACTGATCGTCAGTCACGCCGCCTAATGCTGACTTATATACAGTAAAAGTCTGTTATTTCACAGATTTCACCAGCAGCGTTCTACATTTCACCCTGCCCCACTCTGTATCGTGCCGAGTGTGCTTTCCTCTAAGACTACCATGCTGCTCTCATGGACAGCAATGTCACCTGCAGAAACATCCTTATTAAACCGTCTATTTACATGTGATCACAAGCGAAGCTCCTTTTATTAATGAAACTTGTTATGCAAAATTTTTCCTACCATCCCTCTCTTTTCACCAGTGATTAAAATACTGAACACTGCTGTGGGCAAGTTGTGAATGAAAGAGTAAGTATAACTGTGAGAAATGGGAAGCAGAGAAATGTATTTTCGTTTCACAAGCTAGGAAAAACTCAATAACTAACTGCTAAAAGAACCATCGGTTCTCTTAAAAAAACAAAAACAAAACCAAAAAAACAACCCCACAAGTGAATTTGAAAAACATTTCAGTCATTTGCAAGCCATTAAAAGGATTTTGATGTTGAGATATTTTTTGAATATTTTAATACCATCCTAAACGACAGCATGTTCTTTAAATAATTGGAAACTGCAAAATAAATGGGGAAGTTAACACTGGTCTTTTGTGTAAGATAAAGAGTAATACGACTTTTAATTAAAAGTGGTGGTTGATTTGACATTTATACTCCACAGTTCAGAAAACAAATGCATTAACTGTGAATTAAAAGATGTAATATTGATGACGTTATTTCTTTTTCCTTTTTAGTTCTGCTCCTCACTGCCATTCCATAATGTTATGCTATTTAAAAACAGTTTCACTTTCACCTGAAATATACTTCTTAATGTGATAGAACATACATTTCATTTCATTTATAATTTTTGATCAGTTCAGCTATAGGAAATCAGACAATGTACCAATATATTCCAATGATAGTGGCGGTTGTTGGATAAATTCTATTAAAAGGGGAAGAGAAGAATGGAACCAACGTCCTTTTATTTTCTTTCTGGTCTGAATGCACTAGAAATACGCAGCTGTGAGACCCTTCAGAGCATCCATCTCCAGCGTGGGGAAGGAGCACCAATGGTTCTTTACAGCAAAGAAGTTTCAAAAGTTGGCCAAAATTCAGAAGAAGCTGCTGCCTTGTAAATGTGAAAGAGGGGTGGCAGCTCTGGAAGGCTGAGAGCTGAACTTCATCACTGCTGCGACTGCTGGAAATCTTTTGAAGAAGGGGGTAGGTCTGGGCATCAGTGCCATTGGTGGCTTCCTCCTGGACTCTAGACACAGTTCCCACCACCTCTGACACAGGACTAAAGGCAGATGAAAACATTAGAGGTAATTAATCCTCCGTTATGGTTTAGTACATTGACTTTGGGGATTTTTTTTTTCTTTAGTAAATCAAATTATTAAACTACCTTATTATGACTCCCAGTGTTAATTATGTGACACTTGACAGATTAAGCTGTACGAGTTTGATGTTCTGCAACAGACACCAATCCAATGAGACTTCTGCTTCAGAGGAAATTTGTTTTCATATGGTTCCAGGTAGTTTTAAGAGGTACCTGCCAACTTTCATGTTGTTCAGGATGTGGGTAATGTTGGCTGGGACCTGAATGTCAGAGCAAATAATTTCAACAAACACACTCATTCTTTTTTACTTAAGTATCATGTTCCTTCTTTTTCTCCCATTTCCTTTGTGTCCAGGTACATCACAAACTGTAGTTAACTATCACAAGCTGCAGTTAACTGTTTTCACTCCCATTTGACTGATAAATAATGAAGAAGCACAAAGATCAGAGATTGCAGTGAATTTCTTACAATAAATTATTTTTAAAAACTCATGTATAGATGATTCACACCTTGAGTTCTGGAAACAACAAGTCTAACATCAATAGTTAAAATGAGAATTATTTACAGGATTATTACTGGAAAATTTCCTAAAATTCTTACTAGGACTTGGTCTGGGCAACATTGAACTTTACTGGGCAACGCTACAGAAATATTGTCCACACTTAACTCAACATTGACAAGAACAGAAGGCAAGATACATCCTTCTGATAAAAGTACGAGAGTAAATAGTGAAGGGGAAAGGAAGACACGGGGCAAAGGAGAACAGTTTTGTCCCCTGTGTTTGACTCCACAGATTTTGTGTTAGTTTCTACCCCCATCTAGAAATTGCCCAATAATTCTTAAGAAGGGAGCTTAACTGGAGAGAAGTTAAAGATCTTGTGCTAACTCAACAAACATGTAGATTAGCCACTGGTTAAAGTTCAGTCCACAGCAGGCATGCTCAGAAATTCGGTTCTATTAAGACAGTCAACGCTGCCTGCTAACAAGATACCTGTTTTTTCGAGTCACACGAGTCCTTCCGCATATACTCAGGACACAGGTAAGCATTGCATTTGGGTCTTCAGTTTCTTTCTTATAATGTGTTGTATAGATGAATGGCCACCACTGCGCTAAGGAGAGAAAATTACAGTCCAAGTCTGTTTGGGTTTAGTTTGTCCGTGGCATACACACTCCAAAAACAGTATTGCCATGGACAAACCACAGGAATGAAACAGCTGCCTTTTCCCTCTGTCTTTCCCAAGCACTTTTCTATGCAAATTATTCCAATTGAACTAGTGCATTATAAGACACTTAGTCTGTAGAGTTACACATTAGTGCTTAATATATAATGTAATGTAAGACCGTTTACTCAGCTTAGTTAAAATAATTTAAATAGACTTGTAGCAATACCTTTACTTATTTGTTTTGCAGTTTTTCTCTTCCCCACTACTCTATTAACCTTCCTTTTGGACAAGTCCATTTACAGAGGCTCTGGTGCCACATCCTCTGTCTTCAAACTGACGGCAACCTTCATGGGTGCAAAGAAGGGAACCCCCTGAATGCATATGGAGGAGGGTTTATTTGCAGAGGTATGAGCTCCTTTGAAATGGTGGTTAATGAGAAATGGGAGCTGGCACTTCCAACGGCAATAAATCCTTAACGCAAGGTGCAGGTTCACAGATGTGATGCTGTAAACGCATCGTGCAGGTAGGAAAGGGACCCGTGATCCTCCCTCTGGTCACCCACTGGTGTTATCCACAACTGACTCAAGTCGGGCGATTTCTCATCTCTCAGAGGGCCGGTAACAAACAAGGGCTCTGCCAGGTGCCAAAAGCCCCTCTTGTCTTATCTCCAACCGATGCGAGTCCTCTGGACCCTTTGAAACCAGTGCAATTGTGAGAGTTTACTGCAGCTGAGAACACACCTCTCGGTATCTGATGCTTTGGAGGTCCTGCAGTGAAGGATGTAGAGATAGCAGCGAAATGACTCCAGCTACCATTGCAGGTATTTGGTGTTTGTTTTGGGCTTCTCCCCCATGCATCCCTGCAAGAATTAACATACATAACGAAAGAATTCTGCTGTCATTTCATGAGTTCTACGCATTACAGGTGGATCTCTCCTACCCCACCGCCCCCCAAAATGCCTCGTCTCACAGGTGTGGTAGAACTGAAAAAAGCCCTCAGCAGCTGAAGAACTGGGAATTTAGCTTTAGCTTCTCTCCAATGTGGGAAAAAATTAAAAATATTGCCTTCTTCAGTGGATGTGCAGTTTATCATCACTCCAGATAAAACTTGCAGAATTAGCATAACACTGCCTCCACCTAATACCTCTGTTTTAGTAAAACTGATATTAACTAGAAAAATGAAATGTAATGTGTAATCGAAGCAACCAAGGGAACCTTCCATTGCTGATAAAAGTCCTCTATATGTCCCCAACATTAATGATAGAGAAATAGTAACCAGATGTGATTAATTTAAGATTGAATTAAAGAACTTACTACTAGACAATGTAGTTTTGTTAATAAGCAGCATATTTCTGTCAAGAGAATGATGAACTGTGGGCCTGGTCAGCAAACTGAGAAAACCCCCTGGAGCTGCCAAGATTACAGGAGAAGTAGGTAAAAGGGAATTTCTGCAGGAGGAGATTGCGACCACCGACTCATTGACCACCTACCCAAATGATACCACCTACTCAAAAGAGACCAATGGAAGAAGAAGACAGAGTCTGTGCACTAATTTACATAGGAAGTGAAGAAATCTCGACCAACCATTAAAGAGAATAACAATGAATATGTATTCATTGTTAGAATATGTAATAATCAGTGTATAAAAAGGGAAATTTTTGAAACTAAGGTGTGCTTCCTTGGGATGAGCATGCCATTTCTGCGCATTACATGGAATAAACTTGGAAATACCTCTGCTGTGTGTGTTATTGGCTCTCACACTGGGTAGATAACGCGGGTTAGGGACAACACCTCAAGGTTGTCTTGCAGCTTGGTATTTGTATCAGGGACCACGTCTAGCTCACAGGATCTTCTATGTCCTTATTGTCTACTCAGATTTTGAAAATAAAAATTGCATCCTCATGGCTCCTTTTTTTTTTGTATACAGCACATAGCAGGTTAAAAAGGCTTAGCTGTGTTGATTAACTATCCAAATGTTTAATCAATACGGCAATAGCTAGATGCATTCTGGCTGTGAAAGACCTTGGAGAAGTCCCACTTGCCTTATTCCCCACCCCCAAGTGGGACATCAATGAACTATTACATGGTCCTTGCATATCAATGCAGAGGGGCTTAGACAAATACAACACTAATGGATAATTGTGGGTCACCTTGTCAAAATATGTTAAATGCCCCTTAAGTATTTTTTTTTTTTTTCTGATTAAAGAAAAAATGACAGTAAACTGACCTTGCTGATATCATACAGCCTTTCAGGAAGCAAATACTACTTGGTCTGCAACCCGCTCATTGATTCATGGGTCAAAAATCCATTCTAACTAAATTATAAAAAACACATCCTCGTGTGTTGATACAACCCACGGTAACTGCCTGACAAAGTGTTAAACAATCGTACTCTTTAGCGTGGGCAGAACAGGTTTACTGACACTTATTCAGAAAATACACGCAGGGGCCCCTGAGTGATTCATAAGCAAGGGCTGCGGATCCCTGGGCGCGCTGGATGTTAATGCATCGCAAAGTCAGGGAAAGTTCATCTTGTGGCCACGGCTGCTGGACTCGCTCCAAGAATATGCCATTTGCCGAGATGGCATTAACTGCAAGAGGGCCGTTGTGGGATTTGGATTCCTGCCCCTGTATTTATCTACTCACAATGTCATTAACACCCACATTGATCCCGAACTGCTGCCGGTGCCGAGGCTGCGCGCGGGATTGCTTGTTTGCTGGTGTCACAAATCACAAACCAGAGAAAATCGTTCTGATAAAGATAACAGCTCTGCGGCTTCGCATTGTTATAAATGAGCCATAGGAGCCCTCCATACCTGCTGGTAATGCGCTGTAATGGTTTTCCTTAGCTATTATTTAGAAGCATTACCTTTGCTTTGGCTGGCAAAATTAGTACTAGGAGGACTGCAACATGATTTGCACTGGGAATGTCACAATACATCTGTCATTATCTTTCTGGTCTTGGTATACCGCCTAAGACAATGCTGTAGGTTAAAACTGGCAACAAGGACAAAACATAATTAGTTAGCTAAGTATTGCCTACATCGTGGGGCTTGTTTTGAAAGGGTAAGAGAACTACACAGGGTAGCATGATATTTGCTTTAAGTTCTTATGTATTACACAAAGGTTACTTGAATCTCCAATACAGTGGCGCTACATACATAGCTACATAAATGAACACAGAGGTAGAAATCTGTACATGTACATAAATGTGCATGTATAAAATATATATGCTGCGCAAGTGCTTTTATACCTGTGCATAAGCATGGATACAACATTCACAAGCATCCTCTTATTCTCTAGTCATAATTAGATCAAACACACCAAGAAATCTCGCAAGACTTACTTGTTTTGTGGTTGCACCACCCCGAGTTGGAGCATCCGAAGCCACACCTAGCAAGACAGTTGCTGCAGCTGCAACTTTCTGGTTGAGGTCTGTGTGGCATACAGAAGACCAAAGTGAAATGTCTTGAAGGGGACCACGCAGCAGATCGGTAGCAGAGAAACAAAATCACGTTTAGCATCGTCTTGATCCAATGTACAGTGATGCTTATGGGTGGGTGTTCACCATCGCTCTCCCGCATCATTTTCAAACACTGGGAAACACTTATCTGCGAAAGCTTTATGGGTAATAATTAAACAGTCAATTGAGGCTTCAAAGAACCTGAGCCACAGATAATAGTAGGCACTAAAAAGCCTAACTATTCATGCTAAAAAAATTTATTTGTAAGGAATGGAGGGACACCACAAGAAGATTGTTTACAGCCTCAAAGAAAATTCTTAAAAGCACTTAAAATCCTGCCTAGATGCTAACTTTGGCCACAGCTCCCCTTTGCTGAGAGAACCTTGGAGACAAGAACTGCTGGTCATCACCATAACGGTGGATCCCAGGCAGGAGGCAAGAGGAGGGTGAAGTACTCAGTTTGGATGGGTCTGAAGTACAGCGGTTCCAGAACACCTAACTTCTAAGTGGCAAAGAAATATTCCCACAGCTCAGTTCAGTTTCCCTCCAAGTCTGATATTTTCCTACCTCCTTTAGCCTTCTTGAAGTATTCTTGCTAGTCCAAAGGATAGTTTTGATGCGGATAGTGATTCCAGTTTATTTTTTCCAAATGAGACCCTGTTTCGATGACATTCTATGTTTTAGGCTTATTGGTGAGGCTTACTGTCTGTGAGCACTTCTGACTTTTCAAAATAAAACCAAGGGGTTTCCTACACCATATCTCAGAGCAACGTTTCATCTCAAATTGCCAGCTACAAGCACTGATCTCTCTGGAGTCTTCATGAGCTCAGCAAGTGCATTTAGCTTCCTCTAAGGACCTGCGCATGGAAAGATCTTAAGCGCTCAGGCCGTTCAAAGTGATCAGGCACTGAGTCTGCTGAAGGTTTGCAAAGTACAAATAGGCTACTGACAGAAGACAAAAATCTGTAAGCAGAAATGCAAACAGGACAAGCTTTAATGGTGTCCTCTCAGTGATATCTAGCAGTTGCTGTTTTAAGTATACTGAAATCTACACTGAAATCTTCTGCTTACATAAATGAAGCGCACTTGACATTTTGAGGCTAAATGCTTCCTTGCAGACGAAATGGAAGATTCTCCTGTGCTCCAGTTATTGCGGGGTCTATGCCAGCCGTAGCGATGTTCACAGTGGTAGGTCCTCCCATGCTGGAGACCAAACTAAATAAGGTTTTGCTTGGAAACAAACCAGTTCATGGATCTTTGACTGGTGAAGACAATGAAAGAGGACTTGAGTCTCTCCTCCCTAGGTTGTAAGTGCTTCCAAGGAAAAGAAAGAGTCTTCTCCTTTCAAACATCATGGTTACATCGGGTCTGTCACCCAGCCCGGCACCTCGTTGCTTTGCCAGAGCCGTACTCATCCTCCATTTGCAGTTGTGCTGACTTGCTTGCAGACTCTCATGCTGGTCCATTCTCTCCTGTCTGGCACATAGCACGGAAGTGTAAAATCCATCACCGATCTGTAAAGTGCTCATACAGAGAGGGTTTTTGATTTTGTTGCTCTTATTTGTTTCCCAGTGACCATGGTCCCCCAGGGTACAGAACCTTAGGAAAGTATCACACAAAGAGGTGCAAAAATACTATTTAAAATATTGTGTGAACTGTAACCATATCCTGCATTGCACTCTTACTCGTAGGACTATTGTAGACACACACACACACAAAAAATATTTGTAATTGCTGTGAGGGAAATCTATTCACTTTTTTACTGAAAGAAGACAAGGTGATTGTCTGTCTTACTCAATATGCATCAGTAAAGGAATGTTGCATCCTTTATGCCTTTACCGAATGCGAGAAAACCACATCAACAGAGTAGGCTTCAAATAAATGTCTTTGATGGGTTATTCACAAATGTTCAGGCCCTAGTTAGTCTCGTATTCTGGCTGTTTCTTGCCTACAGCACTGAATGCACAGCTAGAGGGCTCACAAACAATTTAAAGACATACTAACCTATTCATACACAGAAGGATATGAAAAAGCCCTTTTGTGTTCAGGACGACTGGTTCCCCACCATTTAAAAAGGGCTTTGTTCAGTGTGTGACAAATGATAGAATCTGGATAGCTGATTATGTGGAAGTTTCGCTCCCCTCAAGTAGACGTGGTGCTGGAAAAGCTGCGAAATTCAGCTGTTCCTTGTGTCATACTTCCATAGCATCATGCTGCAAACATCTTGTGTGATCTCCACTGTAAGCCACAGCTGCTCTGATGACCAGAAGTTCCCGTCTGTGGGTTCTGTCTTTCTCAGAGGCTTTGAACAAGCCAGGGATGGCACAAAGATCATGAGGTGAGATCTCACCTCTGGTCTGGAAGGTCTACACGGCAGCTGAATTGAGTGCAATTGAACATACAACTCAAAGAGGGATCACGTGCGTTGAAAGTTTTCCTTTTGATATTTCAGAAATAATGTTCCTGAGAACTGGCTTTTTACTCTAACACTTGCTCCTCCCTTGTACACCTCCAACATGAATGCACAGCGAAGGTATGAGTTCCTGCAAGATTTTCTTCGCTATTTCAAACTCACCTGGTCTTACGTTAATATCAAAGTGACTTGGGATGACTTCGTAGGCCTTGCACAGTCTGTTCAAATTTCTTAATTCCCAACAATGTGCTGAGAAATGATAACATCTTTGCATGGTGTATTTCAGTTATTTTCCAGGCTTGATTAAGTCACAGTCATGAGGGCTCCTTGTCTTCTGGTATTTTGGCACTTCTGCCTGGCTGTTACAGCACAGTCCATAATGTTAAAATGTAGAGAAAGATTAGGAAAAAATGCATGCAACTTTTTTGAATACCAAAAAATTCCCACTATAGGTTTTCGTCAGAAACTCCTTGTGATACACTTGCAGGTGAATTCTTAGGAAAAATTGCAGAACCCTTTAATTAAATTAAGCAACCGACACTGCATGGAATCAACAAATATCAACAGGTCATTTTGTGACAGGGAAAGAGCTAGTATTCTTACTGGCAAGAAGGGATATAAATAGAAATACTCACAGACCTAAATTTGTTCCCCTCAGAATCAGGACAAACCAGTAATGGAAGACATGCATCAGCAGCGTTAGGGAGAAAAAGACAAATTATGGGAACTAATCGTATCTCCAACGCACAGCATATGACTATTGAATCACGAATCCACCATAATAGATCTCGGAAGAATGCCACGTATCACAGGAAAATAAATGTAACTTCTGCAAACCAAACAGATTAAGGGCAGAGTATACTTCACCAGGGTGCACAGGGACATGGACACAAAGCTTCCTTTAGCACTTCTTTTCTAAGCATGCTGTGCAGAAAAATTTCCAATTTTGTTCAACAGAATGAAAAGAGATATCAGCAGAAGTGATGACAGCGCTAAGCAAACAAAACATAAGTCAGGTGGGATACATGCAAAAAGGTTAAGGGTCCACAGCCATAGCGAGGTTACTAAAAAGGTTAATATTTAGCAACAGTTGCCCCATAGGGTGTGTGATAACACTTATTTCCTATTCTAAAAACCTATAATGTTCACAGAAATACCATTAATTTTAATGTGGGCTATTCACATGCACCAAGGAAGGCCCTTAATTTTTAAGCAGGAACAGAAACCATGTGTTTTTGGCACTGTATTCAATTATTAATGTATTTAACTAGGTACTGTGATACTTTTCGTGTTAATATTTTATCAATGATGTTATAATTGTATATTGGCACAAGCTATGCAAACTATTGCGAGGTACATTTTTACTTCATATTTAGGCCGGTGTCTCCCACACTCAGCTGAAATAGAACCTGGCCACGGAATTAGCTCCGCAAACCTCAGTGAAATGACTCTTGAGGTCTAGGCAGTAGAATCAAATTCTAAACATCTCTACATTGAGAAAGATCTCCAGCCAGGGGGTTTTAATTTTCACTTTAATTTCTGTTTTCATGTTCAAGTATAAAATAAGGATCTTTTTTTTTGACTGGTAACTTTTTGCTTATGCTATGTGAACTTTTCTGCAAAATATCCCATGCATTAGATACTCCACAAAATGTGTATTTTATTTTAAAGCTTTTAAAGTAAAAAAAAAAAAAAAAAAAGAAAAGAAAAAAAACCAAAAGCAAACAGCCCAAAAGATATCAAGTCATCAAGTCTTGATTTTCCATGGCACAATCCCATGGCCCAATTGCATGTGATCACTATTTTCTGAGACACTGTTCTCAGCTGTGAGTGATAATGTCTGGTAACTCACTGAGGTGAAACATTGCCTTATTCAGAAAAATAATTTGGGCCACTGCTGTAGAAAATGAATGCTACATTCTTTACACGGAAAAAGAGCATGGGATATGATTTCCTATATAAGGAATGCTCTTCTGCAATAGATCAAATCTCTTTTCTCCTGTGTGTGCAAATGCACTCTCCTTTGTTACATTATAAGAGGGTGCATAACTCCAAAAGAAATGGAGTTAGATGAAAAAGAGCCATTCCAAACTCTACTGATTAAAATAAATGTGCTCATAAAAGAGACAGGAGAGTAAATTACTGCATCCCCAGAACAGCAGTAACTTATACACCAACAAGTTATTTTCAAGTTTGCCAGAGGAAATAATCTGCTATCAACAAGGGGTAATTGCCTGAGCAAACTAGTCTTTACATCTCACACATGCTGTCACCTTGTGTAAGAAAGAAATACACCACATATCAATTCAGGAAGAAAAAAAATTTGAAACATTCCTTTAAAGGCTGCTTCTCTCAGCCGTTTGAAAGAGAGAACATATACACAGCTTGGAACATATCTAATCTCTGCTCTTTTCTTATCGCTGAAGAGTATCCTAACAGACCACAAAATTCATAACCTAAGCAGCCTCCGGCAATATTAGAAAGGATCCATTTTAGATTGGAACAGAAATTTTAATCTGAGATTTACCTGTGGCTGTCACAGGTGAAAGCAGGTTACTGACAAAACCCTTCAGGAATAAATGAAGGAACTATTAAGTAAAAGAGACAAATTTTTCTGATTTTTATACCAATACGAGCTGCTTAGAGAGCAATATGAATACTTATTTCAGTGAGTATGCACAGACACACACCCTCTTTTGTATTCCCATTACACAAATATTCCTTTGACTAAAATGCTCTTGACCCAGGGGCTCACAGAAAAGGAGTTTTCAGCATTCCCATGGATGATTTTTTTGTCAAAGCAAGGTGCAAGATTTGTCTGTACTTAAGTATTTAACGTTCAATTTGCCACGTAGGACAGACTGCAACATGTATTAGTGCTCTTTCTATTATCATTATTTTACCTTAAGTTAAATATTGAACAATATTTGATTAACCAGAAAAACATATTTCCTTCTCTTCCTCCCCAGCAGAGGAAACAAAAATTGTCTTAATTTCCTCCACTCTGTTGCTTTCAACTTTTATGTAATTAAATGAGCTCCCTTGTGCTACCTGTGGCACTGTGAGCATGAAGTCATGTAGCTAAAAATGAATTGGAATAAAAAAAACCCACCCAAACTTGAGTCATCCTGATTAACGTTTCGGGATGATTGTATTTTGGAACCTGGTAGGATTGCTTGAACAAGACAGTAAGCAATGCAAAAATAGAGTCAGAACTTGAATTTTCCTAAATTAAAGATTACGGGGCATATGGGAGTATTTCTGTCTCCCATCCAACCCTTAAGACACTCTTCCAACAAAGAAAAATGGATAGGTCTTCAAAGATTTTTGGCAGCATTCTGGCAAAAGATATAAACTACTGTCAAGCGTAGTATGGAAGAAAACCCATCTCAGTTGACAGAAACAATATGCTTAAAGTTTTCTGTTGGTCATGATTTTGTATTCCAACGATACTTTGAATTCCAGATTAATCACTGTGGTTATTAAAGAAAAAAGAAACCTCCCTTAACCACAGCAAAAGTCATGAATGAGATCTGTCAGTGCAGCCAGCAACCAATTCTTTGGTCTCTCCCTGCCTGTCAGCCTGCATATTTGGACCTGTGATTGGCAAGGTCTGGAGTTTGGTCTGAGGTTTGAAGAGCTCACGTGGTACCCTAGCGTGGTTCTATTTTGAAAGCATCAATTGCAGCCGGAGGGGGTCCGACCATGCAGTTACAATTCCTCCTTAGCTGCAACGTAGATTAAAAAAATCACAGGATTTGAATAAAATAAAAAAACGCCCAATGCAGAGTATGTACGGTGACATTTTTCACTCAAAAACTGAGCTTGCTCTGTCTTCAATGCCAATTCATGCGAGTTTTGTGTATTTTATCAATGATAATTCCTAATGCAGGAAATACACCACCTATAATGGATTGCTGCACGCAAGAAAGAAATACATCACCGACACCTGTCCCTAGTACAGTAATAAAATGTTACAGATCTCAGGGATAAAAACATCATAATAAAATATGCTCTGTATGCAAATAATAAGACTATTTTTTGAATTGAAACAAAGATGGAAACTGTTTCCTGAAGTGGAAAACTGGAGGATTAAAATTGAATCATTGCTTCTATCCCCCGAGTGAAAGAAAATAAAGGATTACAAATATCACTCAACTTTTATTAGTGCATAGCAGTCATCAGAAATGGGACTATTCGCCCTGGGAACAAACCCGGTGATATTTTTTAGAGTGAACAGTCTCATTTTGTTGTACAACAATATTGAGACCGAAACTAGAACTGAGCTACTGGGACAACGTTAGCTTGGTTTGAAGAAAGAAATCAGACTGTATAGAATTCCTTGATGAAGAAAAATGGCAGCCGCGGGGTCTTCCTTCTCCTGCTGCCTTTGGTGAGTTCATCCCTGACCATTACAGCTTATTTCATGTTACTTTTCGTCAACCACACCTCGTGTCCCCCAAGCGGAATATTTTTCTATGCCCAACCTTTTGCCATAGATCATTAAACAACACAAAAGACATATGCTCTCGTGACACCAGGTTGTTTAAAAAACAGTCTTATTTATTGCAGAAGGATGTGCAGGTTACAGTTGCCATATCTAGCAATAGCTTGCGCTTAGAAACCTATGCCCATAATGGACCAGTTTCCAGTCTTGTCAGCAGCTTTCAGAACATAAAGGGAATTTTCTGAACTGCTGTGGGTGGTGGAAACTCGCAAAAATGTGAGAGCACAGACATATTTGCTGCGCGACATCCTCTGACATGGAGAATCATTTTGCAAAAAATGAGGGGATACGACAAATTACAGCACCTTGCACTTTAAGGAGTTTTTCCCACATTCACTTACACTTTCCATAACAGTTTCTAGAAAAGTGCATAAGATGTACCTAAATAATATTCTAACAATTATGGCTCCTTATGAAAGAGCTGGTATTTCAAAACATCAGAGCATGTGCTAAATATACCATGGAAGTTAGGATAGGAGCTTTTTTCGCAAGTGGGGAAGCCAGAACACGGGATACAGATCATCCCAAACAGATGCCAGTGGGATCCACAAAACACTTTTGTATTTGCTACTTGTCTTCCACTATGTTTCAAAATATGCCAGCAAGTGTTTATAAATATATATATTTGCACGTATATGGATATTTTTACTGGGACTCTGCCTTCTATTTCTCAGCATCAGTCTTTACCCTTGATTCATAGAATCATAGAATCATTTTGGTTGGAAAAGAGCTTTAAGATCATCGAGTCCAACCATTAAGCTAGCACTGCTGAATCCACCACTAACCCGTGTCCCTCAGCCCCACATCTACCCGTCTTTTAAATGCCTCCAGGGATGGCTACTCCACCACTTCCCTGGGCAGCCAGTTCCAACACTTGACAACCCTTTCAGTGAAGAAATTGTTCCCAATATCCATCCTAAACCTCCCCTGGTGCAACTTGAGGCCGTTTCCTCTTGTCGTATCACCTGTTCCTTGGGAGAAGAGCCCGACCCCCCCTGGCTGCCCCCTCCTTTCAGGGAGCTGCAGAGAGCGAGAAGGTCTCCCCTCAGCCTCCTTTTCTCCAGGCTGAACACCCCCAGCTCCCTCAGCCGCTCCTCACAACACTTGTGCTCCAGACCCCTCACCAGCTCCGCTGCCCTTCTCTGGACACGCTCCAGCACCTCGGTGTCCCTCCTGTAGTAAGGGGCCCAAAACTGGACACGGTACTCGAGGTGGGGCCTCACCAGTGCCCAGTACAGGGGGATGATCACTTTCCTAGTCCTGCTGGCCACACTATTGCTGATACAAGCCAGGATGCTGTTGGCCTTCTTGGCCACCTGAGCAGTTGAATGTCTGCATTCACAGTTGAACCTCTCCATTCAGGCTCTCAGTTTTTTCGCTTCTGGATTACTCTTTCCTCTGCTTGCAGCTTCATTGAGTTTCCTTCACCAACAGCATGTTTTCCTGAGGACAGGAGCTCAGGAGGTGCTCTCGAGGGCATGGTCTAGGCTGGCATCATGCACGCATGAAGAGGTATGCACCATTGGGACTGGCGTGTGCTGGGGCAAGTAGGAGCTGTTGTATTCCTCCTCCTTCTCATAGGGCACCTGCAATGGCAGCCTCTCTTCCTTCATCTTCGCCATCTACATGGCTCGGGTTGTTTATTCATCCCCTACTTACCAGTGCTGAGACCCGCTGCTGTGTTGGCGTTCTCCTGCTGCTCCGTAAAGGACTTAGAGAGGCACAATTATGTGATTCTGTACTTCTGCCCCTCTCATGTCTTTTATCAGTAGGAAAGCAGGGAACACGACACAAAAGATAAATGACGATGGTGCTTGATGACGTCAGTTAATCAGTCAGCTATTTTGAAGTACTGACTGACTAGTCACTAAATTGCAGGCTAAAAAGTCCTCTCGTACAGACACGCACCAATCTGACTGACGTACCCCGGCTGCTGAATGTCGTAGCATTTGAGAGCACTTGAGCACTATATACCTAATTTAACAATTTCAGTCTTTATGAAGATTTTACTTAAAAAATTACAGGAAACATCATGGAGGAACTCAAGAGAGACTTTAGTAAACATCTGGTTATGATTCTGAAAATGTGCTCCAAAGGAGCGTTTTAAAATATGAGGCCAGTGTATAATACTCCAGTTTTGCATCTGTTTTAAGGAAAATTAGACAGATTTAAATTTAAAAAATGCATAACTGTACAACTGTTCTAATTATTTATCTAAGTTCTAACCTACCTGAAAAGATTTTATCCCTAAGCTTGCCTTAGGTCTAAACAATGTAAAGTGAGCTAAAGACGACCGTAACCCTTTGACCCCTACAAGCCCCTATTTATAAACCATATATCATAAATATCCATTACAAAAATATTACCAGTGGGAGGGGAAAAATCAATAAAAAATAAAAAAGAAAAGTGTGCATTATAAAAAAGACTGTCATGAGTTGAAACACCTTCAGTTAAATGTATAAATAACATACATCACATATAAAAGCTATTAATCCAATTTAACAACATTCAATGCATTTATGCTAAGAAACTGCTAAAAAGCACTAAATGGAATTTACCGAGATGAATAAAAAGCACAATTACCAACTAGACTTGGGAGATTCCAGTTAGTAAATGAGGCTGTGAAATTGCTTTGTGTTAAAAGAGTATTAATGGCTATGCCAGCACTTGACTAATATTTTATGGTGCAGGCTGTTACTAAATCAGACCCTTTGCATGTCTTCCTGTAAAGTCATTTAGTTATACTTGGAATACATTTTTTTCTTTACAACATTTTCAAGAGTTCGCTGTGTTTTGGAAGTTCCTAATCCTGAAGACTTTTCTGTAAGCCGAAGCTACCTGTGCTACCTGTTCCTCGCCCAGAGGTTGTTGGTAAATTAATGGTAAAGGTGAACTATTGCTTTGCAGGTGCTGCCAAATGGTCTTTTTTGGCAAGTGGTGCAAGAATCAGCTAACTCAAAGGAAAGCGCGCCAGGGTACAGCACATTCAATACCACAATCATGTGTTTTGGTGTGTCAGCCATGAGAAGTGATGTGAACTGTGAGCTCCTCGCTTGGGGAACTGTGGAGCCCGATTTTTCCACCCTAGTTCCAGCCTCCCTCCAAGGCTGAGAGTCCGAAGATGCCTTTGGACAGGTCCTCTGCGACTGGATCTGCGAAGGCAAGGGACCACCTCCATGCTAGAGGGCCTGGTCTGTATCATACTACTGCTCTTTGCTTCAAACTTGCAAGTCATTCGTTTGGTCTCTTGCAAATTTCAAATTTTGTTGGAAAAAACAATATTACGGAAACAGGTTTTATTAGCTGTCTGTAATGTTGGCCATAAATGACAGCGTGCTGGTACTTTTATTTGCAAAATATTTAAAGATTGTAAGAATCTTACGGTGGAAGCAAGAAAAACTTAGGTTTTGGTTTTTTTTAATAGAGGAATGCAGTAGGCCTCACATCAGCATCATTTATTGCAATCTTTTAAAATACTGGATGTCTAAGTCTGAGTAAATCTCTTGAGAAAAATGAATGAATGAAGGCACTCAAATCTCCTATTGTGGCCCAAACTGCTTTAGTATTGAAGTGAGAGGACATGAAATCATATATGCGCAGGCTCTTTATGTGTGAATTTAAATAATATATAAAGTTCATGTAATGGTGAATAGCAGTAATAAACATTACAACCTTAGTAACAATGGCCAATAAGCAAAAATAAATACCCTCTGAACGAGAATTGTAAAGTTCTATGAAGTTATATCCTATTCAGTGAAATTTGAAGGCTTTACCCCCTTAGCCTTTCCCATCATGCCGTTGAGCAAAACACACGGCTGTGCGTGGGAAAGTGCTTGGATGCGGCAGATTCATCCCATTAACAGGGTGGGGTCCTAATAGCAAACTTTTACACACCTACACCAAGTCAAATTTTCCATGTTAAAAGCTGGTTAAGATGCAAATTCTCTTCTCAATTAACCCCGACCTGGCGCAATAAAATCCGGTGCAATCTTCCCTGATAAGGAGGACGTGCAAACCACGGGGAGGAGAGCAGCAAACCAGCCAGAAAACCCAACTGAGGGTACCATTAGCCAGACGACAGCCTCCGAACAGAACTTGGAGGAAAAGCAAAACCCACCGTAATGTACTGAGTCGTTATTGCTAACAGAAGCATAGCTCGTCTGTAACAGCAGTAACGTTGGTCTCAACTGGGGAAACACGGCAGGAGGTTCGCGGAGTGCTCTTCCAGCATGCTGGGGAAATGATCCCTGGTGAACGCCCAAATGCGGCTCAAAACATCAGAAGCGCTGGTACTCAGATCATCTGAAGCACCAGTTACAAATATATTACAAGGACGTATACGCTCAAAGCTGCTGTTATATGAAGCATGTCATCTGTATAGCCCAAAGGAGAAGAATTAAATTGTGCAATCCTAGTTAGGAGCTGAATGAGTACTCGGAACTGAAAGGGGTGGAACGCAGTCAGAAAGGAAAGAAGCTTTAGGCTTTTCTGGACCATTTCTACACCCCAGAATAAACCCGGCTTGTCACCAAGGGCAAAGTTAGCTACCGAACCCCAAAAGTAGAGGGTAGCCAGCTGAATTGATGGAATTTAACGCCAAGGGCAAAGTTAGCTACAGTGCGGGAGCACCAAACCCAAAAGTAGAGGGTGGCCAGCTGAATTGATGGAATTTAACGTTATGAATGGTGATAAATAAACCCAACGCTACAGGGGAAGCTGGAGCTCCAGCTTTCCACTACAAAAGATTCTCGTAGCTCTCAAACCTCCACGGCTTGAGCCGGCAGAGGCTCCTGGGCGGGAAAAGTGCTCTTTTATGCCTCCCATGAAATCCCATTCAGGTTCTGCTGCCATATGAATAGCTGATAATTGCCATTTCCTCTCGCTCGCTCGTGCTCTCCGGGAAATCGCAGCTGGCTGCCAACCCCGCCGAAGGGGAGCCGGGTGGGGGGCGGCGCGGCGGCAGCTGCCGGCGGCACAGCTGGGAGATGCCAGGTCACCTGCGGGAGGGCGCGGGACCCTGCGGGGACGCACCGAGGTACGAGTAATGCAGCCCAAGAGCACTTGCTGGCGCATAAAAGAAAGGAAGGTTTTTGCCATTGTGAAGAGAAATTCTGTAACTGGGGGTAGGGGTTGGGTTTTTGGGTGTATTTTATTTTTTTACAGCTATAATAATACAATTTTTCTTGATTTTTCTGTCGAAGAGGATAATTATGTGACAATATGACTTAAAAAAAAAAAATTGGAAGCAATGTTTAGGTGGAAGCACTGAGAAGTTAAGAAACATGTTGCTTTCCACTGCCCATAAAACTTCATACTCCATTGTGCCTAGGAGCTGAAAAAAAAATAATTGAATTATTTGGGCACTGTCTTGGTTTGAGTGACACAGGACTAATTTATCTTTCAATAATTATACTTTTCACTAAGGTCCCTTCTAATGCCTGGGAAAGCTGCATTTTTGGAAGACTCTACTGTCTGAATTTGTGAAAATATTTACTTTATAGACAGCTCTGGTTTGCAGGTTTCAAGGTCTCAGTGTTTTCGAGCTCCCCAGGTGCGGGGATGAGGAGGAGCGAGACCCGGGCTCTCAACCCAAGCTGCCAACAGGGTTATTTCATACCGTGAAAGTCACATTCAATAGAAATTATAAAGTTTGCTGAGGAGTTCTCTCCTCTCTCTCTCTCTCCTATGCTGGCTGCCATCCTGAGCGCTCCTCACCCCGGTGCCGGAGCCCTGAGCCCTTCCCTTCCTCCCGCAGCCGCAGCGCTCGCAGGGTCCCACATTGGCCGCATCTGCGGGGATGCACGGCTCCTGCTGGGGGAATGGGCTGGGGACAGTCCTTGTGTGTTTTACGTTGGTATCGGGGTCAATATTGGTTCTTTAGCGTTATTAATCACACAATCACAGAATGGTAGGGGTTAGAAGGGACCTCTGGAGATCATCTAGTCCAACCCGCCTGCCAAATGTTAACTATTTAGCCTTATTCTATTAAATCTGTTTATATTTCGACCCTCGGGTTTCCTTGTTTTCCCCGATTCCCCTTCCTGGGTGGGGAGGGGTCAATTGGGTGAGAGAATAATTGTCTAAACAACAATAAAATTGTCGTGGGTTTCTCAAACCACGACAGGCACGCTTTTCAAAGAGTTCCCCCTTCATCAGCAAGTAGACACACTGGACACCCTAGAAGTCCAAATTAAGTTGCATGGCCAGCAAGACGTCTGGCATTTCACGCATCGCAGCTCTCACGCGCCTAGCTGAGCAGGGTTTCATTTGCAAGGCTAACATGGGGGGGATTTGTAATTAATATGTATATTTCCACACACGCACACACTCAGGCACATATAGATGTAAATGTTTGGGTGAACTTAGACTACAAATGATGTCTGCCATGCACAGTAGTGGAACCAGGTTATTCACTTCGCTAGGGCGGTTTACAAAGTAGCTTAGCGTAGACGAACAGCGATGATATAACATCATTATTACAACACAGGCATTGCATGGTAGAAAAGGTGTATAGAAAGCATCTGACTCAAAGGCCTGATGGCACAGTTTCTGCTCAGGCAAAATTTCCACTAATGCTTTTAAAACCAGAGGGAGGCGTTGACCCATTACTGCTTACCACTGGCATAGCTTCAAGGAACAGTTGCAGGGCTGGGCCGTTATACAGCACTTTCCACTCCACGGCAGCCCCCGCTGCTTGCCAAATTATACCTATTTACAGGTAGACAGACAATACTTTATCCATGACCAACCTCGTGATGCGGAGGGGGAAGCGCAGCACGCCGGTTCAGAAGGGCAGCAGCGATCCTGGCTTGGCACGCCACTGTGTCAGACCAGGATCGCGGAGTTTAATAACTTGCTTCTAACCACCACCACCCCCCTCAAAAAAAAAAAATTTAAAGCAGACCTTTAAGGAACATAAGCTTTGCCTGCTGTTATGCTAGCCCAGACGTGGCCCCGGCAGGTGGGGACGTTCGTCCGTCGCGGCAGCGGGAGCCCGGGTTTCCCTCCAGGTTGTGTCACCCGTCTGCTGGGGAGGACGGACGCGGCGTTTATGAGATCTGACAAGGAATCAACCCAAGGTGACTCCGCAGCCAAAACGCCCGTGAACCGGAGCTCCTGCGCGGGCAGGCTGTCTGCACTCACGGCGAGATCATGGTGTACTTCTTGCAATTAACATTTTGTGCAGCAAAAAGTCTCAATGAAATCAGCAAGGCAACCCGCGGCATTGAAGAGATTTTTTTAATACGGGCAAGAATATCAGCACTGGGCTTTGGCATGCTTTGTGTTTGATACGCTGAATCCCGGGGACGACAAACAACAAACAAATCCAGGGATCACATTCACCTACAGCTGAAAATATTAAATGAAATCCTTACAAGCAGCAGCTTCTTTCCCGGCTCAGCTTGCTTATGGCACAAGTTTGATGCACTCTTATGAATGACAGTCCAATTCCGAGCTGAGGCCACGTATACTTCTGGGTTACACAAACACCTCAAACCTGGGTCCCTCGTGAAAATGCTGAGAGGCACTTCCCCACGGTGGCCTTGGCTGTTCCAACCAAAGTGCAAGAAATCGCTAAGCATTACGTGGTAATGCTCCTACTGACAGATACAAGTCTACAGTTTTGGGATTTAGAAACGAATGATCTGAATTTTGTCAGTATCTCTGTAAAGGTTTCCGGCGTGACAGTGGCGATTATAGAAGGAAGGAAAAATAAATGGCATTCAAAACTACAGAAAGAAAGACTTGATGGTCATTAACTACTAATGGAAAAAGTTCAGCAGGGGCATGATACGGCCAACAATTTATATTTTAACATATTGATAATGAATCCCAGCATAACCATTCAAATCAAAGTCAGTATGCTTCCTTTTGCCCCTATGGAAATTTAAATCAATAATATTGTCATTATCCATATATACGTATATGTGTATCTATGCATATCTATTTCTGAATTACAAAATACTATTGCATCGTTTTACTCGCATTTCAGATTTTTAACACAGCGATGCACATCTCCATTCTTCCAATCAATTTATTCTGTTAGTGTTTTTCAGCATTTTAAATCCCTAAGCTAAGTCAATAATGTTGATTACTTACCATAAGCACTGTACACGCCGTTCTAATACAGGTTATTTGCAATTTGACATCCTCATCTATATGCATTATTCCACTTGGAAAATTAAATGAAACCCTTGGTTCAGAATCTGAAACACTTAGAAGTAATGATCCTGTTTACTGATTGACTGAAGTTGTGGTTTTTAAGCACTATTTAATAGAGGAAACAAAAAGCACTACCAAGTAAAAAGGAAGCATCTAAGTTACTTTAGGAAGAATTCATACTGTAGGAGTAATAGACATTCATTGTCTTTTTCATTGTTTCGTACCTCCGAGACAGTTACCTAACACTGTTAACACTGCTTCATGTTTCTTAAAATTCAGAATTCGAACATAGTAAACTCAGGGTAAAAGAAAACATAGCACTCAACAACATTATTTTGTCAGAATCCCTTTCCAGTATTGTTTGCTTATTAGTGTGTAGCCCACAACGGCTGCGTTTTATCAATAAAGATTCAAAGAAATTGAAAACGAGACTGGAGATGCGTGGGTCCAGCGTGAGCCATAAAACCAAAGAAATGCAAAAATCTAATTCCAGACCCCCCACTGACGCCAGTTCCTCTGATAACAGCGGTATCGTACCCATGGGCAGAGCTCGAGAGGGCGGTGAGTGTCTCAGGGTGAAGATGACACCATGTCTGCGGCCAGCTGGGGCTCTGCTGAGGACCAGTTTAAGGACAGGGACCGTCCCACAGTGACTGCGCAGGTGGGAAGCTGGAACCACCTGGAGGCACCCAATTTGGCCGGCGAATCGCAGGTTTAGACCTAATTTCAGACATGACACAAATGAGGCATTACATTGTGCTTCGGGTGGTGCGTGTGAAGGGAAGACAGACTGTCAACAACATCAAGGTTATTTTGTTGTTACTCGGTAAATGGTAGTGAATAACACCGAAATAAGAGAAAAGTGGATTTTGGAGGGCGGATGATTTGTTCTTTTTTGTTTCCCCCTTCTACTAGAAACCAATCTGAAGTGTTGGTGAATGTGGTGCTTTTAAGTGGTTCGTCTCTATTCGCATGATATTATTTCTAATTCTCATTTATAAGCATAAATTTGGGGAAATTCATTCTCACATCCCACATATCCTTTCAAAGATTTTCTCAGCCATTACTACATTGCAGATACTCAGTTTACTTCCTGATCTAAACCTTTCACTTGAGATTTTAAATGTATTATTTACCACAGAAGCATCATGAATTGAGTACTTGTACTTATTAGCACAGAATTAGAATAAATCTGAGGAAAACAATTGAGAGAATCAGAAATACATTGCACACTAACTTTAGACAGTGTAATGAGCAGATGCTGAAAGCTTGTCTGATGGCATATTTTTATTCAGAATTATTTTAGGGATTATCTAAGAGCTGTACTGTGGATTGTAAAAAAAAAAAAAAAAAAGAGTAATTTCAGTTTAATTTAGCCCGATGAACATGTGAAAGTGTTTCAGACAGGTGAAGTATACTGAGGGATGTCTTAAGCTACCACTCCAGGGACTATGAACAAAAAAAAAAAGTCAGTTGCCAAGTGGGGTTGGCATTTTACTAAGTCTGGATATAATTGTACTAGAAATCTTAAGGATACTTTGAAGCAGTCTTAGGAGAGGATATTGCCTACTGGAATTCCTCCTTAGTGCAAGTTTCACTGCAATTTATTTTAGATCAAATATACTCATGACATAAGATTATACTCTCGCTCTGGATATGTATATTCATTTCACCAGCTCAAATTGTTGGGAGCTCTGTACACTCGCTTCTGCGCCAGCTGACCTACTTTATGGGTTCACCTCTTACGACTGGAAAATAGTCACAAAAGCCAAACCCAGCTTTTTATGATTGACACGCGCCGAGCTGCCGGTCCATTTGAACTGACCCCCCATGAGCTCATGTGCTTTTACTGTTTCTGTTGGACTTCAGTACCGCTTTTCTGTGGTTTCTCTGTCTCGATTGCTGCACCCAGATCCTAACCCATGCAAAGCAGAAGTTGACCCCAGGACCAGCGCTGACCCTTCACGTTACCCCGGCAGCACATTAATGGGCACTGGAGCTTACAGTAAGCTGCAGCCAGAACACGTAGATATTCTCCTCCGACACAGTTCCCTTCCATAAAATAATGATAAAAGCTCTGGAACTTTTATTAACATGTCAGAAAAAAGTCTTATGTCTGCTATCACCCTCCTCTCTTATTCCCAGCCTTTCTGGTTTTGATCTCTTTCTTTTTTTAGTGGTCAATAGGAGAGTCCCCTTTTTATGAAGCTGCAGTCCCCTTTGTCAGGTATCCCTTACTAATCAGCCTGTTGAAAGCTCTGTCACTTCGTTATCAGCATACTTGAGCAAACTGATTTTCCTGCTCTGACCAACTATTTTATCCCAAGAGGCCCCATCTGAATCAGTTCTAATGATCCTCTCTTATTGACTGTTGATCCTCCACTGCTGATTCTCTGACAAGTGCAATAATTTCTCCTGATGCCCCCTAAGCTTATACCACACAACATAATCAAGTTGACTCAGAAAACGGGAGATGAAACCTGAAAGAACATATGCAAACATGCTTCTGGAAGAAACCGATCCTGCCATTTAATTACCCCATGATCCGAGCCAGAAGCTCTGTATGACTGAAGAACAGCAAACACAAGAAAAAAGCGACCAGAGTAAGGTTCTTTGTCAGAACTCAATGCTGTCAAAGCATGCAGAATAAGTTTTGAAAGCAAAAATAATGTTGTTGAGGTATAGGCAAACCCAGCATAGGATAAAACACTGATTTACTGGTGGTTATTCTGAAATACAGCTGTGAGTTGGAAGGGACGAGTTCTGCAAAACCCCATCTTGCTTAATATTTCATTAATACACCTACTGCCTCAAGAAGGATGCACATCGTACCATTCAGTGTATGGGAGAGTTTTAGATCCTGCTCCTAAAGAATGCTGAAAAAATGACCTTGCCAGGTGGGCAAGTCAACCGTAAGATGACTGAAAGAAAACGCGGAAGGTTTAAATAACAGCACACTGTATTTTTTTTTTTTTTTTTTTTTTTAAAATATCACCAAAGAAAAAGCATTCAGGTGGATTTCTAATCTCTTCATCTTCTTACTTCTATCAAGAAGAACAAGATCTTCTACCTCACAAATGAAAGCTCTCACCACTAGGTTCAAAAACATAAGGAAGCGGGTCATTCTCAAGCTATTCTACTTTTATGAAAACTGTTGTCAACACCATGAACTCTCTCCAACCTGAACTGGAGCAGGCACTACAATTTGTGACTTCACACCCACAAAACTGAAGAGTTGTAACTCCTCTTGTACGCTGACAGTTTCTGGTGTGACGTGCAGTCACCGGAGACTGTGCAGCATTAGTAAAAGAGATCCATCAATAGCAGGAAAACAGAACTCCTCAAATACTGAATTTTCAATACTGAAGACCTCAGAAACCCCCCAAAATAAGATTTTAAGACCTTATCATCATAAGTCCTGGTGCCTTTGTGTTCTGAAAATGCAAGCGTTTGTAGCTAAACAGTCTCCAGTTAAAAATTATTAACAAACAGCTCATGAAACCTTTCAAAGTGATTGCATCTGCAGAGGTTCCTCCCCGTGTTAAATACTCGCAGCCATCGACACCCTAGAAGCAATAAAGAGATAAAGAGCTGATTAAATTCTGTCTCAAGCATGAGCCTTGCCAGGGCGGCGGCACAGACAAGTGCTCTCTGAGGCTTATTCCTGCCTGCCCATCACTGGCATGAAGCCAGATGCCACCAGTGGCACCGCTTTGTCAGATACTTAGCAGAGACTGTCTGGGCTTCAGTGTTTGTAAATTAAGTATTTGTTAAAGTACAGTACGTAACTATGCACTCCACTTATCTTTGCTTCAGCGAGATTGACACAGTGAATTATGAAGTCAAACCCTAGGCTAGAAGATGCCTATAAAGATTAAGTCATTTCATTCTTTTCCAAACAATTAGCAGCACTAGGCTGCTAAGCGGAGATCAATCGTAATTGCGGAACTGAGAGAGGGCAATAAACAAATTAGTAGTGTTTTCTCTGAAGCCTGTTGGTTTACAGACTCGCTGTTATTTAATCCAGAAGCTCAGTAGATTGTAAATTATCCATTAGAGTTGTCACTGGCCCCTTGAAAAGGATTTACTTTACGATAAAGGTACAAGAAAGGAAATCTGCCTGGTGGTTTCAGGTGAAATAAGATAATTGCAGTTGATTCATCATCATCACCATGTTTGTACTGCCTAGTACTGCCTTGTGCTTCTAGATGATGGTCAATTGATATCTGACCAACATCAACATTTGGACATTACCAGCTTAGCCGGGAGGCACCCTCTCCATCTTTCAGTAACCGTTGTGTTATTCATCGCAAAAAAGAACGAGAAGTGACTGGTGGACTTACCCATCCAAAAGAAAAGTGAGATAAGCAGCTAATTACAGCACTAGAAAAATTATTTCCTCATCCAAACCTGAAGCTTTAAGGATCTCCTTCCTGGATTCTCTACTATACCTTGGAAACAGTCAGGGCTGCCCTACCGTGTGGGTACAGGGCACATTATTAGCAGGGTTGGAAAGAACTAGAATCCAGCCTGCAGAGCTCAATGCAGCCTTTGGAATTATTTATGAGTTTGTTGTTGCGTTTTTTGGGTTTTTAATTTTTTTTTTTAATTTTTATTTTATTTTTTAATTTTTCCACCCAGTTGGGCTAGCAAGGAGCAGGAATACTGTTCTTTGCAGGAGGACAACTGCTCATGTGTTAGTATATTAGGATATCTGCATGCTGCAATGAAGTCTGAAGTATAGACATGCACAAAGATAGTTATTTAAATGAAAGAGACCTTATTCTTTGCCTATCCACTATCCCAGTGCAATAGCTACAAAGCAGAGGAATTAATGTTTTTCTTCTCTTCTAAATCCCCTCACTCAAAGGATGAAAGATGTTAAAGAGACTCTTTGTTTTGTTTTCAGCTCTTTTTATTTCACTTGTATATGTTGGCAGCTGATAGAGCCCCAAATCTTGTCAATCCCAGTGTGCTAGGCACAGAAGTATAAAGAACATTACAATTCCTGCTCAGAAGAGCTTAAGGACAAAAATCTAAAGGACAAGACATGGACAAGACAGCAATATCGCTAGCCACAAAGGTTTTGTGCTCAGTCCCAGAAAATAATGAGAAACAACATAAACCCCATGATATTTAAAACATTGTATGTATATTACAGTTTTTTGAGCTCAAGTTTCCATAACTTTTTCCTGCAATCACGACGACAACAAAAACCCCACCAAAACCTGACTTTCTTCTTATTTAGAGTGTAAATCTTACATTGATTGTGGAACTTGTGTGTGTATGTAATCTTAAAGAAAACACTAAATATGAAATAGAATTTAAATTATTAAAAACAAAAAAACAAAACCCAAAAAGAAAATTAAAAATGTTTAGTCACCACACAGCAATCCACAAACACTGCCACAATGCCCAGAAATGAATAAAATACGAGGAAAAAGAGATGTGGTACATCAGAGGATATAGAGGAAGAAAACACAAATGCATTTACATTGTTGGTTTCTTGCCGGAAGCTGCCAGAACTTCCTCTTTGACAGAATTTATAGTGATCAAAAATGATGTAGCTACAAAAACGGCAGATATATTTGACAAATAGAATGTGTAGCCATCATTTACTTTTCCAGTTTGTCTAAAATGCATATAACCTGTCATCCTCAGAAGTCCCATGGCTATTTGGATTGTCATAAACTGACCCTAAAAATTCTATTTTTCAGTAATAGTTAGAGCACAGCCTATGAAAACCCAGAAGCCAATGATGGCAAGGTGTCATGCATCACTATGACCAAAACTGGGCAAAAAATATCCAATCCACAGAGGGAAAAATAGGGCTTTTGTGGATTTGAACTGTACCAGTCATCCCTAGCTTAACTCCTGGGCTGACAGGCCACATACAGTAACAGAAAAGCAGGAGTAACAACAAAAAATGCATTCCCAAATGTTTTTTTTACAGTTTGCTTACTCTGTGCTTAACGACGGCTACAGAGTCACTAAGAGTAAGGTAGCCAGATTACAAAGATTTAGTGGTGACAAACAAGTTAATGTTGCTTCTACCCCAACACCTCCACCCCCCAAAAATATAATGGTATCTGCATATTAAATCTGACTATTTAGAATAATAACAAAAAATCTCACGGCAGTGCAATCCCTGTTGGGTACAATACGAGAAGCTTGCAGAGAAAGGAAAAAAATCCCCAGGCAATATTTTCACATATATTAAAAATATATATGTGGGGTGTGATATCACATTAACAGACATCATATGCCTCCTCTGGAGATGTTAATTCCTAATCTCATCAGGGGAACGCGTGTGTGTACCGTGTGTATGTTCATCAGTAATGTTTCATAAATTGTCTGTCTCCAGATGAGAGTTTATATGCATCTGGAAACTTACATTGCTCTTGGTATTAAACTTAGCTGAAAAATCAGTTGTGGTTGTTCCTGTTTTTAGCAGATTTGCCATGACATGGTGTTGCAGCAGTTGATGCACAATGAGAAGGAGCGTTACTTTTAATGAAAATAAGGAAACGCTGGGCTTAGTCTTGAACTCTACTCCAATGAATCTCAACCTGAAAATAATGAGAGTCTTCCAAGTAACGAATCTAGGACTGGGTCTGTCTACAGTCTTGGCGTGCATCTTCTGGTTGAAAAAAGGTAGTATTTGAGCAAACATTTTTTAATCGTAAATGCCAGAGTTTGGCTACTATGTTTGGCAACAAGCATTCCTTCTTAAAATTAGTGCAAACTAGAAAGCACGCTTTAACCTTCACAAGGTGATTATTGCAGAATTTTTCCTCGATGAACATTTTAACAGGTTTCTACTGTGAACTTTACCTTTACAGTTATATATTTCTAAATTATGCAGGCAAATGTATGCAATTTCTCATGAGGTCTGTATATTTCATTGAGTAAGGAAGTTAAAACAAGTGGAAATTTAAAATTAATCAGATGATGTTCAAATCAAAAATTTTTCACGTCGTAGAGGATTTATAATCCTTTTATGTGAATGTCTTACAATGAAATTACCTGATCTTGGTTTCCTTACGGGTTTGTTTTAACTTTTGTCCGTGAAAACTGGCATTTTAGTTTGGTTCTGAATTTTGTTGCCTATGTTCTTGACATTAAATTTTCCACTATATGCACTTATATCACTCTGCACTGCTGTTTCCCTGCAATCCGAGTCACTCAAAAGCAATGGAAACACGGTGCTTTAGGATCTTTCACAGCAGAAGTAGCTGGGTGAAGGTATCTAACAACTGTGTGATGAAAAGGAGTCTTTGGTGGTCTTATAAAGTGTTAAGTGCCAGGGTAGAGATGGTTTGTTTTGTATGTTCAGGCTGTGAATCCTGAGGTGAGGGGATAGACGTGACAAAGAATAAAAGCTCCTGATGATTTTATAAAATCCTGATGGAGTACTGGATACATTTATATACCCGCACAAGTTCTCCTGCAAGGTTTATAAAACGGCAGGAGCTCCTATGGAGGCTATAAAACCTCCCCGACTCCCGAGGGTTTGTCAAATCCACGTGAGATCTTGTGCAACTTGTAAACTGTCAGTGAGGTCCTGCAGAGTTTATAAACTCTGGCTGGACCTTAAACAAAGTCTGGGGTTCCTGCAGCAGTTACAAAGCCCAGGACTTTCGAATTGTTCATGGTATCAGTACTTCACTGAGAGAAATACAACTAACCTTTCCAAAACCATAATGTGCTCTCTAATGTCACGCAGATATTTGTAGGAGCAGTCCAGGACATGAAGAATCACCAAATTACAAAGTTGCCATCTACGCATCAGCTTGCCAAAGATGAAAAAAAGTTTTAAAAGATTAATGATGTTGTTCTCTGTATTACAACACTCCAGACAAACTTAAGTGTACCCATTTGGCAAACAAACCCAGTAAAATTTTAAATCAATGGGTCTACTGGAAATAAAACATTTTCCCCTCAAGAAGTAGAATTTGAGACCGTGTGTTCTCAAGAGTGACTCTGTTGAAAATTAATCCAGCCGTGGCTAGTCAGTGATATAAACAACCTGAAAAAAAAGTAATTGTTTATACCATCTGCATCAATTTCAAGAAAGCTTTCGCATTTTTCTAATATGAGGTCCTTTAGAAATCGCTCAAAAAGCTTTTTGCATCTTCAGCGATATGAGGAGACTACTCAATTTTTTACTGTTTCTTTGAACCCAAGAAAGTTGAAGCCTTTCTTCAGAGTTTGTCCCTGCCGCTAGAAAACCTATGCATTTCAGTCCTGAGACGAAACGCGTAAGGACAGAGAACAAACGGGTGATCATGAAGTGCTGGTAGATTGCAGAGTGACCTAAGGGGAAGGAGTCCTCATACAACATGTCCCTTCTCCTGTGACTGCTTCTGCTTCTGATGTAACTGATGACGTCACCTTCAGAAGATCTCTTGTAACTATTAGATTCCATTTTCTTCCGACTGCAGGAAAAAAAAATCAGTCAATTATTAATTACAGTGTAATGTCATCCACCGAGGGTATTGGTACGTCATGAATAGGAACACACATTTACGTTACTGAGCTTTTAAACTGTTTTTATATCACTGATAGGAAGCTGAAACGTGGGCGTACAGGAATTTTTTTGTCATAAACGGAAATTCAGTTTAAATAAACAGTTTGCAATCTCTTCAGATTTTAGGTCATACTTAACGTCAACTCTGCTTAAAAATACACCTTCTTAAGGATATGTTTTTTGCTTTCATCCCTTTGTACGTTTCAGCTGCTGCACCTTAGAACATCGTTCTGGGGGAAGGATGGTTGTTGGATGCTGTGTGTGGAGAGCAGAGCAGTTCTTTGTAAACATCTGCCATTGCTTCTTATGTGGATGAATACATAATGCTTCCAAGTACACAAATCACATTTTAGATTTAGATCTGATTTACATAACACATAAGAATGCAGAAAATGTCCCAGAGGGCAAGTAAACACTTTGAGCATAAAATGGAAAGAAATTTTGAGAACCGTTTCCTTGTTGGTTACTTCAGCGTGTTTTAAAACCGAAGAGATGGTTATTGCAGAAAACAACGTTGTTCTCAATCTGCCTGTGTTTAAAGGTTGCTTTGGGTGAAGTATTGTCTGGCCCCAGTGTCCTGCTGCAGGAACATGCCTCCCGCAGGTGAATTTTAGGAACGCAGTTCCCATTGACACGCGCTTGGTTATCTGCATGAAAACAGTCATGTATCTACAAACACAATAAAATAATCTGTCTGAAGTTTCCAAGTCCCTCATTAAACAAGAGGACCTCACCTCCTGCCCCATGAAGCTGAGAACACTGTTGAAGGCCACTTTGCATTTTTGATGATTTTCTACGGTTGCAACTGTGTTAACACTTGCATTACAAACACAATTTCCGGCACTTGAGACCACGACAGAGCTATCTCGTGGTTGCAATGCCTCGACAGTCGTTTTGTCAGCCGAAGAATGATGGAAACCAGAAGAAAGAACACGTTAAGATTAAATTCTCAAGCAAGTAGTGACAAACTCCTTGTCCTTGAAGCTTATATAAATAACTTTCCTGTGTTTTTTTAACCTGTTCCCCCCTCTCCCCAGCCACCCCAGCAGCGAGGCATGTCACTCTGATGGTTCACATCCATCTCCTTTTATTGATGTCCACTTTGGTATCTGCACAGGTCATCAATTTTGCTGCCTCTCTGGCAGCCGCTGGGAACGGCGGGGCAGCCTTGCAGGACTGGGCGTGCGGGGGGAGGCTCGGCTCACCGCCGGACTCGCGGTTCCAGTCGGATGCCGGTACCGGGGTCTCATAAATCTTGTAGGTGACCCAGGTGAACTCTGAGGCTCAGAGCTCACTGAAAACTGATCAGGCCTCTGTTTAGTTTAACAGGCCCTTTTCAGTGACAAGTGAAGGGTTCAACAAATGCACAAAACAGATATATATTAGTTGAAAAACTAATGGCTTTTAAAAGAATGTTTGACAATTGTTTAGGGCTGTCTGTAGATCCATTATACTGATAAACGACCAACTTGGTCTACGCCAAACTGGAGATGGCCAGCGAGAAAGCGACCTCCGTTTTTATTTTTTTCCTCTTCTGCTTCCCCGCACGCTCGCCGTCTCGTTGGTGGCTTCATAAGAGCCACATGTGCTGTGGTGGTCAGGAAGACTTAAAGAAGGCAGCAAAGGGTACCTGTGCAGCTTATATTTAACCTTGCAATCAAACTGGAATTAAGCAAGACTGCAGATGCCCCCGGTGACCTGCTATTGACCGCCTGAACTTCTCAGTTAGGGTCAGTTGGGGCCCAGAATAGGAGGTCAAAAGCTGGTCAGTGCTCTTCAGCTCCGGCATGTTGAATAGAGAGACTTTATTGCGGTGATTTATGCAATTTGCACAGACAGGTTAAGGAGACCTTAAAACATGCCACAGCGCTCACTTACACTGGGTACACCGTCCACTTGGAAAATAAATTCCGATTGTCCATATGAAATCTCTTGTGGATATGCCTTGAAGTATTTTACCCTCTGTACTCTAAAGATTCATTCTCACACTCGACCCCTGAACGTGACAAGGTTAGTGTTTCCAGATTTATTTAAACAATACGAACGCACCAAACGAAGCACTTTACAAAGCTGATTAACTGCAAAGGCAGAATAACAATCAGTAATGAATTATTTTTGGGGGGGAGGAGCAGCTAAACTCCTAGAAAAGTTAAGCTCTTAAATCAGTCGCAGTGGCAATTTGAACAGAGTGAAGACCCATTTTTAACCAACCCACGCATATCAAAAAGTTTGGTGTTTCCTTCTCAGTTTTTACATACCTTCTCTTACGTACCAGAAATTCTAGAGTTCATGGGAAACGATCAGATCAATTATAAAGGAGACCTAAAGAAAATTAAGAGCTCTTGCACTTTGTAATCAACCCCCCTTGTCTTTTTTCTTTTTTTTCTTAGTGAAGCTTAATATAGATTAAATTATTCTTAGCTTCCTCACCCAAAGTGGCTTCAATGTCCGTGCTACCTGCTGCTCAAGCTCTAGGTCTTTCTTAGGCAGAAATGGCCAGTGGTGATGTGGATTTTCTGACAGACTCATCTCCGACCACCAGACTTATTTTCACTGGTGATCAAAGCAAGAAATTGAACCCTGGTCATCAAAGGTGAAAGGGCAGGGCATTTCTAAAACCTTTTAACGCTACCTCTTCTTCGTTGTAGTAGTTCATAATTCTTTGGTGTGTGTTACCCTGATTTAATATGTCTAATTTAACAAGATATTAGTCCATAATAGGGTATAACTGCATTTGATATAATGAAGGGGAGGCAAATTTGCCAAGCTTTACTGAAAAAATGGCTTTAGCAAATGTGTAGCTACTCATTTTCATAAGTATTTTAAGGATGCAGTTTTAATAAGCATATTCTACGCCCTAAATTATATTTACATGAAGCTCAAGAATGGCTGAGCAAGAACTGTATGAATCTGCCAGGTAAATGCACCGTTATTAATAAATATATTTATAACCAGCTATAGAACAGAGCAGCCCTGGTTGTTAAATAATAATTTGTTTTTAAAAGTACTTATACATATTATTTAAAGTGATAGACTAGTCTGTCATAGCCATAATGCGTATTTTTAAGGCTGCCAAAATGCGTATTTATCTGAAAGCCTGGAACAGATCCAAAAGACACTTCTCGAGTTAATAACACACATCACAACCTCCGATAGAAGTATCTTTCCCTTGTAATGAAGTATAGGGGAAGCTATCATCTCCTTGCTTATTTCTTTTAACTCAGAGATTAACGCACACCGTGCCGACCACTGATTTACACGTAAAAGGGTCTGCAAACAAGTAACAGGAGTAGAATATGATCTCTCACCAATCTGCAGAGCTAGTGCTGACAGCTGTGGTCTTGTTTTAGCCTGCTGTGTGTGCTTACTTAAAAGCAAGGCAGACAGCCTTCCCAAAGCGCAGAAGGGTGTTATTTTTACCGTAAGTTTCCACAGATCACCCTAAACTTGTCTCCGACTGAAGAACAGAAGTTGGCCATGTGTACCATTATTGATCAATCGGCGTTTTTAAGGGCGTGGTCATGAGTCAACTGGTGGTTTCATGCTTTGCTTTACACCGTTTAACAGCGAGTGATGGCTGACTGGGATCCTGAATGGTTGCAAAACTACCACAAAATAGATGCTGAGAATAAGGAGGTAGTAAGTGGGAGACCTCACACCCCACATCTTTGGTTATATTATACAGTAGAAGTATAATATAGGATAAAGTACAGCAAATAGTAATTCTATTACATTCTTTGCGAAAAGGTTTCTTTCCAGTATTCCACCCACCCAAATTCCCACTGCTTTTTCATCCCATTCTCAGCCTTCTGAGGTGGTCAGCTGCTAGAAGACCCCATTGTCTGTATCTCACGATCCAAAGCTATAGCTGTTGGTTTATCATTGTGGCTCTCGTGTGGGAAGTCTACCCCAAATTCCTAAAGAATCTGTGACGGAAACCTAGGAAAAGAGAATCTCATTTCCAAGCAGGTTTAAATTTGTGTAGGGATTTTTGCAAACTCAGAAAGGTTGAAACCCACCAGTATGAGAGCAAAAGATTTTCGGAGGTTCAGTTCAGGGAAAGCTTCAAAGTTAATTTGAATCCTATCCAAGTTTCATCTAAAACTTGAGCTAGATTTCTCACAGGAACACACTCTTTCAATGTATTTCTGAAGTTTGACTCCGGATAGAATTGCAAATACTGCAATAATGCTGGATAATTCTTTCCGCATTGATAGTTATGCAAAGCAGAGCAATCCCAAAAGGAAAAACAAAACCTTCCCCGAACGCTCCAAAATATTTTGTTTGTGATGGGTACAATGCACAAGTTTCTTTCAACTTTTTTATTTTCTAAGTATAAAAAATATTCTAGATCAGCACTGAGAATTGTGAGAAGAGACAATCTTACAGCCATAAGAGGCAAGCTTGTTTTGGAAAATATATGAAATTTAAACAGCAGTGTTTTAGGAAGAGTTCTATGTCTAAAACTAATATGATGCTGATGAAGAAAGAAGTATTTTTGATGCCAGTTGTTCAGTTTTGGATCAATATACTTTTTAAATTACCAAAAAATTATATGACTTGGAAAGCGACAATCCTAAATATAACTACAGCTTCAGTGCGGGGACCCTGTTTCTAAACAATTGGAAAGATGAATAGAGTCACAGGTTAGATATACATAATTTTCTGTTCTTGTGTTGCAGCAGCCTTTACAGGTGAAGTTCATGAATTTTGATGCGCCTTATCACAAAAGCCTTTTGACTCTTACCAATTGTAGCACAGATCAGGAAAACCTCAGACAGCCCTGAAGTCCAGGCTGGGAAGGGTCTGGCCTTACTCTAACGCACCGAGCTGAGTCTCTGTGCACCTGAGGTCTGAGCCGGTAAAAAGCGAATGAAAAGTTGGATGGATGTGTCACGATACTTAAACATTTGTATGTAAAATAAAATAAAAACGGTTATCAACCGGCAGGATTTGGTCCAAATGGCAATTTTCAGCCCAAGAACAGATCAAGACTAAGCCTGCATATGGATGAAGTCGGTCCAAAGTTAAGGTTAATCTGGTTATTAATGATATAGCATTAATGCTGTGTCATAGAAACATATAGCACGTCTTTCATCTTTGTGTGAGGAAAGGGCAAGATCAAAAGGAATTTGGCACTTAATGTTCACCCAAGTGCAACACTCAGACTTCAAGTACCTGGTGCCTAACCCTGAAAACCAAAATGTACATGAAGTTCCCCTTTTGGATTTATCTGCATACTCTACAAAGAAACCCCAAACTTGACTTACTGACATGTTTTCTCACCTTTGACAACAGACCATAAAGACAGGCTGTTGAGTATTTTCCTTATACTTTCTCTTACTTTCTTTGAAAAGTAAATTCTCAGCCTGCAAACTGCAAGCGGTTTGGACTTCTGGGTGTTCAGCACTCTGTACACATCGACAAGAAAAGCTTAGCATTTTCAGTCAATTTTATGATCACATTACTCAGTCTGGCATTCAAATAGAGTCAGCTTTCCTGTCCTTTACCAAGAAACTTGGAAATGGACTTATTCTTCATTGTCTTACACAATGAAGACTATTTATTATATTTGATTCCCTGTATTAATATCTTAAATGTTTCATTACCGTGCCAGGATTAGAGAGTTACTCAGACTGATGAGCACAGAGGAATCCTAAAACTCTGGCAATGCGAAACATGTTCTTGAGTGGCTTCTATAGGAGGAAGCTCTAAATAACTAGGTTTGTAGCTAGGCTTTACATTTTAATGTGAAGGCAGGTGGCTTCTTAGCTTTATCTTCTGGGAATACGCTGTGGAACAGACAAACATTGACTTTTGGCTTTGTGGCTTGCAAAGCCATCTCAAGGACTTTGTACGGCATGGCTTTACCTTCCCATAAATAAAGAAATCTATAACCTCAAACTCAGGTATTTAGCTTATTTTCACGAGGCTAATTGTAACTTGTATTCAAAAGAGCCTCATGAGAAGCCAGGTTAGAAACAAAAAATACTATCTGCTTTTAAGCGGAGCATGAAACCCCGTCTAAGGTCAAAACTGAGGTCATAAAGAGGATAATATGGGTTTAGCATGCAGTGCAGCTGCTGTATGCTGTATTTAGCCTGTGAATAAAAAAGGATCGTTTGTTTCCACTACTGTTACTCCCTGCATCTTTCTAAGTAATTTCTTCCCTCTGCTAACAGTTAACTTCAATGTGCATTTATGCGACAGTCAGCTATTTGCTTTAAAACGTCTGATTTCAGAAATAAAGCAAACAGTCACGATATAAGTTTAATAGGCTGCATCTGTCTTGAAAAGAGAATGTATTTATGAAGGCAAACGCTCCTACAGTGGCAAAATCATTTTTTTTTGGTGGCAGAAATCAGCGACTCCCATCATCTGGTGGAATGGCATTAAATCCTGCTACAGAGGAGAAATCGACCACAGACCAAGTTCTAACTGACTTATATTAGGACAGGGGATCTAAGGAAACAAGCATGGTTTGTAAGGAGTTAAATCCAGAAGAAATCAAATAAATAACCCCTCCTCCCTGCAATATCCCTCTCCCACTCCACAGTGACCAAGTGGAGAACAAGACAGTCAAGGTTTTTTTGCAATGAACACCAGGAAAAAGTTGGAAAAGGCACATTCCAGAGATGAATGGAGAGGACTGCACAGATTTAATCCACTAAACAGAACCATGATAAAAAAATCTAATTCCATTATTCAGAGGCTGCTGAGTGTATTTTACCTTAGGGAAACGTACTTCTACTCATTTTCAGTAACTCTATAGTCCATTTCAGCCTCTATGCTTGAAAATTAACAGCACGTTAACAGGACTATTGCCTGTACTTGTGGAACTGTCTGTTTAGGATTAGGCCATTAAATATTGATGGAGATAATTGTTCCTGCACTTGAACAGCAGAAGGATAGAACTGAAAGTAGTTTAACTGGCATTTGCATTTATGCTTGGTAAACAGAGCTGGGTTTGAAAGAGCTGAACATCCAGTATTGCCTTCTGCACAGTTCACATTCCAAAGCACCACTGATCACAAAGATCAATTTGATAAAATGTTGCAGCACAGGTTAAATCAAACCATTTCAGCAGTAATTTATCACATCTAAATAAATAAATGCAGCGGCGATACATAATAAAATACATCTAATTGTCTTTTGGTAATTATATTTTCTTTTTTGAAGGCTCATCATTCACAATTTCTCATGATTTTAAGTGTCACCTTTTGTCTGCACATACTTTTCAAATCGTATTTAGCTTGAACAACAAGATTTGCAAAGCCAGCTATGCACTGGAGGAGAGCTGGCTTTTCATTTCTTGTACGTTTCCCATTAATTTTACTTCTTAACCTTTGTTCCTGAATCAGAAAGTTTGTGAATTACTCTGTGTGATATATATCACCCAGGAGGAAATAGTTTGCTCACACCCAGTTTTCTACTTCATTAGGAAAGACAATTTATCATGCCAGCGGTCGATCAGATAAGGAGGACCTTATCCTGTGATCATAGTCCCCTGCATCATTTTATTCAGAGTTGCTCCAAATAAACTCAATGTGAGCTTTTCGCAAACGTGGTGCGGCCAAGGTGCACCAAGGTGGAAAGACTGACGGCTCAGCTCAAGAAGACCGTTTCAGTGAAGCGCACAGCGCATCTTGAGGGAAGGCTGTCCTCACGGGGCGATGTTCAAGGCGCATTAAAGAAATGAAGGGAACGGACGCTTTCTCTGCAAGCGGCTGTATGCCTGACGTTCTCCGTGACTTGTAGAGGTGAGTGATGCATAAAAAAGCATTCAATTCAATAACGTGAATTACCTCTGGCTTGATAAACGACTGCTAAAAACTCTGTGCTTCTCTCTCTGGGAACTACACTTACTTGAACGCGAACAAAGTGCCTGGAAGTTATATCAAATTAAAAAACGTGCTGCGGCTGTTAACGGAGGGCCTCCTGCACTGGCTCTGAATATGATGCCCATATATCAAAGACCTCTGACATTGCCTGCCACTCGATCTGGACACAGGAAATACGGGATTCCAGGCAGATGAGAGCTGAAACTGAAGCTCCGAAAACCTTCCTTGTGCAAGTGATTAGGAGCAGCTGTTTCGCTTCACATTTCGGAGCACTTGAACTCTGCAATCTGCCACATTTTTACAGGACTGCAATTGCAGAGGGTAAAAAAAGGTATCATGCCCTGGCTAGACAGCAGATGTAGGGGTAAAGAAATGTCTCCATTAAGCGAAAGAATAAATGAAAAAAAAAAATTGAAAAAAGCACAAATTGAGAGGCAAGTGGAAGAAATTAAAGGAAGGCTATCAGAACAAGTAGAGGAAAGAAATCTGTTTTCCCTGGATAAAAGGGGTTAAATCTGCAAAGATTTTCCTCAGATGTTACAAACCCAACATTATCAGTCTTTAAAAACATCTTCACACTTCTAAATCTGCTCAAAAGTGTAAAGTTTTTAGGCACAAAGACTAGGGATTCTAGGAACTCAAATGCCACCTCTACATTTGCCCATTTTGCATAATAAACCATCTTGCTCAACTACGTCTGAGGATGAAAACTCCTTCAGCTCAGATCAACAATACATAAATACTAGGCTACACAGAAAAAATTATATGAAAAAGCCAAGCCTAACATTTTCACAAATTCCCTTGGTGCTCTTAATTTTCCTGCTCCAGGTTTGTATGGTAAAAAGACCACAAAATCATGAGTTTTTGTCAGAGAAACCTCTTCTATAAATTGATGAAACCTTTTTATTCTGCATTTTTTTGTCAAATACCCATTTAAAGCCTGATCCTACCACCCAGCAGCCTATGGGGCACTTTCCCATTGACTCCAATGAGACCAGGATCGGTGCTCTCGGTGCCGTCTCCTTATTGAAGCCACAGGAGAACTGATGGCAGTAGAGCTTTTTCAAAAATGTGTTAAATGAGAAAGCAACTGACATGTTCAGTGAAGGAAAATAGCAATTCAATATAACAAGAGTCTGAAGTACAATAAGGAAAACACCTACATGTGCAAACATACATATAAAAGAAAGTTGTATGAAAGATTTAAAGAAAGGTTTACTGTCTCTACTGTCCATCAGCAGAGCTTTATTCAGGAAGTAAAACCTCTCTGGGTTCTTTCTGATGACTTTTTATGACTCAAAGGTGTTTGAGCAGAGGTGCTTCTCTGATCACTGTGCCGCACGAAGAAAATTTTATGGGAAAAATCAAACTGTCTTGGGTGTCCTGAGCGAGAGTCATTTCACAACGCAGAAGGCCCTGACTCCTGGGCCAGCGAGCTGTCAGCGAAACGGCCAGTCTTCGACAAAGGAGGTGAATCCCCTCCATCACAAGAGGTGCAGGGTGGCCAGAAAGAGAGTTTATTTTAATGAACTTCGCATTTGCAGCAAAGCTTCACTGGGAATTAATACTTGAAAGCTTTATCTTCACTGCTGCAAGGGTGTGAGACTTTTTTCCACACTTCGGGGTAACAGACGTTGTCTGTCCCTGCGTGTGGTAGTAATAGAGACACTCTCATTTCACCTGAAGTAGGAATTGTGTGTGGAAAAGGACAGATTTCATCTGCTGTGGCTTAAAAGTTGTGATAACCAAGCCTTCCTTCCACTCCCACCTTTTACTCAGTGAAGACAAAGCCCTAAGGGTTTTCTACATCAAAAATTAAAGCTGACCTCTCTTACACTTCCTAATAACACAAAGATAAGTGTTTTCTTATGCCCCGACTACATCAAAGTTTCAAAACTGGTTAAAACCTGCTGCTGGTGACAGAAGAAAAACAAAAAGCATGAAGCTGGGGTAGAAGTGAGGTGAGTAAAGTTCTTGTCCTGTGAAGAAAAGGAGGGTTTTACCTCACTTGTTATTTTGGGGACTCACCTCGGGGGAAGCAGTTCTAAGAGTCTTTACCATACTTGATACCTTTCTTGAAATTTTATGTGCTGACATAAAATTAGAGCAACGCATCCTCTGCTAAAAAATAAATCATAATCATGACAGGCTAAATCATAAACTGAAATCACGACCCAGGAAGACAAAAAGAAAACATTGGAGATTTTTTGGTGTTTTTTTTTCCCTGAGTGATCCCCTGGGTTTCAAAACAAACTTGATTTGAAAGGATGGGGAGGGGAAAGAAAAGGGAGGAAGAGGAAGAGGAAGAGGAAGAGGAAAAGAAGTCAGCAGGTAGGACAGAGCAAAATAAGCTTAGTAATAAGGGAAATTGGGTTGTAGGCCAAAATAGCAGCTGTATAGAAATGTTCTGTAAAACCCAGTTCTATAAAATCAGATATAGGAATAACTCTATGCTCCATTGAGAAAAAAGCTGAGAAAGACAGCACTCAAACTGTCCAGAATTGGCAAGAAAAATTAAATTCAGGTTGAGACACCTGCATTAAATAAAACGGTAACCTAAAACTGGTAAGCCATTTCAGCAGTTTCATATTGCACTGAAATTTCTCAGACAGGGGAAGAAGAAATTATCTTTCTATGAGACACATGATGGGAGAGGAAAGAGGTGATGTACTGACAGCACCAAGTCAAACATGGTATTGGAAGGAGGTAAAAAATGCTGAAACGTGAGCAGCTGATAGAGAGTAAAAAAGAGAAATACAAGGAGGAAGATTTCAACATAAAGATGATAACCAAGAGACTTGAAATAGAAGCTTTGACTGTCATTTAGAAACACAAAACAAATACAGAAAACATGTGGGTGGCTGCAGAGACCTCTGCCTGTGTGACGCTGGAAGTCTGAGCTAGGTCCGAGTCCATTTTCTGAAGGTCTTTGAGGAATGAGACTTTTTCCACAGCACTGCACATGGCTTTCCTGGAAATGCACTGTAGAACTTTGACTCATATCTCAAAATATGTAAGAATAGGACAGGAACATGGCAAAAGCTCATAAAATATTTGGAAGAGCACAAAGTCGTCTCATCTCTGCTGATGTTCATCTTCTCACACACTTTGTGGAATTGGCCATCACCTGAAACCTAGAGGGGGGAATCTCTTGGACAGATATGGAGGATGGTTATATCCAGAAAGAGTGAGAAAAGGGAACCCTTTAAATAGTGTAACAGAAGATTGTGGAAGCTGTAAAGGAAGTCTGCTCATGGGTAGAAGCGCGGTGAGAAGGCAGTAAGGAGGCAGATGAATCACGGATGTGAAGTGTTCAGCATCCTGGTGTAGGACGCTCTAAAATGGTGACTCAGGCCCCGGCAGAGCCACGAAATGAGGAGAAGGCTGTCAGTTCCCTAGGGCTTGTTTAATTTCAGGATTTGTTGTAAAATATCACACTGAAGTTTGCATTCCCACGGAAGGTCTGCAAATCTCAGTGTTGATCGGGAACAGTCATTTTAACAGTTCTGCCTCCTGTAATTCAATGGAAAATTGGAGATCCATGAAGACAGACAAAGAGCAGAAGAGTGCGTAAGTCAGAAGCATATGGCCCAGTTTTCTCCAGACATCTCCAATTCATATTACTTTTGTTACAATATCTTCCCTTCTGTTCTCTGTTCCCTGTTCCTTTTCGTTGTACCCCTCCTTTCTCAACTGCTCCTTCCCCCTTTCTATTATTTATTTTTCTTCATCCTGCCAAAATTCCTTTTCCCCCCCTCATTTCTAGAAATTTACCACTATTTGGTTTTAGCCTTACATTAGTGTCTCAAAGACACCCTTCCACTTTGCTTTTGTCTACCTTCCCCACCTCTCCTCTACTGCACTCCCTTCCTTCATTTCTCTTTCATTTTCTTTGCTTTTTTCACTATATTCTCCATGCCAGAACTTCAGCAAAAGATCAAAAGGGAAAACCCGGCAACACAAATTAGAGATTTGATGGCAGCCAAGTGTAACTAAATAAAAATGCTTTTGCATTAGCCACACTTACTAACAGTGTTTAATAGTTGGTGATCTGTAGTTTTTACTAGGTGAACAAGAGGTTGGAAAACATAAGTAGGCAGAGCAGGCAGCACAGTAAAAATTGCATGTCCTCATGCCAGCTTGTCCAGAGCAGCATGTCTTTTGTGGGCATCTTTCTTTCTTCTTTTGTATGAACTGAAAGCTTAAAACAATTTTATTATAAAATATGGCTTGAGACACAAGTTACCTAGGTTTGTATTCTCCGTCCCCACCCCCCCAGTGAATATAATCTCATTTTACTCTCTGTCACTAAAAGGCAGATCTGAGAACGACATTTACTGATTATGGAATTAGTACTATTCCGCACAGCTTGTTTTAAAGGATGCAATCACCCAGATGTTGCTGCTGTCAGTAGAACCGCAAGACTGTGTATGTTCACACTTCAGTATGCATTAAAAGCATAGTTTATAAATGTATGAGATGCATAACACTATGTCTGTATGGGAATATTATTCTAGCATACCTTAATTGTATTCAATCATCACAGTTTATAACCTTTTAATTGACTAGTATTTAGTGTTTGGCAATTAAAAGATTGTAACCAACCATCCATTGAAGTTAATTATCTGTAGATTGTGCTGGTCACTTTAAGTATTTCTTTCACTATGTTCAGGATGTGGCATTTTTCCAGTTTCTCAATGGGCTACATTTAGAAAGGGAACTACAGCAAACCTGTTATCTGTAGCGCGTGTGTTAGAGAAGAATAACTCATATGACAGCAATCTTGTTAGAGGCTGTTATGAACAACATCCACCATGGGCCATATCTTAAGCTGTCAGTGTAGTTACCCTGATTTACACCAGCTGAGGATTAGGACACATGTATGATTGCAAAGAATGGTAAGTCCTTTAGATGCATCAAATCTTTCAAGATAAAGAATGTCAGTATAAAGCATAGCTGAGTTAAAAAACAATGTTTCTGAGAACAACAGAGTAAGGTAAGAATAACTGCACTGAAGATAGTGCTAGTTCCTGTGTGTTTATCTCCATGTAGGACTCAATTTGGTGCTGGTATAGAAGGATCAGTCGTGAGGTCCTGAAGACGTTCCACTAGTGCAAAAATAAGGTTTGAAATTGAGAAAAAAAATGTCAAATTAATCGCTCGTATCAAGTAGCCTTCTCTATGTTTAAGGAATGAAACAGAAAATTAACACGATGAAATTAACTCCTGAAATGTTCTCCCATCTAAATTTAAGTATTTTTGTCTGTTAGGCCAGCACAGCTTACAAACATTAACCCTTTGATAACGGTTTATACAGAAATACAGGAGGATAACAGAATCTGAGTCTACAAGTTTTGCAAAGTCAACGGGGAGGAAAGCACTCTAATTTTGTACACTAGAGGTGGCCAAACTGCAGGTTTTGATCTGTACATGGTTTTGAACCTGAATATGGAGAGTCCATGCCACCACTGCACTGCACATTTGGCAGCAGCCTGGTGTTTGACTGGGGACAGACAGGGACGGGTCCTGTCCTGTGATGGAGCTGTGATGTCCGTGAGATGCACCTCACCGCTGTGAGCACTGACCCATGTTCCCCCCTCCACAGGACATCTGATACAGAAGGTTCAGGTTTTGTCACTCTTGAGAACATCAAACTTTTGATTTGGGTCCTGCAGGAACAAGTGGTTTATTCTGAACTAATACACACTGTTGAAGCTTCAAGTGAAAAGGTGAAGAAATTTCTATGTAACTTTAGGCCTTTACCATGTAATGAAGATCTTTACAATCAAAATGTCAAACTTTCACTCATTAGTTGCAATTTGTCGCTCTGTACAATGGCAAGAATGGTGAACCTCATCCTTCAAGAGAGCAGTTATGATGGATCAGTGCAAATAATAGCTGCAGAACTAGCATTTTTATTTGTGATTTTGAAGAACTCAGACTGAACGTGTGTCTTCACTTCCACATCCACTTTCTTCTCTTGCAGCTGAACCTTGAATTAGATGTAGTCATGTGTGATCCCTTGTGGAGTGCTGCTTAGAGGATAATCTCCCAGTCTCTTAAATGGATCTCTGTAAATTCTCTGCAGGAGCTCACCTAAATGCAAGTTCTGTTCAGGCACCCAAACAAGCAGGATCAGTGACGATATGGGAACAATAGCTTCACCTATGGGATACTAACACAAAGATCCAGAAACAGAGAGAAGGCCCTATATTAGATGGACAGATGTACCCCAGTGCTTTGCCTTCTCTTTTTATCTGTATGCATGATACATTTTGAATGTTAAGGTCTCAGTAGTTACCATACCAACAACAATGACGCCTCCTCTCTCATCAGCACAGGGAAAACTAGATCTCACCATGTCTTCTGCTGAGTTCTGGTCGTTGGACTTGCTGCTAGAGCAGGCCCAGGCCAAGACCTTCCAGCATGAACAGTGGGAAGATACATTCTTATAGTGGACACAGAAAACTTATCCTGAAAGAACAAAGAAAGGAAAAGTGTGCAATGTGCCCAGGTTTTCAAGGCTGGAGCATTTCTATGCGTGGTTAAAACAGGAATGGGTTTTGGGTACCAAGGAACTATTGCTGCTGGTAACTGAGGCAGGGGTAGAAACAGGTACTGCTAGAGTTGAGTTTTGGGTTTAGCTCTGCAGAGAACTGTGGTGACCACAGTCTGGGTCAACCCCACTTTAGGCATGTAAACCTCTTTTCCATGATTTACTAAAATCCTCATGCAAAAAGAAGCTATGACAATTATATGTAGTCTTCTGTCTCTGAAAAAAACAAATTTAAAAATGCACATACAGTGAATTTGCAAAGAAAACAGGTTTAAAGATTCCTTTTCCAGCAGTATTTTGGCTGCAAACATGAGGTGTACATATTTACATGTACAGTGTTAAAATATTTTTTAATAATTGCTAATGGATAGAGATAACTTGTCTTGAATTGATTTTGTTGCTTTTTTTACAAATAACATTGGTTTATGGTTTCAAATTATTTTGTTGTCTTGCATTGGGAGGATTTAAGAGAAAAACTAAAAAGAACTGATCTCTGGGGAAATTTTTGTCATTCTGGAAAGAGAAATCCTTTGATAAATATGGAAAACAGCAAAGGAAACAGAAAGGATAATCTTCACTGGACTGATCTAGTTAAAAGGAAACCAAAGAATGCAAACAAATATCTTTCTAACAAAGGAATGAGAAGATCACTCATGGACCTTCCTGCAGTAATGGCTACACTAACTTTTCAAAGCTACACTAACTTTTCAAAACTTTATGAAGCACAAGCCACAAATTCTGATCAACTGTTCCTTTTTGGACAACAACTAAAAACATACATGGTTGTGTTGTCTAAAGACCTGAAACCACGAAGACATCAGTTCATTTCTTTCAGCTTAACATTGCTCCTCCGCCAAGGGACAGGAGAATTTAATGTCTCCTGTAGTAAGTTATATACAGAAGAAAGAGCACCACAGAGCTATGTGGTTCCTTAATGTGAAGTTATCTGATCCAAAAACAATCAGAATTTTTACTTCTCGAATGCCAAGAAATGGCACACAACCAGAGACTCTCTTGAAAAGGACCTCCAACCTCTTTGCATGCTTTTCTTGCTTACAAAGTCCACAAAGTTCCTTTTTCAACAAGTCTCTGTACTTTTTAGCCATGAGATCTAAGGCAGAAACTGCTCAAAGACTATGTAAACTTACACAGCCCATCCATCCGTCTACCTCTCTTGCGCACAACTGTTTCAACAAATGCAAACCAAGCTGAAAATGCCTCTGTGACTCAGGCAAAAAGAGGTATTTGACCTCTGCAGTGCCTCTCATGGCTATTTGAGGCTCGCTACTGCTTGGACTCGTGGGTCTGTTTTTACAAAGTTTCATCTGTAGTCCTACTTACACATCTATGCTCTATCATTTATCAAATTGTCCCAATGTTAATAAAATAGTGAATCTATACAAAAGTCTCTAAAAAATCCCTGGCCCCATCCCATTGATGGAAAATTTAAAAAAAAAAAAAAAAAAAAAAAGGGTCCTGGATGACATACATAAGCATCATACACATAAGCGAGCACTTTTCATTGCACAGCCAGCTCATTTCCATTGCCTTTTCAGCTGCATGTATCTGCCATGGTACTGTTTTTGATGGGTTTATGCCTGTTGCTAATTGTAGCCTACCTGGAGACTGCACAGAGAAATAAGACCTGTTCACGTCAAACAAGACCTGATCACGTCTGCCCAGCTCAAACGAGCTACACTAAGCAGGTATAAACTGGGTTTAGTTACCACAGGTCTATGTACAAGGTGGCTCATTTAGTCATAGGAAGAGGTAGGAAGATGATGAGCAGGCTGATGAACTAACAAATTCTTCAAAATCCATGTTTCTTTTCTGATCTTCTCGTTAATTTTGTTCTGTGAAAGAGCAGAAGGGTAGACACACACATGTGGAGTAGGTTACTGCTCCTTGCCTGAGGTCATAGAAAACTCTAACAGGATGATGCCAACACCCAAGCCACTCTAGATCTCTTGCTTTCATCTAATAATACATGAGATGAAACCTGTTTATTTCCAACTAAGATGACTGTAACCAAATCAAGCAATATTTACCTTTGAGAAAGTTGATGGTTTTCTCTCCAAGAGTATTTTTGAGGGTATGTTTCACAGTTGTTACTCTTGTACTCTTATTTATGCCGAGTTGCCAATGTTAACATACCCAAATATGTTAGCTTTCTTTGCATTTTTGAATGAGAGTTGAAAGAGGTTCAGTGGAAAATTATCAGCAATTTCTTCTTTTATGGCTGTGCAAAGAGCTAATAGATACAATGCGTATTACAAAATTGTTAACAACAATTACCAATGTAAATTCTCCAATGGTGTCAAAATCCTGAGTCCTTTTTCAGCAGGACAGCCTCTGATGGGTATTTTATTTTATTGTTTATTGCAGTTCCTTAGGACCACTGTGCACAGTTTGTTCTTAGTGGAAGCCACAAGATGTAACCATAAATGGGGGTTTAAGACTTTAAAACTGTTGATGAACACATTTAAGGTACGAGTAGGAAACTAACAAAAAGTTAACCTTAAGTATCACTGAGTCCCAAGTAACAAAATCATGCAGATGCAAGAAAGCTGGAAGAAGAAAACATGATGAACATCCCCTGAAAATGTGAAATGTGGAAGTTCAGACAGTGTTTTGAAGGCATCAGTCTGCATCTGACTGAGCTCAGTAGGTGAAGGCAGGTCGAGGTCCTCACGACAGCGCGGCTCTTTGCCTGAGAAGGGAGTGCAGACGTGGCTGTTCTCCTTTCCAGCATCATTAGATTTGCAACGGCTGGTTCAGCCCGGTTAACAGTTTCAACAATGCTATACTTGTTAAAAGTTTCCCAACCAGGTTCCCATGGTTTCCCACCCCATCTCACCCCCCTACTGAATGCATTCGCATGCACTGGGAAGGAAGTGTGAGCTGGAATGTGTCCTGCTACCAGCCCTGGGGCTGTGTTATTTCAGGTATACAAGGCTATCCGGTCCAGCACATTAACATGGGAAACTTCTAGAGAGCCTTTCCTTTGCCAGAGCCAAAAAATCAAGCCAAATTAATGCATTTTTTTTTTTGGCTTAATAGTAGGATTGCTTCCAAAATAATTACATAATGTATTTGCTTGCATGATGCGCGTGGGAAGTGAAAAGGGACAGCATGCAAAGCTTCAGTTTCCTTAAAGCCAATGTTTCTAGGTGCAATTGTTCATACTTTACAGAAATTATGTTGCGAATGCATCTAACCTACCCTATTATAAGTAACGGACTCCAGCTCCATTGTTTCTCCAGGAACAGGTAATGTCATGAGATGGCAATACTGCAAACACAGCAAAGCATGCTAATCCTGTGCCACACAAAATTAAGTAGGCAGAAGATTCTTGTGTTTGTCCTGCTCTTAATTACAAGCCTTGGAGAAAAGAGTCATACATCATGCGCAGAACTCCAAGGGCAGCTTTGTTGGTTTATTAATACTAATGTAGTATCAGGTCATAAAAATAATTTGAGTGATTTGGTAATGTGATTTGGTAATGTTCTGATTAATGCATTACCATGAACAGAAGAGACAGATTAACCATACCATGAATTGTAACACGCTAATTCCTCACTGCAGCTCTAACAACTGAGTCACATGCAGTTTCAATTATTTTACATGTTTGGCAGCCATTCTTCCCAATGGAACAATAAGCATTAGCACAATAATCTGAAAGAAGCTTATAAAAATATGGTTGACGTAAGTTCTCTCTATTAAGAAATATTTGGAGTTAAAATACCTGTTCTGTTTTAACCATGCAAACTTCTACAACTGAAAGATCTCGATCTGAATGCCTTGAAAATACTTTCAAATTTGTCATGCTCCACTAATATGTCAAATCATTGATAGTCCAATAAATTAGTGTTATTTCAGGAGAAACTCATGAAAAAGTATGGGCAGCAGGGGTTAACGTGCTCTGATGAGAATGAGCTCTTCTGAATTAAGCAGTGCTTTAAATTGGAGACACTCGGTAGAAGAATGATGCTACAACTGCTGCTGCTTCTAATAATGCCTTGTGCTTCACACAGAGCTCTTCACTTAGAGATTCCCAAACACTTTACGAAGGCTGTAAATATCATAGTCATATTTTGCAGGTCGCATATGGAGAAACTAAAGCCGAGAAGAAAATCGACCAAAGAAACAAAAAGAATCAGTGTCAGAGTTGGGATAAAAAGTTCCTGTCTTTGCTGTCCATCCTGTAAAAACCAGAATTCTTAGGAAAAAAAAAAATGGAAGAGGCATGCTTTCATTTATTTCCATCATTTATATTTTAGTCCAGCGTGATCTGGTGTTCCATCCATTACGCTAAACATGCTACGTTGTCCTATGCCAACTTATGAACAATGAATGGACATGGAATCTGGACAACTTGTTCAAATCCATCATATTGACTGTATGAAAAAGCTGTACAAGATCAACAGATGCGCTGTGCAGGTTTTACAGTGGGAGAAGTTGCGTGTCCCACACACCCTCTTGCCCCCCAAGGCAGAAACAGGGTAGTTCTCCTCGCTTAGCTTCCTTGTGAAGAAACTTTCTCCTACAGTGGGTCTGTAGCTTCTTGGAAAGGGTAGCCATTTATCACAGCCCTAAATGAAAGCATTCCTTGGACACAAATGTCTTTTTCTTCCTTTGTCTAATTACTGAGGGGAAAAGTGAGAAGGAAATGTCAAAACAGTGAAACAGTGGTGTATAGAGAGCAGTCACTTTGGAGCTCAACCAGCTTTTGTGAAGGCCTGGGCGATTTGTCAAATGGTTGTGGCATAAGTCAAGCCCTGAGGTTGAAAGGTCTTGACCTAAGGAGTGCTGAAATCAGGCAGTATAAGCAAGAGGGCTGCTAGAAGTTTCAGCTGTAGTGGAGATGAACAATGATGGGTGCTGGACACAACAAAACCTCATCTGCATAATTCAGGTAAGGAATTTTATTGAATCTGACAAGTATGTGACAGGCTGAGAAAGAGAAAAGAACATGCTCTTGCTGGGAACCTTTAAAGCTCTTCAGTTAAGGTATGTGGAAATAAATGACAGCTAATCTCTTCACTAAAAAAACTGTAAACAATGCCATTTTACACAGGGCTCACCCGTGACCTTTTCATAGATCAGGCTATCCACTTTCAGGCCAGGCCACAGAACTTATCACAAACAATGCGCCGAATTCAGATTGCGCAAGAGATTTACTTCTCCCAGCTGCTTCACGTGGAGTTGTTGCTCGCTTCGGCAGGTACGCTTTGGCAGAAACATCACTTAAATCTAGTGCATAACCCCTCATGGCAAATGGAAAATCCATGTGGAGACTTTTCAGTGGAAGTTTTTTTGAGGTTATTCTTGTTTTTTTTTTTTTTTTTTTTTAATTCTTATTTTTACAGTTTTGGCTTGCATGGGTCATACTGCAACTACAAATATCAAGCTGAAAGGTCACAAGGTGACAAGGCAACTTTTCTGCACTGAGACCTGGTGGTACTATTAAAGTGACCAAGGCTTTTAAAATCCTTCATTAATCTCAACATGTCAAGTTTCCCAGAGGGTTTTTTTAATGTATTTTAACCACTTGCCTCCATTTTAAGTCTTCTCTAGGTAAGCAATAGAGTTTAAGAAGAATATGTAATTGGTGCTTTTCAAAATACAAATCAGATGCTGACCACCAGCTTTAGAGGATAAAATCTTTGTATGCAACTTCAGTGCATAAGCACTAAGACAAATATGACCTTAACGCACATACAAAACTCAGAAGCAATGGTTGAAAATCTAATCTAGCCTCTATGTGATGCTTAACCTAATCAAATAAAATAAGAAATGACCTTGCAGGCAAGCAAGAGTTTCCCTTTTGGGAATATCTGTATTCCTGAGAGTTCTTCCTTAACACTGAATTCCCCACAAAAAGTAGCACTTGATATCTATGTAAGGAGGGTTTCTCGCCAGATGCAGACCTCTAAGCCTGGCAAGAAAACAATTTGTCGTACAGGCTGCTGAAAGATTGGAAGGAAAGCTCAAAATCTAGAGTAGCACAGTGCGACTGTGACTTGCAAGAGCCGAAATTCAACTCTAAAACTCTTCAAATAAATACAAAAACAAAGATTAGACCGACTTTGTCAAGCATGAGTCACAAAATCCCCAAGCACTTCCCTGGATTACTGGCACAGCGATGTCTGCAGCGTACAGCACACATGTATGTTTTTACCAATCTGTGGATCATTCCACCTAATGGGAAGCCGTTAAGAGTCCTGGCTGGATCAACTGTGGATCTTGGTGTTATAAGTGTCCCAATGCATAATTCACAAGGCTTAATGAATATTCCAATTCATGACAGCCAACTGGCTCCATAGGTCACACCTCCCAGTCTCATCTAAATAAAGAATGAGATACTGGAAAGCGTACCAGCTGAACCCTAGTGAGTGCCAAAAACATGCATATTAATGAGGCACAATAAAAGATATACTTGACTCTCAGGAAGTGCTGCTATTGTTTTCCAGCTTTAGAGAGGGAGAGAGGAAAACTTTGTGGTGCACCTTTCAATACACGGCACCGAGCTCAACGCGAAGCTTCCCCCCTCCCCGGGGGGCAAAGAGGGGATCAGATCGTGGCCATGGCGCTTCACGTCCAGCCTCATCAGGTCTATGACATCCTCCGTCGTTCCCACCACAATAGCGAAATCCATGCTGGAAATATCCCCACCCTCCGCTCCCATGTTCCTCTGCAAGTCCCCGTTTGGTAACTAAGGAGAGGAAGTGCTTCAGCAGTGCTGTTCTTTTATGTGCTCTGTTTAGACCTTGGAACAGGATGAATGGTAGCTTAGATGAATGCATTTGTGCCATTTTTCTTGGCCCCAGACGATGTTTCCTCACTACCATGACATCTGAACAGAAGGAGAAAACATCTCCCTTTTGTGGCAAGCTAATTTAATTTGTACCTTCCACCTAGGGGTAAATATGTTTGTCTGTCTTTCTAAGCTCTCTTTGCCCACTTTCTTTTCTCACGGGAAACCCTGCTGAGTCAAAAGCAGGATATTGCTTAGTGCTCTAACTTTATTTTAAAGTAATTTAATTTTAAGCATACTCACACCCACCCTAAAGTGAAGCAACTGTAGGAGCTCCGCTGGGACAGCCTTAATGACTTTTGCATGTCTCTTGTGTCAGAGACATCAAGGGCTTGTTGTTAGGGAGGTATTTGTCTTTTAAAATAAATGCTTTAAAACAGGACCCCTCTTTTGCAGTATCCTCAGCGCAAGATGTTTCTTTATTTTCAAAAATCCTACGGCTTTGCACATTGACCTACCACCTTTAAAAACCGGCATTACGAACCATTGACCTTTGCTCTTCGTTGGTCTGGTGCTATATGTGATTTGACCTTGTTTTGTCTGAAAACTTCGTAAAAGGATTTAAAATAAACAATGAATGCATTTCTTTATGAAAAATGGCGGTGAAATATGACTCAGATGGCTCAGAATTTACATCCCCATTGTCTGATTTATGCATGACTTCTTTAAATTGGCAAATATATTAAGTTAAGGGCATTATTTAATCCATGACCGAAAAGTTTCTATAATTAAAAAAGCAATATAAGGAACAGAGTGGGAAAAGAAAACTGAAATCCAAAATGAAGCATCATTTAAAGCCCATTTTGCTTATAGTAACACCACAACTTCTTTTATTTAAACCTTGTTATCTCATATTAAAGTGGCAATGACACACACAAGAACCTACATATTAAGCAACTTCTTGCAATTTCTTCCCTTTAAAAAAAAATCCGTTTCAGTATTATTACCAGGTAAATATTTTGTCATCCTGTCAGATAAGAAAAAGAAAACATACAACACTTAAAATGATAAAGTATATTTCTAATATATGCAGTAATAAATATCGCAGGTACTGATTTTACCTGTAGTTGCCAGTTATTTGTTATTTGCATAACATTGCATCCATGTTTTTTCACAATAATTTGCACTCTTTGTTCTGATCAGAAATGTGCATTTCTGTCATGTTTGAAAAAGAAAACGTACAACACTTAAACCAATAAAGTATATTTCTAATATCTGCAGTAATAAATATTACAGAAACTGTGATTTTACCTGCAGTTACCAGTTACTTGTTATTTGCATAGTATTTTACCAGTGCTTTTTCACAATGATTTGCACTCTGTGTTCCGGTCAGAAATGTGCATTTATCATCAGCAAATCACACAGACTTACAGGGAAACAAGTCTTGGAATCAGTCACAACATTCGGAAAGATTAATCATGACAATATTGCTGTTTTGCTCGGAAAACTTCCCTCCATTCTGTTTCTATTGCCTTGGTGGTTTGTTTTTATAAACAAGCTGCATTTGTTAGGAAAAGGAAGCAGCTCTCTTATTCAAACTTATGGTTTTTGAGTCTAAACATGCAATACCGTGACAAACAAGTAACAGCCAACGTGTGCTCTGCAGCAACAGGAGAAAGTGCAACTGCCTCGCCTGCCCTGGTCTGCTCAGTGTACAAAATATGCAAGATATAAAAGGGACAAAATGCCTTCCTTCACCCACGTAGCGGTTTGCTCAGCCAGAACCCAGCACTGCCAGGCACGTTGTGTGATTTTACACCAGCTTTGAGGATAAAGGAGGTAATTCCCAGTGCGGGGCGGTGTGTCTCCGCATCCCTGAGCAGAGATGGATCAGGAGGAAAAGCTGTTGATGAACAGGTCCCCTTGATGGACGGCGAGAGGATGGATCCTGTCCTCATGCCTCACTTCAGTCCATCTTTTAGCCAGAATTTGGGCCTCAGAAGCTTTGCCTGGACAAGCATGGACCTCAGATGTATGTTAACAAATACATGGAAACTGTGGTAGCCCATGATGGGGCCAGTTGGCCTGTCCACTATGTCAGAAAAACCAGGACCGAGGTGCAAAGAGAGGGAGAGGGAGAGCGGTTAAAAAAAGGGGCTCAAAGCACTTCTCTGAATTTCACCTCCTGGCCTCGTAAGATCACGGTGCTTCAAACAAATTGCTTTGTGGTGCGGAGTTTTCACTTTAAACTCCAAAGCTGGCTCTCAAACCTGGCCTCTGACAAGGGTGGAAAACCTCGTTAGCAAAATCCCTTAAACATTTGCTTTGTTGCGCAGTAAATTTGCCGCCTTTAAGGGTTATAAAGTGGTCACAAAATGCCTGGTGTTAAGAAGATAGCTATCTCTAGGGCTATAAAAAGGTATTTCCAGCCTTATTGCTGAACTGTGTAAATCAAGGCCATCCACCCCTCCATTAGGAGCTAAGCTCTTAAGGCCGATACGGACAAAGGACTTGGTTGTTTATGCAGCAACAACATCTGCTTACACTCAGCCTCATTGTCACAGAGCTGTTGGTTAAAAGCACAGGATCTCCTTTCTCTCCATTTCATGCTGTATTATGTTTCATGCGGGAATATCTAGTCTCCCAGGCTTGACCACTGCTTTTATCTGCCGGACTTTAAAGACTTAGCTGCTTGTAGTGAGAATCCGATCATCGCCTCCCCAGCAGTCTGGAGGGTGCGTTTCGCCGGACACTTGAAAAATTTCTTTTGGTCTCCAGACACCTTTCTGCAAAGTATTAGCTTTCCTCTGCCGCTCTGAAGCTAAAGCTCCTGTGTAAACAGCTCTCCGGTTCAGTTTGAGATGAAATACGGTGTTTGGATCTGAATTCCTCAAATGCTATGTGCGCACAACAAAAGACCATTAACTACACACAGGCCACAAAACGCCGGTGCGCTCTCCAGGCTGTATGATCAGCGTTGGTATCAAATAAAATGTTTCTGAGCTTTTCCGGCTGACACAACATAGTTTTTCTTAGACCTGCATCACTAACCCAGTCAGAAGAGAGGACGGCGTGTTGCAGTTGCTCAGTTTTTTGAAGAAAAAGCACGTGAAGAAAAGAAACTGCCCTGCAAATTAGTAAAGTTTCACTTTGCTACTCTTCCCTATCTGTCCCTCAGCATGCACTCAAGGACAGAAAACGCTTAATTTATAAATTTAAATAGTTGTATGCTACATGTTCCTTTCCCTGATCTGCAGGCTATAGTGTATTCAGACATTGTCCTGTACGGCTCAAAAATGCGTGTCCAGAATAAACCCAAGACATATGTACATCTTACACAAGAAAGCCGTGACACAGTTCGCGGAGATGATGGTTTTTCCTTGAGATGGTATTTTCACAGTATTGCACCAATTAATTTGACCGTAGCCCCACAGCGCATGTTTTAATAACATGATTGTCGAAACCACAGTCTGATGTGTGTGTCATGCATGGAGATATGAACAGATTTTCCAGAGGAAAAAGGTGTAAAAGTTGGCATCTGACAAATTCAGGTATGCTGAGGTGAATGTGTATCCCCATGGCCTAAAACTTTAAGAATGAAAGCAAAAAGTGAATACAGGAGCAAAGGGGACCCATGGCAGGGAGGTGAGGGCAAAGCGCAGGGAAAACCAAATCGCAGCTCAATGGCCGGAACCCAAAAAGCACCCCGGGGAAAAAAATGCCCCAAACCATCCACCTCCGAAAGGGGAGCAGTGGGTGGCATAAGGTTTTCTCACGCAAAGACTGGTGAGTCCTGCCTCCAATATTGCTGCCCTTGCATCGTGCAATGCCTTCTTGAAAGTAAACAAGTCCTGCTTAAAATAATTTTTCTGGGGTTTTTTTTGTTTTGTTTTGGTTTTGGTTTTTGGGTTTTTTCTTTTTTCTTTTTTTTTTTTTTTTTTTTTTTCACCCCGACTTGTGTTTCTGTTCTGGAAACTTGCTGCTTTGATAGTTAGAAACTTCTAATTTCTGCTGTAAAAGTGCTCATGCACAGTGGAAATAAATGTGTTTCTCTTTCGGCATTTTGGCTGAAGCAGTTTTTCTCTCCCCTGCTATTTGCACATGCAGTTTTTTATAGGGAACCACAGTAGCCCTGCTTGGAGCCCACTCTGCAAAGGCACACGGGCCACTAAACTGGCCCGTTCCCTCAGTCCCCCCTCCCATCCTGTCTGTTTCCCTCACTAACTTAATCCCCCCTTTCCTGAAGTTTGGTTTTCTCTTTTTCAGAGATACACAACCAATATATTTCAGAGTGCTATAGATAATTTCACCAATGTCCTGTGTGGAACTACCAACACTCATCTTTCCTTTTCCAGATCTTATAACGCACTTGCATTTTTCAGAGCTACATCAGTGAGGTCTTCTTCTTCCTTGGCTGCTTCCAACTCTCAGCGTCCTCTGTACACCCACAATTTCCTGCTATTTATGTTCCTAGACTTGCACTTTGTACAGTTACATTTCATCCCATTTCTACTAATTTATTTTGCCACCAAGCAGAAGGAAACACCTGGCTGTTTGGTAGGTCACACCATTTCCAAGGGGGTTGTACCCACGCCACACGTTGACAGTCTTGCGTTAGGATTTCACCTTGCCGGTCACACTCCTTCATTCCTGTGTCCTTTTACCTTATCTTATATCCTTTCTTACTTAATTCTCTTCTCCTGAAGAATCAAACAAAAAGGAAAGATAACACAGTATTTTTTCAGCCTTGTCCACCCACGGCAGCCGCAGCCTCCATAAACCTCGCTTGCAGAAAGACCGTTGCTCTGTTTCACCAGCTACGCCAGCAGGACGTATGTTGAAGCTTTAAGAGTTTTAAGTGTTTAAGAACTTAATAGCCATTTAATTCTGAATCCAGGTATGCGAAGACAATCAGCTGTCCCCTCTCTGAGGACATGTGCTCCCGACAGAAGAGCTTGCAAAAATACTTTCTCAATACTTTCCTGCAAAAACTGGTGAAGCACTGACACAGCATTTTACCGTCACAGATGTTAAGATTCATAGACATCTGTTTCAGTCTTCATCAGGAATAAATTCCTAGATAGATGAACAGACCCAAGCTGATGCAATGTTAAGACATCCAAGAGGGATGTTGTTTTTTTTTTTTTTAACTTATGCCTTACTTTGCATACGGGGAATTTGTACCGGTTTAACAGAATGGTCAGACTTAAGAGCTTCAAGAGGGAGCTAGATCAGAAAAATGGCAAGGTTGACAGAGGGGGTACGCTGCCTTCACACAAAGGACACGTATAATTCAGTATTTTCCCCCTAGAAAGGAAACTGTGAGGCTTTTCATCGTTAATCTACTTGTGTACGTTGGCATAAATGCGTGGTGTTGTGCCATCAGTGGCCAGAGTACAGGGGTGCAGGATCAGAGGAAGGAGCAAAGCGCCTGATTCAGAGCAGGGATAACGTATGTCAGCACTTCCTCTGCAGGATGTAAAGAATTATTGGCATGTGCTAATTCCTTCTGCCTGGAGAGACTGGAGATCTGGCTTTACCAGAAACATTCCTGCAGAACAGGATCTCTGTCCTGAATTAGATACGATGTTTGTTCTCCTGAATTCAAATCCAATGAGTTCTCACCTAGTAGTTTATTGCTCCTGAGGATGTTTTCATACAGTCAGCCTCCACTTGTGGCTTCCATGCAAAGCAGCTGTTCTCTTTTTTTTTCCTGTGCTTTTTTTTTTTTTCTTCTTTTTGTCTCTGATCACTTTTGCCACATATTTTAATTTATAGGAAAAAGCCAAAAATTAAAGATGGAGCAGGTGATACCACTGAAACTTGCTCCTCACTGGTGTAACACAAACAGCCGAACATCCCTCTGCATTTTCCCGCTGCGGCCATGCCACTTGTGGTGTTGGGTAAATGATGGTTATGAAAAGTTGTCTCTTCCTACTAGCCAAGGACAGAGTAGTTCAGAGGTTTTGGCTCCTGAGGTAGTACAGATGATGTTCTCATTACCGTCACACCCCGCCCCAGGACCTCTGTATGGCATTAACCTCAAATCCGCAGTCTTTTTTTTGGAGATGTTCAGGACTGAATGTATGTTCCTCTCTGGTCAGGGCTGCCAGTTTCAGGAGCAGTCTGGGTTGCCGCTGGCGGGCAGTTTTGGGAACATTGCAAACACATGCTTCTGGTTGTGGCTGGAAATAGGCACGGAGACATTAATTCCCCTTCCCTGCCATTTGCATGAGCACTGGCTTCAAAAACTCAAGGGACGGAATTGGCTGAGAGTGATTGTTTCTCCCCCACGTTAAAAGCTTCCCCCCCAGACAAGTTAAAAGCCTCTGGGAATAAATTGCATGCCGTGACCTTGCTGAGGCCAGCACAGCATAGCCCCCACGCTCTGTCTGCTCCTTCGTGCCACTTAGAGTGGCCAGCTGTGGTTTTGTTGTGCAGTTGGGCTGTGGATGCAAAGATTAATGCTATATGTAGACATAGTTTAGCCCAGGTGGTTTGTTCTGTTTAGCTATGCATTGCCCTTTCCCCTTGCTAATTGCAGTGTGTGTGCTCCTTAGGGTGACGTTGCTTGCTCAGGAGGAGTAGGGGTTAGGGTTTGGCCATGGGTTCAGGGACACCCATGAGAGATCTTGCCAGGCAGCTGGGGTCACCGGGGGGTTTTCAATGCAGATTACCACGGGGGAGCTTCCACTGACACCTTCAGAATTAGCCAGGTTTATCGTCTGCATCACCACTTTCAGCAAAAGTCAGGTGTTTTGGAAGTCAGGGGAATGAAATGTGGAGTTTAACAAGTGATTACAATTAAGACATCTAGAAAGCTAGCGAAGACTCTTTGAAATAGCCCTACATTTCATTGCCAGTAGTTTATGTTGGTATGGGAGACAATGCGATCCGTGAATATTTCTTATGACAGAAAATATTTGATAAATGTCACTAATGATGTCATTAACCATGCTCAAGTCCATTGGTCCACAGCGGGAGGATCATACCTCCAATGCATTAGGACACGCTGGAATAAACTGAATTTGCCAAAAAAACCCACCAAACAACCTACCTACTGTTTTATTCCCTGAACAATAACTAAAGATTATTCATGTTTTTAGTTTTTTTTCCACATGTTCTGTATACAAAGGAATCTGTGAAATATATTTAAAAGCATAATATGAAAATGAAAGTAAACCACCACTAATGTAAAAAAGGAACAGCTAAATAACAGAAGTTGACCTTTGTCCCTGCATTGAATGAAAAAAATAGATGCCTCACGCACTGCCTTTATTTAGACAAAGATCAATGAAATATTAATTTGATGCAACTTTCAAACCACAGTGTCTCTTCCCTCCCTCCTTTTAATACTCCCGTTTGTTCTGTTTGTTGGTTTTTTACCTTCTTTGCTTCAACATTCTTCCTCTTGGAGACAGGTTAGGAAGAAGCAGCAGTTGGTGTGCTTATGGGTCTTTAGTTTGCCTTGGGTCAGCATCTTTATCCCGTGATCTTGTCTCCTCTCCCTCTTGTGATCTCTCTTTTTCTCTGGCTCTCTTTCCTCCTCCTTTTATTTTCTTTCCTTTGTAACCGAACAGCGCATGTCACACAGCCTAAGGATGAGGTTTGGTGGCAGTTTCAGATCACCAGGTTCTGTGCTGATCCCTGCAGCCAGGACGGACTACATACAACCTTATAAAAATAGTTGTGAAAGTAAAAGAGTGGAGATGACATAAAGCATTGCCAAGATTAGCTTCCGAAAATATTTCTTATCTACAGCCTACTTGAACAGACATGACCTCCTCCTTCTGATACTTTCCACACATTTTTGTCTCAGCTTACATGGTATGTGAATTATTAATGATCTATTGGGCATAACTTTGTTGCCTATTACAGTTTTGGGCAAGAAGCTTCTCTCTTGATCCACCAGCAACCATACCGTCCCTGTCTCCATGCCGTGCTCATTTCTGGTACTGCTCTGGCAGGCAATTGCGAGCAAAAAAAAAAAACCCCAGAAAATGGTCTGTCAGGGTCCTGGAAACGGTTGGTTCAGCTCCTCTCAGGATGCTTTGGACAGGGTGACACCAGAGCCAGAAATGCTAAAGCTGACCTCCTGAGGCTGTTGGGTGATTACTTGCAAATGTGAAGAGATTTTTGGGGCATGGATATGTGCCCGGTGGTAGATGTAAAAGAAGTGAGAAGGCTTCTCACAGATATATATTCTACATAGACATAAACAACTACTAAAAATGGATGCAATTATTTAACTAGAATCAATGCATTCTGGTATGGATTCGTATAGGCATTTCGAGTATGGCCCAGGACATTTTCTGTTTACTGAAGGTACATGCTCAGATACACCGAGAGGCAGACACGTTATTAAGATAATACAGAAAGTGAGGTGATAGTATCTGTGTCACTAGAGTAGTGATTTCATTGGAACAAAAAAAATAAGCTTTTCAACGGCAAACTGTATTTGCTAGTACTGTATTGCTGTTTCACTTGATAATAGGAACTAATATACATGTAAAAGAGAAACCAGCAAGAACCGCTCCCACGCACCAAAAAAGACAGCACGCCCCCCCTCCAAATTCAGAATAGAGTGCCCCAATCTGCTCTTCCGAAGGTGAAATCCAGTTATGGCACTTTAAAACCCTCGTATTTCAAAGGTTGTTAGTTCTTTTAATAGCACTGTCTGACTTTCCACAGCATACAGCACTGAACTCCCAGGATTTGCTCCCAAACCTTTGTGCACTTCATGGCTCTAAGGGAGCTGTTATTATGGGATTTGCAACCATGAACACTAAAATACAATTTGGCCTGTGTACTCCACCCCACGGACAGGTCAGGTGTGTGAAGAAACTTCCCCAGGGCCAGGGTCCTGATTTTAGGGCCCAGATGTGCATCGTTATGTCTGGTGTCTTAAATATTTTCAAATCTTAAATATGACACAGTTCCATCTTTGCCCATGGAAGTGCTTATGTTTATATGGATATGCATTTTCATTAAAAATAGACATGCCCCTTGATCTTCGTGCTTACAGAAAACATGCTCAGAAGCAGCGACTGTTGCGGGAGCAAGCCATCATAAAAATCTGGCATGTATTTCAGTATCGACATGCACATATTCACATCCGTTCTGAATTGTATGACAGCATTGTTTGTTTGTGCGAGGCAAATATCATATATAGCACAAATCACCATGAAATTACTGAGTAGTTACTCGATCATTTAATTATTGTGCAGTTACATAATAACTCCATGACTATTGAAGCCCTTCAGATTGCATTAATTATACTCGGAGTAATTATTCCCATCCGCTGACATGGATATATGTCATATAGTTTGCTAGACAAGATAAATTTTTCAGAAAATCATGACTGAAGAGAGGATTTTAAAAATGGGCTGGCCAGCACAGTCTTAATCACAGTCTTGGCAGTGTGAATTTATTTCACCTAACGTTGCATGATGTAATTATGTTATCCCAACAGAAAAGGATATGAATTGTGCTTTATGGTTGATATATCTCTAAGGATGAGACGCAAATGTAGAAATAGTGATTAAACTAAAACTCAGTCACGTTCCAGAATGGGTTGATCTCTGGTCTACAGTGGCATGGCCCTGAAGGTCTGGCTTTAGGGGGCGGGTTGGGACACTGGTGGTCCCTGCAGAGGCGCCTGCGGAGGAACTGGGGACCTCTGCTTGCTCTGCAGCCAGGTGCAGCCTCTGGCTGCCCATCCATCACGTCTGCCCCTAATCCCACGGCGCTGGATACCATCACGCTATGGGCAGGTGGGATTTGTGGGAGCAGCTCCACAAGAGAATCTGTCCACTCACAGAGCAGGTGGCTATGGAGAGGTCCATACGAAGGAGTGGAGAAAATCAGAAGTTTTATCCCAGTTTTCCCTAATAAAACCTGAAAGCAGGAGTTTCCTGTACAATGTGGATGCAAGACACCTTTTTTTATCCAAGTATGTGCTCAGAGTTGCTCTCAAAAAGCAGAAAAAAAAATATGCATATGCATAAGTATAGAGAAAGTTATGGTTCATTAGATCCGGAAGGGCTAAGTTCGTTTCTAGCTCTACAGGAACCTTCTTGGCTGATGCTGGGAAAATCAAACCACAACTTTGTGATGTTGCTCAGCCGTGGGATGGTCTCATCTATTTAGATGTTGATTTATTGGGGCAGAGGCAGTTTCTTATGTGCCTGTCGGGACTCAGCAGGACGGGGCTGTGGTCTTGGTTGAAGTAGCTGAATGACACCGTGAGCTACTGAAAAGAAGGATGCAGCATGGAGTTGATATACCAAGGGTATGAAATGGCATCTGAAAGGGCATAACTGACTCCATTAGCACTGGCCAGTTTCCTTCTGTGTTACACATTGCAGGTGGGGTGATACCTCTTTCTCCTTATCTTGTTTTGATCAGGGCTGTGTCTATTACTACAGACTAAAAAGGACCCTGTTGCACCCGAAAAGTAGAAGCAGACTAATCCTAAAAAAATTACTATTTTCTTGCCTTGGAACCCAGAAACAAACACACTAAAATAATGTAACCAGTGACTGTCTAGGTGTTTTGTAGCATCATTAACAATGCTGACAACATTTTGTCATGGCTTGCCTTAAGCGTATAGGCAATAGCCACCACAACTGCAAAGGGGCAAACTGAGACTTGTGCTATAGTCGCCCAAATGGGGAATGGGAAAACATGTGCAAAAAGTAAAATCTGCAAGACAGGAAGGAGCAGGCGGTTAAGATGTTTGGTAAAACCAAAATAATCCTGAAAATCAGGCAGGAAGGGTAATTCTACAGAACAGCCCAGCAGAATAAGTGAAGCTGGAAAAAGGCCTCATCCTGAAAATAAGGTGTCAAGGACAAATGAGATCCCCCTTTTCTTTTTAGGGAGCAGGGGGAAGAAAAACACAAAAAAACCCCCATCAATGAGTGAGTAAGGATGGGGAAGAAAGAAAGAAAGCATCCTGCTTTTGTTCTGGCTTCCTCCATCAAAGAGTTGCTGGGACCGGCTGCCTTGCCCTTAGCCACTGAAGACCACCAAGATCAATGAGCGATGTGTCATGTTAGTGAATATCAATCCAATGAAGAGTTTTTTTTAAAGTTTGGAATTGGCCTGATTTAAATAATCCCATGACAGCCATCTCTAATTCCCCAGCTGGCATAGAGATCTAGAAATGTTCAGCCGCAGCAGTCACCGATAATTTTAAAACATACAAGGGCACCAGGGCCTCACACACCGGAGAGGGAAATCGAATGGTTGCTCACAGGGTGGGTTTATTTTAAAATTACTTTTATACTTTTTACAGTTTAGAAATGTATGAGGAGACAGACTTCTAAGCTTGTATCAAAGGAGACCGCTGATCTCAGATGAGTTAGATGACATATCGTCTGTGTGTCATATAGCCTTCAACATATAATATCTTCAAATACAGTTGAGATCTCACGTCCTATGTGGCACGCAAAATTTAATTTATGCCACAGAAACCTTCCCTGCTCTGCTTTCCCCTTTATTGTGTTCACCAGCTGCAATCTATGAAAGACAATTTTTTATTCTTAAAATATTCTTATAATGATTACTAAATAATTAATACAATAATAATAATAATATTGAAAAATGTCTGGTTTATTCTTTGTTTTTCAATCCTAGACTTAAACCCAATGTATTAGGGCTGTGCCTGTGTGCTCATGTGGCTGACTGGGCAAAGTGGACTTGCTGGTTTTGTGACCAAGGAGAACGCGCTGAACCTGTTCTGCTTTTCAGTGTCCACGAGGCACAGGGAGTTGATGGGAAAGAGCTGTACATGTCTTTTCCCACCCATAGGCAAGAACTGAAGGTAACTTTTAACTTGGTCAATGGGGGGAGGTTGACTATCTCAGTCTCCTCTCCAGCAAACTGAGACAGCAGCTACTTCCCCACTTTTGTTTATAACCTGAATTTCTGCTAAAATGATGCCAGTGAAAGCAGGTCACGTTGTTTCTACTTAAGTGACCACCGTTAGCGTTCAGAGTCCATGCCAGCGTGAGCTAAACAGAATGATTTCCAATCATTGATTGGAAGAATTGATATCAAGGCAATCGTGGGGTAAGCTGGCATCCCTCGACGGCCCTGGATCTCTCCGCTGGTCCCCGGCTCGTGCCCAACCCCAGCCTGGCCTGTGCCCCTGCGCTGGAGATGGGCTTTCCAGAACGGCTTCCCAGCAGCTGCACGGGTTGGCTGCATCCAGGGCTGTCAATGCCTCTAGGGTTGTGGGTGGGATTGCTTTTTAATGAAAAACAGCAATTTAAAAAATTTCATGAATTTGTTTTTTTTTTTTTTTTTTTTTTTTTTAAGCTTAAAATATCTAATTAACTGCTTCCTGAAGTCAGGCTCAAGGAGTCCTAAAAACAATGTTGTTTCAGCTGTAGTATGTTCACAAATTATGTACCTTGAGAAACAGTATCCTGATTCATTAGTGATATTTTGAGGAAAGAGAGGGATTGTAAACTAATCAGAATATCTATGTGCATTTAAAGTAGTCCATTCTCTGAAAGTGCTCTACCAAACACTTTATTTAACACAGTTTAAGCTTTTAAGTATTGTGTTAAAATCTCCAGATCTGACTGAATGAAAGGAAATGTCTTTCAGAGGGGTTCTTGAGGCTACACAAAAAATGAAGGTCAGTATCTGCAAGAATGGGGCAAGGCATTTGTTTTGGGGTTGTTGGTACGTTACTTCAGTACATTTTGTCTATGAATTGCCTTGATGATTATGCCTGCCACTATCATTTAGGATGTTTACTGATGTTTTACCGTTACCTTTGTCAAGAAACAATGTCCTGGAACAGAAAACTCAATAGGTCTTTCCTATAAAGTCAAACAAACCAAACTAATCAACCTGGAAAGTTGTTCTCTGTCCCTCATTACCGGCTTCTCCTTGGATCAAAGTGTTGAGAATTGATATCAAGGTACATAGCTAATAGTTTTATTGAGCGCCTCCATGGCATATGTATCTATGCGGTCTTGAGTAAGCTCCCAAACTGCTGTGCCAGCATGCTTTGGGCTCATTTTAAAATTTACAACTTTTTTTTTTTTTTTTTTTTTCTCCAAGGGCAATCTTCTCGGTGGCTCCAAAGTCTAAAAGTCATGCACCTGGACGATAACTTTTCAGGCTCTCAGCGAGAGTGTTTTGCTCTACTCTGCCAAGAGCTTTTCATGACTTTCCCTCCTGCCCTCGTCACTGATAGATACCATTAACAGAAAGCTTCAAGTTGTCATGAGACACGAAGCAGAATAAACAGGCTCTGGCCTTTCACCTGGCAGTTTGTAAACAGAGACTAAGTTAACAGTGTGCTTTGTCTACACCTATAAACATCCTCTCAGGACGTAGGTGTCTTGAAATACACCTTGTCCTTACTATCCGGGAAAACTCACTCTTTCATACGTCTGTATTTTTGATGAACATTGCTTTGATGAACGCTTTTCTTTCAAGATAGAGTCAACATGCCGTGTTGGTATAAAAAATAAGTTCATTTGCAGCTATTATGCTTTGGAAACTGCTTGACGCTTCTTGGGGTAATAATAATAAGAGGTAAGAAGGATTTACAGTTAACAAAACCTAGAAACTTTAAAATAGTGTTTACATAAGAAATACACCCTTTGTAAGTTGACTTTAAAAAAGCAGGCTGCAAAAATACTATTTTTGCATTTTAGTGAACTTACCCTGTGTTTTTCATATCAGTTGCGAAAACGGGAAATCACTGGTAAGCAATTCATTACACTTTGGCAAAAGCTGTCAGCCTCTGCTTAAGAGATTCAAAAATAAGTCACATCGAGGAATGTAAAGTACCATCGATTTTAAGAAGCAGAGCTCCCTCAAAGGTTGAAATAATTGGTATGTTTATATGGGGAAACTTAGACACTACTTTGATAGCCCGGTGACTGCAACCTCCCTTTTTTGCATCCACTTGAAAGGCAAAAAAGACCCTGTTCTATGTGGTGACTGCATTTGTTGAGGGCCAAGGCTAACACCTTGTATGTTAATACTGCAAATGTCTGTAAGCAAACAGATGAAACCTCCTTCATAACCATGTACAAAGAAAGCCATCAGCCCGTCTCTCATTTGGGGGTTATTGAGTTATGTAGTTTTGCAGGTACTAGAGGCTTTCAGACAACCCCTGTTGCCAACGAAAAATGATCAGATTTCCTAAAAAAAAAAAAAAAAAAAAAAAAAATTCCACTAAATACAGATTCACTTCAGAAATCAAGAAGTAAATGTTGCTGATTTCTTGGCAGCGCTGCGGGCGCGGTACTGCCAAATCGCTCACTGTACAGCGTGAGGCTGAACCAAGAGGCATAAAGAAGGACTAACAGTGCTAGTCACATGCAGCAATTAGCTATGGTAACGGAATTGTTTTTAAACCAGGATTTGGACTTCATTTAAATAAAACTCGCCTCAAATTTACATGTTACAGAGCACTCTGCCTGCAATGGAAGTACTTAGTGTGCTGAGTCTCTGTGATTAGATTTTAATTTCAGGCAGCCAGGCAGGGTTGGATTTGGGGGTAAAAAATACTCCTTGCTTGCAGAAAACATATTAATTCTTTAGATAAATAAAGATTCACCCTTCCCACCCCTGCCAGAGAATTATTCAACAGTTTTTAAAAAAAGCTATATTGTTAAATAGTTCTCTTCAGTCTTAAGCTGAAAACCAATATACCTTGATTAAGAAGTGATTAATATTACTTGGTGAGAAGTTAAGCTGTCATATAATAGTCTGGAGGATCCGCAAAAAGTCAGAAAGATATTACAACGCAGCATGAGCTACTCTCTGATCTTCTAAATACCTGGACTATATTTGCTTCTACAATTTCTGTCTTATCTAACCTTCTTTATGTTCACCTGTAAGTTTATATTAAAGCCCCAATCAGCAGCATGGCTTCTAACACAGAGGATTTCATACTGTACAGAAATTAACCACATCCAGCACACGCGTCTGCGCTTTGAAATCCTTCCTGCCACTGCAGTGCTTTTCCAGGATAGGAAAGCCCGGACGGAAGTACCAACGCAAACGTGTAGATATCGTAGCATGGAGGTACAGACATATATAAATATGCATACCTGATTTTTAGAATCCAAGTATCACTAGAGGTTATTAATAAGACGAATACCAACAACAGCAATGATAATAACAATTAGCTGTATTGGAGATGGCTTTTTGGGCAGTTTTATACCAGGTGTAGGACAAATATCTTTAATATCCAGCATAATGTAGCCTTAAAAAACAGGTGCTTAGGCAGACACAAGGTTTCCTCAGGAGAAAAATGTAATAATAATTTCATTCAGCTCTGAAAATCTGGTGAAACCAGCGCAAAGCCTGCGCATGAGCAAGCCTTGGCTGGCGATGGTTGCCGTGCAAGATGGTTGCCCTCTGGACCAGGGGGAGAGCCAACATGGGAAGGGCCAATGGAGAAGCTCCCTTCGCCTTAGGGCACGTGGCTGAGTGAGCAGGGGACCCCCTTCTCCCGGGTCCCAGCCTTACCCGCCTGACCCTCCCACTCTTGATGGCGAAGGGAAATTAGTTGGCAAATTCAGCCGGTGCACAAATCGCCCTAATTTGCGGTGACTTTGCCAACAGCGGTGCCGACTGTGTGCTCAGGGGGGTTGTTTCCCCAGACTGCCACCGGCTCTGGAGCAAAAGCGGAGGAGGATGGACCCCATTCCTCCTTTGGGAGGCGGGAGGGCAGGACCTGCATCCCATGGCCCGCTGGTCGCGATGCTTTGGGTGCCGGGAGTAGGGAACAGAAGGCGCATCCTGAGGCCGGTGACTTCTGGGTCACGCTGGCTACTTGCCACCCAGCGAGGTTTGCGCTGGTTTATGTAAAAGCAATTAGCAGGAATAAACTCCTCGTTAGCCCATGTGCTGGGGAAAAAAAAAAAAAAAAAAAAAAAAAGCATCCCTCCATTGAGCTGCTGCAGTCCTTCGGTGAGATGCAGGCTCTGAGCCGGCCAAATGAAGTACAGGCTCTTCTGCTGAATCTGCCTGAAACATTTTTCTTATATCCCAGCTGTTACAGCACCCAGTTGACGGAGCTGTGAGATGAGGAACATATGCCTGTAACACTTCATTTCAACAGGCTCACTTAGTGTCTCTTACTTTGATCTTTCACTGTATACTTCCTGTAACTGGAGTTAGTTACAGGCTGAAACAAAGCCCAGAGTTACCAAAGAGGGGGTTTTTTGTTGTTTTTTTTTTTTTTTCTTCCCCCCCTAAATATTCCTTTTGTACCAGATTCTGTTACCGAGTGCATCAAATGAACCAGCTGGAGGACAGTGTCTCTGCGAAAACGCTGCTGCAGTTCAGGCTCTTTTCTATCTGCCTTCGTGGCCTTGGTGGTGCTGCACCATCGTGATAACTTTGGACCGGCTGCAGTTTTTCAGACCCGGTATTGCCCTTTATGTTCCCTTTTCAGCTAGAAACAGCCCAAACTAAATGCAATAAAGAACTGTGGAGGTCTCTGGCCGAGTCGAGGGGTCAATGCCTTGCCACTAGTCCTCTATCCTTCATCATCCTTCGTAAAAAACAATGAATTTTCAATGCTAAGCTTTGGCCTGTGTATTTACTATTAACTATTCGGATAGGGCTAAATGTTTTCCCTCAACAGGAGTTCTGCTGCAATGTTGTTCTCTTTGCACCGTGGATGGGCAGAGAATGATAACTCTCCATTAACGATAGAGTGATCTTTTCCCAAAGAAGTGGTTGAACACCATGAGCTAGTTTTGGCTACAATGGAGATGAAATATGGCTTAAAATATACCCATAAACACACAAGCCTGCAGGAGTAAGCAGTCTCTGAAAACATTTAGTTTCCACAATCACGCATTCGCTTGTTTTTCCAGTATCACCCTTGTAACATAACAATCTGATGAAAATAAAACACCGCCATTGCCCCATAATAAGATTATTTTCTAACAGCACTGCCTGGGTCTGTGTACACAGAATATCTTTCACATTTGTGTCAAGTGCTGTGATTCCAATGATCTTTGTTAAAGGAGAAACAAGTTTTATATATACACATGAGCAACACGCAGGAATAAAGCTTTGCTAGAATGCTGTGGTTTTTAAAAATTAAGTATGTAAATGTTGTGCTGCATAAGCATGAGGTACATTTCAAACATATGGGGAGCAGAAATCGAACTAGAATTCAGTTATTCTGGATTCTCATTCCTATGCTCATTTCATTACAATATGGAATTGCGGAGGGAGTCTCACCATCTTCAGATTTCAAAGCGTCTCAGACTTCCTAATATGCATGTCAGGCTACTTGATTTTTGTTATTCTTGTAAGGCAAGGTGACTGCTTAGTGCTTTACATCAATGCAGTGATGATTCCTACAGAGTCAACAGAAAAAAGAAAGTTAGTTCTGCTATGTTTTCTCAAATTCTAAGTTTTTTGTTTGTTGGTTTTGTGGTAGAACCCAAGAGCCCTACTTTAAACATTGAGTTTCCCAGCACATATACTTAAGGAAAGAAAACCTGGAGGAGAATTCCCTGGTGAATATATAAAAAAAAAATTGAAGATACTAATTTAAGAGCTATGGAGGATGTTTCCTTATGTGTCCTCTGGCCTACAAGACAAACCAAAGCAGAAAAATTTTAAAATTTTGAGTATCACACACATGTTCTTTAAGAAGCTGTTCTAACACTGCATGCTTACCATTCCCCTTTACATTTGACTGTTGATAGGCTTAGTGGAGAAGGGACCGTGTCCAGATTTTTTAAACTATGTTAGCCACCTAAAGAAGCAGACAGCAGCTAGAGGCCCTTTAAAAGCAAATAGTTGCCTGATTTTTTTGGAAATAGCCCACTGAGGGCTTCTGTACTGTTAGGACCTTTGAAGATACATTTTTACCTGTATTGAAAACAGACAAAATGCTGACAGAAATATATGACACAGAATCTGAATGCATTCAATAAGAAGTTGCAATATCATCTCTTCTGGGGGAAGATCAAACCTCTAAAATCAAACCTGGGAGAAGTTCACCTCTAAAATTTATTTGAGGAAGCCGTATTAACAGGAGGATGCATAGGAAGAAAACGACTCAGTAGTACAAATGAAAAACATTTTAATAAGATTATCGATTAATAAAGTCAAAGTATATATTAAAATAAGATTATAATCCAGAAATGATTACCAGTTTGAATAACCAGCCTGAAGCATCTGGAAAGGTCTGTCTTCACAGAAATCACTCACCCTGTGAAAAAGAGTTGCGAGGAGGAAAAACAATTTAAAAAGAACAAATGAAAAAGCTTTGAACAAAAGTGCTGAGTATATGGCTTGTTTACATGTCTAGCTACTAATTAGATATCCTAAAAAAAGTAATTTGTGAACTTAATGTCTAGAAGACTGCTGCTCCACTAGTGTGTTGCAAATGTGCATCAGGTCTACCCCAAGGTCTGTGACACACAACATTAGCTTTAAGCATGCTTTGCTTGCTTCAGCCTAAATCTTGTACAGTATATGAACAGAACACTTTCAGAATATTCCTATACAGCAGAAGAGACACCGATTTTGACTTGCTGATGACTGTTGTTAACTAGAGTCAGTCGTACTGGATTACTTCAGCAATCCCTTGGTCTGTCCAACAGCAGCCAGTGCCCTTTGCTTGGCTGGAGGATTGCAGTCTCACCTCAGGCTGAGTCCAGAGGAGGCAGCTCATCTGGATTTCTGTTTCTGTTGTGTGGAAACTGCCATTTGTCCTGTCTGTCCTCTCCAAATGTTGATGCTCTGCAAGTCTGTGTTGTGAAAAACCATCAATAGCTGCAGACCTGCAGAAGGAACCAAAAGTCGCATCCAACATTGGAGTGACTGGGAAACAAATCACTCACACCCAGAACAGAGAAGCCTTCTTAAAAAAAATGCTAATAAAAGTTCCAGCTGTGGTAGCGTTGGTGGATCTGTCCTCTATGATAGACTCAAAGGTCTTCAGGACTAAGCAGCATGAGAAAGCCACAAAGTGTGGAGACACCATGAACTGGGGAGAGAGGTGTCCAAGAGCCAGGATGTCATCTCACATAAGTACCATTAGGGTGTCCTTGCAGTCTGACGTTTGAGGACAAGACAAATACAACTCTTTTTTCCTTCCCCAGTGGAGGGAAGGCCTAGAGAGAGCCCAGGCTAATTCAGCAGCCCCATGGTTACAGGAAGCTTGCGATTTTGAAAATATAATTAAGTTGAGGTAAAACATCTTTTAAAAAATACTGCTCAACAATGAAATGTTAGGCCTGAAATCCTGCCAACAATACCCTTTGCAGCTGTTTATATTGGTTCAGTTCCCTTCCTGTTATCCATTTATTTGTTCTGTGCTTGTTAGCATTTTGTGCTAGTTCTAATTTCCTCTCCCTATCTAATCTACGCAGTTGACTCAGTTCAACTGTCAGATTCCTCCTTGTTTCTGTTGCTTTTTCTCTTTTTTCATCTCAAGGCTCACATATTGTTTTAACTCCTCTTTAACTTATGAAAAGCTGTATATCTCTGTGTTAAATACTGTCAGTATATGCTGCATTTGCTAGCAAAACAAGGCAGAGCTTTTGGTTTCCTATGAATGCATGAAGAGTCTTCGGGATTGCGATTCCCACTAGCAGTAATGGGAACTGCACATGCACATCTCTGTTTTACCTGTAGTCCCCATTTGTTTATTTTGTCCCTAACATAAAACCAAAAAAAATAATCAGATCAAACATTCGATGTCTTGTAGAATTTACTAATAGAAAATAGATCAGTCTGTCTCATTTTTACGTTAAATTTTAGGGTCAAAATAGTTGGCATTTAAAACTCGGAAATGTGTACCTAGAGATGTTCTCACATTCTTGCTCCATTCTTACTCTGGCAAAACTGGAATAGAGTTCAGTAAGAGTTCAGCCTAAAACGAGTTGCATAAATCTGGTTAAAGAATCCAGGGTTTGTCAATGCATGTTTAATATACTTGAATATTATGGAAAATTCCATTGATTCATTCTGGCTCCATAATCAATGCTCACATATTCGCTAGCTTTCTCAGACAAAAGGGAACAGTGCACAGAGGGGTTAATTATGCAGAAGTGACATCAGTGCTCATATCTGCAGTTATTGTCCCACAGTCCATTTTGACCAACGTCTTTAGCTCTATTCACCAAAAGCACGATCCGGAGCGCACAGGAATCAATGGCAATAACCCAACCCAGTGCAGTGAGCTCCCTGGCCAGCACAAAAGGGACTGAGCTGAAATGTGGTTTGAAAGACCACATTGAGGAGGCTTTGCCAAAACGGCCGCTCCTGCACTGAAGGTTTTGGTGATGGAAGTGCTTCTGTAGCAGAACAGAGTCAGACCCTTGTTTTCCAGGGGCTTTGCAAATTTTGCAAATGCCCCTGGATTTGCAAAAGCGAAGGCTGTTGATGGTACGACTGGCTTTATGAACTTCAAGGAAGGCAAAGCAATGCAGGAACCTTGTGATGAAAGTGGTTCTGTTTCTAAATGGGTACAGCAGAGTCTCAGACAGGTGTGGTGAGCTTCCTCACCCCCTGCACTTTATTATGAAAGGACATATGAAGCGCAAATGTTCATGCTCCTTGATTATTTAGGAGGAAAAATTTTACAGACCTCTATCTTAGACTGAAATCTTACCATTGTATATACCTTAAAACAGCTCTTCACCAGCAGCAAATTTCTTAAACATTTTCTATTCCATCATGTGCCAGAAATGTGCTGAAAGCCATGATATGTAGCAGCACTGGTTTAGTGATGGTATTGATGGCTGTCCTCAAGTGAGTTTTGAATCCCCAAATAATTTTTTTTCTTAAGTCAGTGGATCCCCCTGAAACATTCTCAGTCTCTAGAGAAAATAGGCCTCTACATATGCGAAAACCAACCGCAAATGGTAGGTGAAGGCACCAAGTAGGACAAAAGTAAGGAAAGTGACTAAAAATCAGAGCCCAGGACACTGCTTTTGCAACCCTAAAAGCTGCTGCGGCATAAAGGCTGTCAGGCAGTCTGGAAAGTTAGTTAAGAGCAGGACCCCGAGAGAAAGCTCAAAGATGTGTCTCGTTGGGCGGAGAGCTGACTGCAGTGTCATATGTGGGAGCTCTAGGCTGGGAAAGTGCCCTTTGATGCTCATTAGAAGTGTGGAGAGAAGACATCTGGACGTGTTTTGTGAATAAACAGGATTACACTAAATAATATACCTGACTCAGAGCATCCATTTCTAATGGTTTATTTTAATGATTTATTTAGATGGTAATTTCCTGCATTATTCTGCGTTCTGTATCGCCTATGTTTACTTTGCAGTTAGCGACCCAGGCCAGCGAAATGAGCCGCATGATCTTAAGGCTCTCTCAGTGGCCAGTGATCCGAAAGCGACGTTTTGCTGCTTTCCGGAGGGAGCAAGTATGCAACTCGATGCTCCTCTCATCCTTCTGAAAAACCAAATTAAATCACTTGCAAAGAAAGTGAAATGTGGCATACAGGATCCAGGCTCGGGCGAGCTCTTACCAAAATGATTGCTCACGGCTCAGCTCACAACAAAATACGTGGGAGCTGGTATCCTTGCTGCAAAGGCTGGGGAGCAGCTAGGTCAAGAGTGTGATAGGCAGCTGATGTCAGCTTACCACTGAAATCGTGTGTGATGTTCTGCACCGTCTTCTCACCGCTCGTGGGAGAGCATGAGAACATATGGCTTCTCTGGAGCAGCCTCTGTGGTGAATTAACAGTGTATAATCTCGGAGAGATATAGGCTGCCTTGGTCTAGCTTGGCTCTGGGTATCCAGACTGACTGACCTTCCCCCGGTCAGCACACCTTACACTCCCTGGGGTCACTGACAATTTTTTTTTTTTTTCTTTTCCATGTTTTTAACTTATTTTTCTCAGGGAGGGCAGAGGTGTGTGGCTTACGACACAGCAGACTCACAGGCACTGGAGCAGGGGCGCCTGCTCTTGAGGAGCTGAACCAGGCTGAAATTCTTTGCTGGCGCTGTAGTGCTGTATGCCAATAATATCTCACATGTGTCATCAGTCTTCTCTAAATGGGATGTCTTGACAGAGCACTTGTCTCAAGGAAGATCTCCCCAGGATATGAAAGACGGTGAAGGAGTACCTCAAGACATAAGCCATTTGTTGCATGGGTTGTTGGAGGAGTTGGTACGTTTTAGTGGGAAAATAGGAATATAGGTTTACGATTAGTTTCAAAAGAGATAGTGAGTCCTCTGATAAAATAGAGAAAATATCCAAATGCTCCAGTCGGAGCTGGATTTTGTATTTTTGAGTACCTCCCTGCTGGACCGTGATCAAGATCCATGCTGAGTGCTACCTTTTCTGCCCCATGGCGAGCACAGAACAATCTGCTTCCTTTAAGATGAACCACAAGTCAGAGCAACTGGGCTGAAAAACAACACCGTGTTTTCTTACACATGTTTTCTGACATTCAAAGTGGATCTTAACCTCTTTATATATTTGCAAAGCTTTGAGCAGACTATTGTCATGGGTCTTGACTGTACACTGTTAAGTCTTGGACTGTTTGCCCATCCTCTTTTGATGTGCGATGGTGTTTCCCCATCTGCTTTATTTGTGGACTGTTCCGGGTCCACCAAAACCTGGGTGACCTTGTCCTATGAAACTGTTAGGATATCTCAAAGAGAAAGGTTCTGAATACGTGTCTTTCAAATGGAGTAACGAACGTGGCTGACTACACGCTACCTAAAGATGTGGTGCCTCCCAAAACACAACTAGGCATTACTCCATCACCTTGCTCTATGTCTGCTTGACCCTTGGCGTGGAGAAATACTTATTTCACAGACTCGTGGAGCTTCAGCAGTTTGAGACAAATGGAAATGTGTCCAACAGGCTTTGTCTCACTAGCTGGGGATGCTCCAGTGACAGGCTTATCACCTGAATCAGTAACTCCTCTGTGAAACTTGTTTTGGCGTCTTTCATTAGAGGAAGTTGTTTGAGGCACAGTGAATACAAGGGCCTGAGCACCTTTCTTCAGCCTAATTAAATAGGATTCCTTTTGTTTTCTTAGTCTGGTGAACAGTCTTGGGAATACTTGAACTAAGTTAATTTGATCTCATCCAAGATTTGAAAATGATTTATTTCCTCACTTGCCTTACAGATTAACATCAGGCTTCAAAGTCATTTCCTACTCAAGTGTCTTTATGCTGTGCACAGGATCCAGCTCTTTCTGTGTTTTAACGGTGTGCAAGGACTTTTTCGAGGAAGCAAGGGAAAGGAGGAGAGCTTCAGATGAGCCAGGACAGACCTGTGAGTAGTCCCAAAAGCAGATGTGGTGTTGGTCCCTGTGTCAGATCCCAGGTAGCAGAGGTTTCTCAGAAGACAGCATTTACAGTCCACAGGCTTTGGCTCTGAGTTTGTGTTAACAAGTAGTTCACCTACAGGAGACTCATTCCTTGAGCAGCACACATGCAGGTGTTGACCCTCCTTATGACAGGTGTGATATATGGCACTATTAGCGGTGTGTTCATCACGTAGATGCCTAAGCAGGGGGCAGAGACGCTTGAGTTTCAGGCCACACAGTTTTCTCCTGAGATCTTGTAGATCCCTCACTGTTTTGGCTTTCAGGGCTCCCTCTGCAATGCCGTGACTGCTGGCGTGCATTGTTTTTACTCTTATATGGGTGATGTGCCGCGTTGGGTATGTATACGCTCTTGGCAAAGCAGGTAGAAGCGAAGCAGCTCCTGAAAAGGCTGGAAAAAAACCTTCCCACCATCCAAACTTATTGCAACTCATACCCCAGTGCTCGTTGGTGTCACTTATTAATTAGACTCGCTTCTCCTGCTGAGGGTAACATGCTGCAGAGGCCTTAGCTGGTTAAGATTGGACCAACCATATAAACCTACAGGGGGAAAAAACTGAGTATGAGTTTCTGACGTGCAAACTGAAACGCACAACTGCTGAGCAGTGCTGTCCTTGTCTACTTGTGTAACTTATTTCTGCTGAGTCTTTAATTTCCTGTGTGTAGCAGCATCCTGTGGTTATAACTGTGGTAAACAACATTGCCCATACAAAGTATAGAGAAAGAAACTATCTAAAGAACTTAAAATTTAAGTAGTTTATGTATAAAATCCAAGAAGTAGGAAAAAGACGGACTATGTAGTTTTCCCTAACATGCAGAGCCATGTGAATACCATGAAACAATAAATGAAACATGGCACTGAATTTTCTGGTCTCATAAAAATATGCAGGGTATTTTCAATCAAGAACAGAGGATGAAATTTATCGTGTGTGCATTTTACCTGTAGAGAGACAGAAGTGGGTTGATCAAAAGCAATAACTTCTACAAATCTTTCAATTTCTCAACAAAACATGAGTATTTTGATTAAGATGCAAATACTAATAAATAATGAATCCTTTTGGTAATAATGATCTAATTCATCCATTTAAGGAAACCCATTATAAATGTAAACAATAGTGCAATTCAACATTTATGAAGTCCTTGTTTTCTCTTCCTATGGAATTTATTTAACAAACATCACTAGAACCATCCATTATTCATCATCTTTTAAAGTTTAATGAATATGGATATGAAAATTGTTAAAACCTGAAATACAGAAAATGTCTCATTATCGCATTGATGAATCTGGCCTACAACTTCAAATCCACAAGTGAAAATGAGTTGGCTGGTCAAAGCCACAGACTATTTGTCTACTAAACAGTTTGAAGAATTAATTCTTCACAGCCAGCGAAGAGATGTCTTGGAAAACTGATGTGTTCCAAAGTCAAGCCTGTGAAATGTGCTAATTGTGAGAAGAAAATTAGTTTAAAAAAATGAAGTAAATTGAACATTTGCCTAAAATGCCCTGCAAAGTGCATTAAAGTTGAACCAAATGAAGTGGGGAATTTTTTTCTGTATATTTCTGCATGCTTCTGTAGCTCATTGCTTATGCGGACAGGATGAGGCAGTAAAAAATTAGGTCTGAAAAAGCTCAACAACATCTCTTCCAATGTGGTCAAAAGAGTTTACACTCTGCTTTTCTGAGATTTGATGGTAGATTTCAAGAGCAAAAAAAGTCAGATAATCTTTGGAAGTTTGCTTTTCATTCAAATTTCAGCAGAGTATTTTGGGGACACTTGCTACAAACAAAGTATATTTGGCTGGTCAATGCAGCATTTAAAGACAAATTTAAACTCTAGTCTTCCTGTAACTCTTTTCAAAATATGTCAGGAGAGAAACTAATTAAAAATCAGACTGTATTTTTACTTCTTCTATAATTGGACCTAGTGACAAGATATTCTTTACCTGCAACAGACTTGCTGTTTCCAGTGTCTATGAAGATCCATATTATTAGGAGAAGGGTTTTGTTTGTTTGGGGTTTTTTTTTGTTTTTGTTGGGTTTTTTTCTGTTTGGTTTTTTTTTTTAAAAAGCAAATATTCTCTGCAATAATCAAATATTGTGTGCAAAAATCTTGCAACTTTGGGTGGTGTCAGAACACAGGAGGAAAATGAAGCACAGGAATCTACAAGAGTCTCCAATCACTGCACCTAAGAATAAAGAAACAGACAATTGTAGAAGAATAAAAATTACTCTAACAAGAAAGTGTTGAAAAATAAAAGGCACCGTAGAGCTTACAGTTCTTGCCAGGAAACCATCTATCAGGAGACTACTAAAGAGGTATCATTTTTGGGAGTTTGCCAATGGGACCTGATGATATGCCAAAACAGGTGTCTTAACATTAGGACAAAAGATAAAAGCTCAGACACTTCAATAGTTTTCATCACTGGAAGCTGAGGAGCAAGAGAGCTGCTCCTAAGAGAGGGAGTTACCCTTCTTTCCCTTGGCAGAAGGATACAGGAAGAACAGAAGGATACAGCACATATATTTTAATCAATGTGAAACCAGATCAGAGCAAACATTAAGCCCTGAACCACTGTCTTTGGAAGGGTTGTCACCGGGAAGCTAAAAAAAAATAATTTTAAAGCCTATGCTTATTTCGCTTAGCCCTCCAAATGCAATGAAACATCATCTGGCAATTTTTTATTTCTATTTTTTTAGTGATTATACTAATGAACTCCCAAGTTTGCAACGGAGAGGATGACTTCAGGTCTATGGCTCCAAAGCTCTGGCTGTGCCTCGGTTGCCAGCTGGTTGCCTTCTGCAAGCCCAAATCAGCACACCACAGCACCCTTCTGCTCTGCGCATCCAAGTTTCCTACGGAAACCTGAATACGTTTGTGTATATAAGGGGGCTGCCAGGAGGAGGGTGCATGCCTGAATCCTGTTATCGTGTGAGCTGACACACGGCCACGTGCTACCAGACCTGGGAGGCGCCCGCGGCTCCCCTCGTGTGGACTTATCTCATCTGTCTGAGGTCTCGGAGTCATGGCATTTTCCTACTTTGCCAGGGTGCTCGGGTACATTCACAAGCACTTGTAAGGCTCACATATGCTACAGTAATAGGTCTTAAAAATAGACAAAAGGCAGACTTATAAGCTGCTCATCAAAGAAAGTGTCAAATATTTTTTGACTCCTCTAAATTGTTCTGCACTTCCTTGTACAAAAATAATTTTTAGCGGTGCAGACTGGAAAAAGTCCTAGCCAGTATTGATTTTTACTTTTTTGTTTGACTGCAGAATAGGCTATATTACCTACAAATAATTGGATATCCACTTCATACTCAGTCCACTGAAGTGAAGGAATTCACATGATGAGGTAAGTAGAGATAAGACAAATTCAAGGTAGATCTTTCCTCACAGATCCCTCTATGCTCCTTCCACTCCCACATTGGAAGGAACATCTGCCTATTTGATCTGAAATAACATATTACAGCTCTTTTAGTGAGTAAGATTACAGATTTTGATTAATTCACCAGCCTCTGTGCTTTACTTTTTCTAACAAGGAAGGTGACTGTCTGCTATAATCATCATTACAAGGTTAGAATAATGGTGGCATATATCTTTGGTCTCTACCCAAATGCTGCATGTTTTGGTATCAAGACTCCTTAATTAAAAGGATATTCAGTGACAAGCAAACTAACAGCACTTCACATTAAGCTGAATTATAATACCCAAACACTTTATTGTATTTCTGCCAGTTCCAGTAACTCTGTAATTGCATCCGCATTCTGACATGCTTCTGCTGATATCACAAATGCATTGTGGCATCTGAGTCTCAAACACACCCCTCATTTTGCTAAGCTGGGAACAAAAGGATAGCACATGGAGAAAATATTGGCTTTAAATGCTGTGTAAATATTGCCGAGTAAAGCATCACTGCTCAACAAAACACATGCATCAGCAAAATGCCAGGCGAACAACCAGCCTGCAAGGCAGGGTCTGAACACGCGAAGACGCTGATGGTTCTTCACCAGCTTCAGGTCTCCATATCATAGAATCGTAGAATCATAGACTGGTTTGACTTGGAAGGGACCTTAAAGATGATCTAGTTCCAACTCCCCTGCCCTGGGCAGGGACACCTCCCACCAGCCCAGGCTGCTCCAAGCCCCGTCCAACCTGGCCTTGAACCCCTCCAGGGATGGGGCAGCCACAGCTTCTCTGGGCAACCTGGGACAGGAGCTCACCCCCCTCACAGCAAAGAATTTCTGCCTCACATCTCATCTCAATCTCCCCTTTCAGTGTAAAACCCTTTCCCCTTGTCCCATGGCTCCCCTCCCTGCTCCAGAGTCCCTCCCCAGCTTTCCTGGAGCCCCTTTAGGGCCTGGCAGGGGCTGGAAGGTCTCCCCGGAGCCTTCTCTTCTCCAGGCTGAACCCCCCCAGCTCTCTCAGCCTGTCCCCACAGCAGAGGGGCTCCAGCCCTCCCAGCATCTCCGGGGCCTCCTCTGGCCCCGCTCCAACAGCTCCGTGTCCTTCTGCTGTTGGTGCCCCCAGAGCTGGAGGCAGCGCTGCAGGGGGGTCTCACAGAGCGGAGCAGAGGGGCAGAATCCCCCCCTCGCCCTGTTGCCCACGCTGCTGGGGATGAGCCCAGGCTGCGGGGGGTTTCTGGGCTGCCAGGGCACATTGATGGCTCATGTTGAGCTTCTCATCCACCAGCACCCCCATGTCCTTCTCCTCAGGGCTGCTCTCAAGCCATTCTCCACCCAACCTGTATTTTGTGCCTGGTGTTGCCATGACCCAGGTGCAGGACCTTGCACTTGGCCTGAACTTTATGAGGTTCGTGCAGGCCCGCCTCTCAAGCCCATCCAGGTCCCTCTGGATGGCATCGCTTCCCTCCAGTGTGTTGATCGCTCCACACAGCTTGGTGTTGGCAAACTTGCTGAGGCTGCACTCAATCCCACCATCCACGTCGCCAGCAAAGATGTTAAATAGCACGTGATAGTTAAATACCCACCCTATCTTACAGTCCTTTGCCCAAAGTCACATCCCTTGCCTTGCAGCTTGCCCTTGCTGTTCCTCCTGCACCACATGCCCTCATCCCTGTCTTTCCTCTGGCTGCCACCACTGGTGATACTTGAAATCTGCCTGCTGATGCTGCTGTTGTCCTGCATGTCAGAGAGGACACGTCTGGACGGTGGTTTGCCTTGGCGGGAGGCATCACCTGCAGTACGTCCAGTTCCCGTGCAAATGTACCAGCTGCAGGATCACAGGGGACACGTGCCCTCAAAAATTTCTACCAAAGATGCTCAGACACCAGCAGAGAGGTACAGCATCCCCAGCCTTCCTCCCAGCATTTTCTGCTGGCCGCTGTTTTCTGCTTTTCCCACTTTATTTTCCGCTCTTCTCCCGAAATGGCTTTGTTTCTTTTAAAACGTCAGTTGTTGGGTAGTTAATGGTGGCATTAACAGCTCAAGAGGAAAATGGGAGAGAAAGGCTGGGGGGCTGGGAGGGATGCTGGGCAGAAGAAGAAACACTGATAGCAAGGCCACAGAAAATTACTGGTAAGTGGTGTCTGGGTTTGACCTGCAGCTCAAGTATACAGAGCACTTTTTCTTAGAGAAAGGAATGATAGCTACTTACCAAAACTCTGTCGGCTGTAAGTCTCGTATGTTGGGTATAAAAGCCCGGCTGCAGAGAAAGACCACTTATCTTTTACTCGCGACAGTCCAAAAAAGAAATGGCAGCGAGCAAGAACACCTCTTCAGCTTTTACTGCGAGCTGGATCAGCCTCATAAATGCCTAAACTCATATATAAAAATGTTAATGTTTTCCAATTGCTATTCTGAATTTATATTTATTGCAATACAACGTATCCATTAGCACATCTATCACTGGTAAATTTGTTACCGCTTCAAATATACAGTACATAACGTTGCAGCAATTTCATTTTACAAGCTAATAATGTACTGTAATGTAGCTTACAATATCATGTAGATGTATTTGATTAGGGAGGTTCAACAGTCAGTCAGGTTGAATAGTGGATTATATGAGAATCAAGTTTTTAACTTATTTACTATACAAATGAACAGCTTTGGTGCACATTAAATGTGTTAATTTAACAGGTGTGTCGTTTTATTTCCTCAAATATTCATCAAAGAGGAACAAATGTTATTTTGACTCAAACTGAAGCAGAGTAGACCTAGAATGTTTTTTGACACTTGACGTGTTTATTCTTTAAAAGAGAGTCATAATTGTACTTAATTGTTTTCTAAATTTATTTAACCGCTGCATTCCACCGACTGCAGTAACTTCCCGACAGCAAGAGATGTAACCAAAATATGTTTTCCTGAAATGTTATAAAAATACAGGGCTAGGCCTTTTTTCAAACAAACCAAAGCTTCAAAAATATGGTACCTCGGGGACAATTTTTTTGCAAAAGTTTTCCACTTTGTTGAAAAAAAGAGGGGTCGCTCTTCCTACGTGCCTTTACTGAAACTCGTCGCTGCGTGCTGTGCAGGGAGGCAAGGTCCGCTGTGCCATCTGCAAGGCACAGGGCGAAGCAGGGGGGTCCTCACGCGCATCTTCCTTCCCCAGGTCCCCTGGGTGGGAGTGTGACACCTCCAGCGGGCTGAAAGGTAGAGTGGGATTGATAGGAACCAATATTTGGCTTCCCGTTCCACCAGCCATTCATAGAATCATAGAATCACAGAATGGTTGAGGTTGGAAGGGACCTTAAAGATCATTGAGTTCCAACCCCCCTGCCATTCATATTCCGCCAAAAGAAATCCATGGCTGTGTTTTAGGAAAGGTGCCTACCAGGGTTTCTAAAGTGTTCTCAGAAACTTGTTTTTGAAATAGTGTCTTTCTGGAAGGGCGTAGGTGCATCGAGATGAATCCGTAAATTCTCCCAGGGACTTACCTTCACCCTCTGGAGCCTGCGGCTGGTGCATCATATAGATTGGAGACTCCTGTAGGCTCCCGCTCATTACCACACAGGTGGGTACAGACATCATCAGGCATCATCAGGGCTGGAGACCTTTGCAAGACCCAGATCTGGCTTGTGGGTGAGCGGGCAATGCCTGCTTCTGTTCCTAACTCACACCAGGAGCAAGCTCGTCTGGGACACCTCTTCTGCATGCGGTCAGGTAAAGGATGGGAAACACATTCATGAGGATATATTTGCAGAACTGCACACAGGCAGTGGTTTTGTTTGGTTGGCTTTTTTTTTGTTTTTTTTTTTTTTTAAATCACGTCTAAAGATATTGTCTTTGGGATGCATATTTATCTCGAGTTTTACTGCTTAGGTAACTAGACTCAACTGAGAAGTTCAGAAGTTATTAGGCTAAATTAGTCATTGGTAAAATTCCGTGCTCAACATCATGTTTGTACATCCATGAAAAAAATGAAGAAGCGTCTTAGCTCCCTAATCCACTCCTGCTCCTTGCAGTACATTCCAGCTGAGAAATGGAACACAACAGGAAATATTTTACAGTTTTTTTATGTGAAAGGGGACTATAACTGTCACTTCTGTTTAGCTTATAGTTTCCCGAGTTTTGCCAGTCTTTTAGCCCATTCAGATAGGATAGCTTTTAATTTAGCTGTCGTCATTCATAAACTACCCACATGAGTATTGCGGCAGGGAAAAATTACATGAATGGCTTCTGGAAACACTGACTTCCTAAGGACTGTTATGAGAAGTAATACTGCGTTGTATCTGCAGTCGTCTTTGGTACCAGGGATCAGCGGAGAGCCGAGGGAAAGAGTTTGACACAGACAGGGCACAGTTACTGGAAAGGGGAGCTAACTTATACAGCGTTAATGAAGAGAGGTATTTTTCCTTTGTGATAAATTGAAGTGACATGCGAGGGTGGACCTTAATAATCCACCATTTACTCCCCTAGGGCAAAATCTCTTAATGGGCTAGGTCCGATTTCACTAAAGGTGATGGAGATTCTTAATTGGCTTCGATAGGCTTTGGATGAAGGCCACAGAACTTATGAGGATGAAAATATTTTCGTCCATCTAGCTGGATGGCAAGAAGTGGCTGCCGTGCTAATATTTGTGCGATCGGTTTTTGCTTTTATGCTGCTGTTTCACTGTGGTGAAAAATCATGTTTGTTGTTTATTTCTCAGTCCAACAGACATCTATAGCTTTCTAATGTCATGCCGAGGACACTAATGCAATATATTATGCATGCTATCTATGTTCCGTTATGTCATTGGCTTTCACCTCGTCTCATTTGTCTATTGAGTCTAGAAGGTGGTTGAGGGGTGATGAGAAGGGAAATACCCTAAATCTGTCAGAATTACTTAGACATGTTGATGCGTTTTGAAAAAAATGAGTATTCATTGCCCTGTGTTGCTTTTTCAAGGTAAATTTCTGAACCGGCATATGTTAAATTCTTTAGATGTGCACAATTGCATTGATTACCCTCTATTTTATTACTCTTCCAGGTTTGTTAGCAATAATATGTTATTAATCCATGTTTATTAAAGAGAGACACTAATGTTTTCAGGAAAAAAAAATACTGTACCTACCCCGAGCCACATTTTCCATTTCTGATTTTTGTTTGCATATTTATTTCATATTCCATCTATCGTCTCTATGCTTTATTAATGTACTTTCATTGTGAGATAAAGCAAGTACAGTCGGAGTACTCTACACAGCCCTCTGTGACTAAGGAGCACACAATCCTACCCACGGTGGTATTGTCAGCACCCACGCAGTACCGTGTGTGTTTTCACAAATCGAGACAAGACTTTAAATGAAAATACCCAGTCTTTTCTGGATCTTATTCATGCAATTTACGCAATGATATTCTTGTGAGTTTTCTTATCCTGTTTTACTCCTTTCTTTTTTTTTTTTTTTTTTTTCCCCTGTGAAAAAAAATAAAGGGAAGGACTTGAAAACATTGTGACGGCTTTTATTATGATGTTAAAAAGAAAAGGAGCTGCTGACTATTAGCCTGAATGATTAATATCCTGTACAATTTAGCCTGAGATGGGGAAACAACGTATTCTGAAATCCTTGATTGCTTAAAGGTCTTGGACCTCTACTATTCAGTGTGTTTTATTACGTTTCACAACACAGAATAACATAACATAGCTTCCATCTCACCATTATACCTCATTTCACAGAACTTCTGTGTGTAAGGAGAAGCACTTTTGCATACAGCATTTTTAGAAATGTTTCCATTTAAAGCATATGCCTATTGATTCATGAAACCCCTAAAACTGTTTGTGAAACCCCTAAAACTGTTCGCATTGGTTAATCAAAGAAAAATAATGTCACTACTGAAATAAACACCTTTTTTGAACATCGCATTATGATTTCAGAAAAGAAAATGAATAGTAAATTCAGGGCTGTCTTGGCTAATTTGTAATGTGAAGGTGTCACCAGATGTTAGGTTTTCAAGTTGCTTGTTTGCAGAAACTCTTTTCAGACTCGGGCAGCAGTCGCTCATGTGCTGTAGGCACCCCCTCTTGCTTCCAAACTCTCATAAATTAATAAAGTAAAACTCCCTTGCCTTTGCCAGTAAAACACAAAACAAAAAATAAACTCTCCAAAGGCTCCATATCCTCTGGTCTGAAATAAGAGGGAGGTAAAACAATTAATTTAATTAGGACCCAAAATAAAATCTCAAAAATATCCTCTAAGAACTTGTCCAAAGGATAAAGCAGAGAAAAACAAAGAATACAGTGGAGACAACATTTTTTTTTTGCTCTTTGTGTATCTTTTGTTTTCTTTTTATGCAAAAAACAAATTATGAACTTTGGATGTACTCTAGTCTGTTCTTTTCTTCTTCTTTTTTTTTTTTTTTTTTTTTTTTTTTTTTTTGAGACTCCATCATATCCCCTGCTTCCTGTGAAATGAACAGGGTACAACAAATAGTCCTAATCCAAATCAACACCATTTTACTCCTTTGGGGAGGGCCTGAGAAACGGACAGAAACAAACCAACACACAGTCAAAGGGAATGAAGATAAGTACGTAACAGAACGGATAGTGAATCCAATTGAAAAAAATTCTCTCTCCTTCTCCAGTTCTCTCTCTTGTACACATCTACACACTTGATTTATTTCTGAAACGGTGTCTTCTAAACATAGGGTTTTGCATAGCGGAAAGGCAATTAAACAGAACAGCTTGAAGCTGCCAATCACTCCAACTACCAACAAAAGCATCTACTATCAAAGCAAATAATGTAAATGTATATAAAAAAAATACATTCTATCAAAGCAAATAATGTAAACATGCAAGTGAAAAATAAGCTTGTTTATCACCTGTCATAGGAAAGTATACATTTTTTAGCCCTCCCCCTTCAGGATACGTCTTTTTTTTGTATTTCATTACATTAATTTGTCCATGTGTCTGACATGGAAGGTAAGAAACAATAACAGAAGTTAGCTTTTTCTGCACGCTTTTCTGTTGGGGAAGCGTACTACTGTTGTTGCAGGTTGGTTCTTTTTTTTTTTTTTTTTTTTTTTTTTGTTGGCTTCTGGTGTACAAATAAATTGACAGTCACAGCTTATCATCACTTAAAGATGCATGTGCATGCTGGAGTTTACTGAAACATGATTGGCTGCTACATAAATCAATCTGATAGAGATCGGTCCCATGAAAAAAAGATAAATCATTAGCCTGTGCTTTTGGAATGTAATTCATTTTAGATAGTGATTATTGATGATTTCATTCCACTGGTGCATGTACATGTCTAGACCATGTTTTTGTATAAAATGTTAAAACAGTGGAATGTGTTCATTTCAAGAAAGACCATGAAGAAATAATTGTTAAAACCTCATTACTGCAACGCTCCTGATGTAAAATTTTCGTGCAGAAAACTTGCTTTCTTTTAAAGTCAAATCCATGGCTTTTACAATTATAATTTAGCCATCTCCCTTGCATGCAACGTTTTCTTGCGTATCACCGGAAGCTCTTCTCCACCAGAATAAAGGTTCTGTGCAGGCACGTTCATGTGGCGTCATGGTGACACTGGATGTTGCTGGTGTGCAGTATGTCAGACTAAGCCATTCACTCAAACGTCCTCAAATTGTCCCAGTTTGGGTTAACCCTTGTTACCGAGGGGAAGCCCTTTGCCTGTGCAATAATTTGGTTTCATATTAGTTGGTAGCTAAACATGTAACTGTTTCCTTTTTATGCCATGCATCATGACGATGGCAAAAAAATGGACTTCGAGGGCATCTTGTGTGGACACCTCATGGTTTCTCGCAGCACCGTGGTAAAGGAGGTGAGCACCCTCATGCCGTTGTGCAGGCGTGGAATATGAGCCAGAGGACAGTAGTGATTTATCAAGAACTCATAGCGAGTCAGTGGTAGAAGGATATTTCTGAAACATAACCCTGATTTCCTCTTTCCTTTCAATGTGTTTTAAACACTCAATCACATGCAAGCCCTGTGCAAACTGAAATTGAGTCCCTCAGCAAGGAAAATTTTATGTTCTTAATATTTTCTGTGCAACTTTTTCTTGGTTTCTGCTTCCTTTCTCTCCCCTCCACCTCTTTTTTTGAAACTGAACGAAGCATACATTCCTTCCAGAAAGCAATCTCATCTAAAATAAGCCATTATCAAAGCCAAAAAATAAAGCACCCTGAAAAACATCTTTAAATACGTAAAACATTTTATTATGGCTAATTCAAAATCAGCCAAAGAGAGTGCTACCAAGCTTTCCAGAAGAATTTACCTTCAGGCTGAGAACAAGCATGGAGAATTCAGGGCAGTTCTTCAAATGTTTACTCTCACTGATCTCACCTCCCTGTAGAAAGCGCAGAGGGGCAAGTGAAAGACAGATGAGCGCTGTGCTCTGCGGGTGGAGGAGATCTCAGCCTCTCGAGAAACCTTCGCAGCGGAGGAACCGAGTGGTCCTGAGTTGGGAAAAACTCCCAGGTTCACTGTTAAAAATATCTCTGCAACTCCTTCCTCCAGAGGCCGTAGATTTTGAAGTTTGCACCTTATTTTGGGAAGACGCTTTCTGAACTTGTGTGCCTGTGTCTCTCTGTCTGTCCCTCCATCCGTCTCTTTTTTCTAGCAGGCTACTCCGAGAAGATATTTTTTTGCTTCCTGGTGACCCGGCAGGTTTCTCTGCTGTGTCCTCAGGCCCGCAGAGCGACCTCTCAAACAGCAGCATTTTTCACCCATTCTCAGAAATCCTCCAGTTTTGCTGCAGATGTTTCTCTGCCATTCTGTACATCTCCACTTTCTGCTTATACTGCAGAGCTCCATTCCCATTGGTTTTTTCGATGAATAGCGAGCTGGAGGAAAGAGGAAAAGAAGGGAAAGGGATGGAAAAAGGAAAAGGAAAAGAAAAAGGCAAGGAAATTGCAGAGGGAAAATCTGTAATTTTCTGCGATTCCCAACAAGCACTAACAGCAGAGTCATTTTTTTCATGGCCTTGGGGACACTTGCATTTGAGCAATCACCACCTTCTTGAAAACCTTCTGAGAGAGTCAGGTTGTTTAAATTGGCTTGTTTTAAATGGGTATAAATTTAACATCACTTACAAAGAGTCTGGGTATTAGCCCAAGGACACCTTGCTTTTGTATCGTTGGTTCTGTCATTTCCCGACTTTCTAAAGACTACAGGATTGTTTGCTATTTTGACAGAAAGCCGACACAACATACATTTATTTCCAATGAAAAAGAAATAAACATAGCCTGGTTATAGCTACATAACAATAAGGTTATTCTAGGAACTAATTGATTGTACAGTAGGTCTGATTTCGTTATATCTGACACTGCTGAAAAAGATTATGCTAACTGCTAGTAGGTTGCTAGTGTGTTTACAGTGAAATACTTAGGAGTGTTCTTGGAAAATGCATTTGTGTAGGCATCTTTTGCAGCGAGGGGGAAAATCAAACTTAATTGTTCTGAGTTCTGCAATCAGAAATAAAAGTTACTCTTCGCTGGGCACTAGGTTTATGGAAGTCTTCGAGTGCTACAAACTTTTTCCAAGTGATGTTTTATAGAATTGCTTTTAAAAACCCCAGAGGGTAAATAGTATTCTCAGAATAAACAGAAAAATGCTGACCTTGTCAGATTTAGCTGCTGAAAGCCAAGCTGTTTTAAGACTCGGAGGATCAAGGGTCATGGTTATAAACAACACAGATAAAAAGAAAGAAAGGGAGGAAAAAAGAAAGAAAGCTAGAAGTAAAAAAGAACTACACAGTGAATATAAGTAATAAATACGTTGACCTTGACAAGAAGGGAATGAGATATTTATGCAAAAGGCAGGGACGGGGGGAGAGAAGGCAGGGAGAGGAAGAAGAGAAAGTGCACAAACTGTACTTAGGAAAAAAATGTTTCTTAGAGCTTGTTTAAAGCCGGAAATGAGTCACTTTAGCTTCATATGTTTTTGGTTTCAAAAGGAGAGAAAGGTCAAAGCTTCTTTGTTTTAAATAAGCTGGTCACTACTTCTGAAGTGTAACACGATAGGGTTCAAGAGTCTTAATGAAACTGGTATTTCCCCGACACCCCAGGCTGCAGCACCTCAGCAGTTGCGTGGTCATGTATTGTAAGCCCAGGGAGTTCTATAAACAAAGGGACGGCAGAGCGTGACTTTGCTCATGACCTTCATACCCTGGTGCTCCTGTGGCAGCCATATGGCCAGTGTGATGGCTAAATTTGCCACCACTTATATACTTTCACAAATTGCAGCTGCCTACGTGGCCCTCCACCACCAGGCTTAGAAACATGAACTGGAGCTATTGCCCGGAGCCCTGTAAGACACCTCTTTCCAAAATGATTCTGATCGGGTAAGGTTTCACAGAAAACAAAGTGCTAGAGACACTCAAAGTGACATGAGAAATTAAAATGGCCATTAAGAAAGAGAGGTAGCAGGAACACTATAGAAAAAAACAACCCAAGCCAACCCAAAAAGAGCAATGCAATTTTGAACCGGGCTTTTGGTGGAAGTGGGATTGATGGGGCTCGGGGTTTGCCAAAAACACCACTCCTGGGTCTATGGGGAGTTTGTTTATACTTCCTAGCTTCTACGTCTGATGTACTACTCAGCTACACCCGGTTCTAATGGCAAGCCAAGAAACAATTGCAGAGGGAAGGGGGTGACAACAAAGAAATCAGGTAGCAATACGTTGAGCACTGTCTTGCACCGAGGGGCTCGATGTTAAATGACTGTCTTCAGGCTGTCCAAACAGAAAAGGCAATAAAAGTGTCCTGCGTCACATTAGAAGGCAAAAGAAAAGACCACGAGCAGGACAGGAGGGGACAGATACCACTGAAAATGATGGAACAATCTCCTGTTTTGTTCAAATTCGCTTCTTACTACTTAAACTCTTGTTTCCCTGTTCTACCGCATGAATGTAAAACTCCTTATCCTTCCTTGTCTCGACTCTCCTACCACCGCTCTCTCCTTCCTGAGTTTCTTTCCTGTTGTCCTTCTGGCAACATCCTTCTTTCAAGTTTCCTCCTCCTTTCATTTGCTGTTTCATGCTGCCACTCGTGCCTAATGCAAGACACCACTCCTTTGTTTTTTTGATCACTTTCCAAGCTTTACCTCTCGGATAATACTCTAAAGTCTATATAGAATAATATCCATTTAAAACTTCTTCCCTATATTGCTCCTGTAATTATTTTAGTATTAGACTAAATGTTCTTTAGGAGAGTCATTTCTTCTTCTGGTGTTCATAATGTATCTGCTGTAAAAGGCCATCTGTTCCCAGAACACTAGAAACAACAATGGAAGAGCACACTCATACAATAATGTGGGGGTATGTATCACTGGCAGCCAAATTGAAAGGCAATTATGGTAATGAAAATTGTGAACTTTCAAAATGACCAGCTTCATTATTCTTCGTGGCATCAATCCCCAAACTGGGACAATTACTCAGTTTACAATAAAACCAAATAAAAGGTGACTGATTCATTGGGCATTAGCTGTTTCAGAGTTAGCTTCATGCTTGCTGTTAGAAGTTGCACTTGAAACGGCGCATTATGCGGAAGCACCCCAAGAGTCTGGATTTCCTACTTTGACCTTGCTCCAACATTCAGCTCCCTATTGTGCCCACTCCTTTCTCTCTTGAATCAATTTGCCATTCATTCAGAATTGGCCGATAATCAGAGGTAACCAATTCCTTTCGTGTTTACTTGTTTGACTTTCCCCTCACCTTTCTGCCTACTCGTGTCTGCCCCGTAGTTATCTCCACTTGCGCCTGAAAGCAGTCAACCTGCCTATGGCTGCCTTGACACTGCGTCTCTGAGGACGCCCTGATCACGCAGATGTCATAAAAGTGAAATAAGGTCGTTTAACCGAGCAGAATGACAGTACTCCTAGCCAACCCTACGAACACAAAAAATGCCTATAGCTTTGCAAAAGCCAGGAGGAAAAAAAAAAAAAAAAAATTAAAAAAATAAGGACCCATGATAATTTCAACCTGTTTCTTGAGTACGGGACCGACAACTCAAACTTCTCCAGCAGTTGACTGCCGTGTCCAGGTTTCTAACAGACTGAAGAGATTCTTGGTCAGAAACCAGCCGTCGAGGAATACTGCACTGCGTTGGTGGTACAAGGGAGGGCGTTGGTCTTTATTCTGCTCAATGAACCAGGCTGAAGCACTGCTTTCTTACCTTGAAACGCTTTATGATTATCTTTGAATAAATTGATGTTGACAAAGCATCACTAAGTCACGTTATCCCGCTTATCCACTTGTTGGGAAAAAAATTGAACAAAATGAGAAAAAATTTGGGCCTATGACAAGCTTTTCCAGACATTGAAAGTGGATGAGAATTAATCTGCCGTCCTTCTCTTTTCTTTTTCTCCCTGAAGAGAGAGAGAGAGATGCAAGGTAAATACTGTCTTGCTCTCCCCCTCCATTCCAAAAACAATGTACTTCTTACAGGTTCAGAAAAGCTTCAAATATGTCATTGATCTCTGTGAATTTCTAAACCTTTTGAATGTTTCTTTCTTACTGAAAAGTCATCAGATTAAGACCTAAATTGAAGAAGGATGTTCCTGTGAGTTAAAGCATTGGACTGGGACACAGAGACTCACATTTCAAGACCTGGATCTGCTATAGACTTATTTTGTGATTTTGGTTGTGATCCAGCAATACACTTAAATTGGTGTTTAATTTAAAACCCTGGAGTCGTCCCATGAAAGTTAAGCACAGACTTAAGTCTTTGTTGAACGGGAGACTTAGTCTGTCTGAGCTCATTTCTCTAGCTGTAAAACGGAGGTAATACTTACGTTCTGCCATAGTTTATTTTTACTGAAAAACCTTCTGGTGCAAAAACTGGATCTTCTTCTGATCTGTGCAACACCGAGACTGACTGATGTCAGCTGGAGCCTGGAAAAATTACTGTGCTGCAAAGCAATGGCAGTCAATGAGCGAGCTTCTTCTCGACCTCCGGCGGCACTCTGAAGATATCATGTGCATGGAGGCTGCGTGGGGAGGGGGAAAAAGGCTATTTACCGGCTTCTCCTGGTTCCCACCCCTGTTGTTGACATTCCCCTCTCCACCTGGCCGCTGTCCCACCAATTTTAGCTTCTGACTGGGAGAGGAGCCAAGCTTCTCCATCAGCATGGAGATACCCATGTACCTACGTGAAAGCTTTGACCTGCAGCTTGAGGAGGAAACTGAACAAATACACATATTATTTGTTAATTATACACAAATACACATATTATTTGTTAATATTTCTTTCAATAAATCTCTTTCCCCGCTTTATGCTGTGTCACATGGGGCCTCCCAGTGCCTCATTTATTATTTGACAGGTCCACGCGTGCTTTGGACAATGGGTTGTGAAGTTGCTATACTTTGCCAAACATGGCTAGAAATTTTGTTCACGGAGTGAGAAAAAGTGCTCGCAAGCGAGAGGGATGATTGATTTCCACAGCAGCACTGAGAGTATGTAAGCAATACAAATCGTCAGTGTTTTGCTTTAATTTAAGGCTGGATTGGATCCGTAAAGGTCCTTTGAATACGTTCCTGCTACATATAAGACGGACTGCATGCTACATTGCACGAGGGGCACGATATAAGTAAAAGTATTTATATTTTCTCCTTAAGATTCTTTACTTATGCAGAACCACAGGGAGAAACCCACTTTGTGTCCGTGTGTGAGACAGCCCACCTGAAATTTCTCAGAGGTCTCTAAGACCCACATCCTCCCCCTCGCTCCCCTCATTCATCACCGAGCCCACGATCCAGCTTCTGCCTTTGGATGACAAGCGGGAGATTGCCAATTGTCTTGGAAATGTAAAATAAACACTTTTTCTACATATGTTAATGCCATTGTTTATTGACTACTTACTCAGCTTGGATGTAATTGGGGTCATTAGGGAAACATAAGCAGCTCAGTGCCTGTCAATACCTGACCTTTAAAATATTCAGTACATTCAGTGTTACATGATGTTTAACAAGCTGGCCTTTTCATGTGAATGCAGCTGTTGTTGCCATGCAAGCAGGAATGAAGGTGCTGTTCCTCCTCGCAAACTTTATTTTTAATGTTTTTTCCTTTTTCTAAAAAAAAAAATAATATATTTTTTTTATTTTTTTGTATTTCTTTCTGTCTTTCTTCATCCGTGGTGCTGAAGTAACTTGGAACAAAATAAATCTCACCACTGAAAATTTAGTCTGGATCCACAGTCTTTGGGAAAAAAAAGTGAAAACCAGTTTCATGTGAAAGGGGGGGGGAAGAGAAGAAAAAAAAAAAAAAAAAAAAAAAAGAAACTCCAAACCAACAAAGTGAAAAAGGGCCTGGTTGTTAAACTCGGTTTAACTGAGGGTATCTGCACGCATGATGACAAATGTGAATCAAGCCACCCTCAGGGTGTCACAAGCCAAATTTCCAGCAGTGGTTGTGCTGAGGGAGGGGCTGCCGAAGAATCCCTCATCAGCAGACCATAAAGCCTACAGCGCAAGCTATCGCTAACGTGCAGATGTTATCAGGATGTGACTTCAGCACAGCTACGCATCCCGGCGGAGAGACAAAACTGCAGATGTTTAACGCGTTATCGTGGAAACTAACTGCAAACTATTCTATTTTAATTATTTAAATTTTACACAAAAGAGAGATTCTGTGTCTTCTGCCTCTATTGCCAGAGTGCAAGTTAACAGTTCCTGTAAATAAAAGTAAACAACTTTTTTTTTTTGTTTGTTTGTTTGTTCCACCGAGCTAATTAAAGCTGTTAATATTTCTGAGGGGGCTGATAGATAAATGTTTCCATTTCAAATTACTCTTTGAAACAAACAAACAAACAAACAAAAAGAAAAGCCCAGACATCCTGCGTTCAAAGAATGAAACAAACAATGTTATTCTGTTTTAACAGAGAAGTAACGAGAAACCAGAGTATGTTCAGACAATGGAGGCATATTTTTACAGTGTAGATCAGGAAGAAAAACAAAACAGAAAGACAAAGTGACAAAACGAGTGTAGAAGATAAAAGTTGAGTCCAGTAATTTTAAATCAACATTTGATGTGAAGTGCCAAACAGTAAGAAACCAGTTGTATAAACTTCAGCCCTTGTGAGGGATTTTACCTACTGAGCAAGATTTCTCCAGATGGCTCTTTCCACAGTTTTCACCAGCCTCAGAAACTTTTGAGTCTGAGGAAGCAAAGAAAATTGCTACGGAAGGGCTGTGAGCACAAGGCAAAATTGTGGGACCACAAGCTCCCTCTACCAAATATGAATTCCCACCCCCCCCCCTTTTTTTTTTTTTTTTTTTTTTTTACCGACTTTTCGCTTCCACGGCCTTTACTTGCCACCTTTTAAAAAGCTGGAAGGCAAAGGCTTTAGTGACATTCCTGGATGTGAGGATCACTTTAATAAATGAAACGAAAGGAAATAGATGAAGTGAAGTGAAGTGAAATGGAATGAAATGGAATGAAATAAAATAAAATAAATAAAATAAAATAAAATATAAAATAAAATAAAATAAAATAGAATAGAATAGAATAGAATAGAATAGAATAAAATAAAATAAGTAAAATAATAAAATATTAACCCAAACTGTTAAAACGTAAAAATAAACAAACCAAAATAATAATAATAAAAAAGAATAAAACTGGAATGAAATACCTTTGGTGCCACTCCCTCGCCAAACGGTGTGATTGCCTTCAATATTCAATCAATTGTTTTGTTCTATAACCAGCCCGGCGTGTGAGAGTTGTGGATGAAATAGGTCAGTTTACTAGTGCCCTCTTCTGCTTTACACGGGTCTCTGCTGCCCTCCTCTAACCTCTGCTCTCCCTCCAGCAGTTTCTGTTCTTTCACTCACTGATCCAGCAGGACCTTGGCCCCCTCAGGTCCCTCATGTCAAACAAGCAGGCATCTACTGCATTACACGGCCTGAAGGTGACTGCACAGGGAGAGGGAGAGCGAGAGAGAGAGACAGAGAGAAAGAAAGTCCTTGGAAAAGCAGGATGGCATCCCTGAGCAAAAATACATCAATCACGCCGGTCCGGCTATCTCAATTAACCCTTAGTTAAGCTGGGACCTCCTGGAGAAACTGAAAAGAGTTTGAGGGAATAAGAGATGCTATCTGCCACAAGGATTACCACTCTACATGCGGATCAAAGACAATTCCACATTTTACCCTAGTGATTAGCTGTAATTAAATAAAGTAAGTCTGTTTAAACTTCATTAGCAGCAAGGCGTTTGCTACAGCAGAGTGGGCACAAATCATCCATTCTTAATTAAAAGATAATCCACAGGATGACCATAATCTTCTTCTAAAAATACACTATTTCCCCCTGAAAGATTTCTTCATCAAATAAGGATAAATAACAGTTTCTCTGCGTTTAAGCTATGAAGGAATGGATGCTCCTTCCCCTTTGCTTGAGTGAGTGCTGAATGTGCCTGATAACATCACTTTGGCATGCTATTATCTAAAATGGTAGAATACCTCACTTCAGCAAAGTCTGACATAAATCTTTGAAAACAAAGACATTGCATATGTATGAGCTGAAATAGATATGACAGTGTTGGCACATTAATATTCCTGTCACTGGGGGGTTTCAAACTTTTAAGGAGATGATATCAATGAATTCAGGCTGTAGCTGGTGGAAGAGGGCAATGTACTGTAGGACAATTATTAATTAGGTACAGCCAAACATATTGGAAAAAAAAAAAACCCTATAATAATGCCCGAAGTAGATCACAGCGCAGACTTTCAAGAGCAATTAAGAGGGACAGAAATCAAGACCCCTCTGAGCCCTCCCGCGATTCGGTTCTGGGAGGATCAGTCCTAATCAACAGCAAAAGGACATCTCCCTTCCTACCGCTGCGGCCGCGGTGGTGGTGCATGGACAACATATGTTTTCAATTATCCCGTAACAGCCTTCGTTAACAGCAACTGCAGCGCCTAACCGAACAGTTCTCTGCCTAGTTGCATGTGGCCTGAAAACAATCGTAATGTAGCATGATACGGGGATATTCGGTTGGGTTTTTTTTTTTTTTTTTTTTTTTTTTAACCGCTTGATGTGAAAAACATCCACTTCACCCCGAGGTGAGAGGTGGTGGAGCATGTAGAAGTAGATGTTAAGAAAAAAAAAAGCAACATACCAGCTTCTCCTCAGCAACAACAAAGCTGAAAAACTCCTATTCCATTCTGAGGAGCAAGAAAAAAAAGTGCAAAACCTCCTCATTTATGGCCCTTGTGGGTAGTGTATGCACCGTGTCCTCTGCTCTGCCTCTTGTGGTGGGAGTTTGGGGTCAAAATGCAGGAATTAGAGATCAGAGACACGAAGATTGTATTGCAAGGTCTGTGGGGCAGAGGCTGTTCCCTCAATGAGGTACCCTGCATGTCTTTTGATCCCTAAAAGTAAATGAGCAACATGAAAGCCGCTTAATCAGCAGGAGAAAATTCATGCTAGAATCAAACCCAGGATCAAAACCCATGCTTGAATCCAAATATAATTCCGCACGCGGCTCTTCTAATTTTTTTCATTTTAATTTAATGCAGAGAGACTTGCAGGCAGTGACCACATGGCCTGCACAGGTCCAGCTGACCTCCAGGTTTAGGACAGAAGGGCTGCTGAAAAGGTTTTCCCGGTACGGCTTTTACTTTTTTGCCCTCTAGCTGTTTCCCTTCCTTTTCTGTCTTTCTTTCCCCCTTTCTTTTTCTCCCCTTTCCCCCAGCACCGTTTCACACCTACGGCAGGCTGGTCTGAGCCCTGACACCTGACATTCAATAACCTCCCAGCAGTCGTGGACAAAGGCCTAAGAAAATTCCTCTTTCACAAACAGGCATGAAACTAGCTCCAGATAAAGGCATCTCAAACCCACTTGATGACAAGTCAGCTCTTTTAGGCTATTACAAGAGAGCACCGCTCACCTCCAAATATTTTTAGACTTTACTAATAAAATCCTGCAGAGGTGCTTAGGTCAGTGCTTTCAAAACAACTAGAAATACATCTGTGCTTTGGTTTTGATTTAACTCTTTTATTACACTAATGCTATCTGTCATTTCCTGCGTGTGTCAGCATTGCTTCTGAATGGCGAAAAACGTCACGGATACACCATGCAAAAAAGAAAGAATCTTGTACCCAGCTATGATAAGCAACACCGCTTTGAAAAGGGAAGGAAAAATTACACGTTGATAGATTATCTGGCGACGGCAAGGTATTATATTTGCCATGCTTTTACACCAAGGCGGTGGAAGCCGGCCGCAGGAGCAGCGTTGCTCGCACAACTCCCTCCCTCCCCTCCAGTTAGCTCCTCGTTCCTTTGCGGCGCTGGAATGTGATTTTGAAAGAAGGCCGGGTCAACGTTTGAAATTGTGGAGTGGCTTCTGTGTGTCCACGGACCAGGTGACGCCGCTGTTAAGTCTCATTTTGTGTCCCCGAGCAACCAAGCGCTTAAGCACAGGCGTTAACTTTGAGCAAACCCATCAAAGTCGATGGGTGGGCTCAGCATCGTGCCCTCGCCTGCGCGCCTTGAGGAACCGGGGCTCTACGAATTGATCCACGCCAGGAGAGGTGACGCGTTATGGCTTCGTGAGCATTACAGTGTCTTGGGAGCAAGGTATTTTTCCTAATTACTTTAGTGCTTCTCTCGAGGAGTCGCAACAACAGCAAACTCCAGCGGGACCTCCAGAGCTATTCGTAAAACCCAAAAGATTTTAAAGCAGAACAGCTGAAACCCACTACAGTTTACTATCAGAAAAAGACAGACCAGAAAAAAAAACAGACTTTCCCCAGACCCAGTTTTCTTGTTGACCAAAAAAAGCAACCCATTGTTTACCAAAGAATTAATTCTACATTAACTAGGCAAAACATCCTTGGTATGGAATCACTGATACTCAGCGAGCAAAGAAAGCGAAGTCACTGGATCCTTTAAAATGTAGTCTTTCATGTCAGTACATTGCAAAAAATAATGAATTACAGCCCCTTCTTCTTCTTCCCAGTGCATTTTTAGGATAGTTTACATGACTCTGGAATGGCTGAAATACTTCACCGCCTACTGTAGAATGTCCTCATGAAGGAAAAAAAAAAAAAAAAAAAAAAGAGACATTTACTTTCACATGGATTTTGTACTACCATTCAGGACCAAGAAAAATGTAGATTTTGTGTAAAGGAATAGCAGCAATATGTTAGAAAGCGTTTATATAATGCAAAAGTTACATGGACAATATCTAATCAGATAAAAAGAGGAATCCAATCCATATATATGGCTTTTAGTACAGTAACAAGATTCTGCAAATCTCCTGATAAAGACAAACTAATAAAGTTGGCTTGTAAAGTGGACTACAGATAAGGATGCATCTATTTTCCATATAGACACTACTTCTGAAGGTTTGCACCTGTAGAACTGATACCCACGTACCCTGTTTAAACGACTGGTATGACTAGCACACGCCTTCGGTGCCTATATATGCTGTGGATCTCATTCTGACAAGTAAATCATACCTTTTCCCCTTTTGACTAATGAGACTGGATGTATTAAGATTTATTCTTTTTTGAGAAATAGAGATCAAGTACGAGAGGCCACAAATCAAAGAAACTACAGTGGCTGGACCTCCACTTGTATTTTTATTATTTGGCGCCTGCAAAACATCCCATTGTTTCTACTCTTTAACAACGTTTTAAGATATAGCACTTAGAAGTAATATAAAATTACTGGAGCAGCAACTGCTGCTTTCTGTTTTGCTCTTCCTAAGCTTATGTGCCTACATTGTTTATTTTAATTCATCATTAAGGCCTGGATCTTACTGCGTAAATAAATCTGCTGGGCCCCTGCAAAATATCATTGAAGTCAATTGGGTTTCACATATGTGAAGAACCTTATCTGTGCCAATCACACGGCAAAACTAGGCAAGATACTGGAGCAATTTTCTGAATCAGATATTCTTATACAAATTGCAACAATATGAATATGGTTTTGTACATTTTGTGGATTATATCTCTATCTTGTAAATAGATGAATAATCCTAAATGCTTGGAAAAGCGCATATGTATACAGGAGAGACAAAAAGAAAGATATAAATACAGATGCGTGTATTTAATTCCGTACGACAGTAAGCAATTAAAGATAGCAATGATGACATTTAAACACTACATCTTCTTGAAAACATATCCCTTCATTTTATTGATGGATTCCTAAGAAATGTGGATTTTTATTAGTACTAGGGAAAGAAACACTAAATATATTCACCTGAATAAAGTAACATGTGTCTGTGCTTCAAGAGAGGTTTTTTTTTTTTTTAAAAAAAAAAAAAAGTCCTGTCTGGCTTAAAATAGTCTTGAAAGATGACTTGCCTGGATCAACCATTTCTGACAATCTTAAATTCTGATTTGCAATGCAATTTTTTTTTAAAGTTGTTATACTGCAATGTCTTCTTGCTCCTAGGAGACAGTTCAGAGCGCCTCAGCTGCCACCAAAGTTGCAATGATTCTTTATAGTAAAAAGTAATACTGCATATATAAAAGTGTAATATATAGTGTACAGCCGTAAGTAGCTATCACAGTAAAGGGGGTTTTCATTTTAGCATTTGGGTGGTGTTTATTGGCTTATTACCTGCAGCAAATTGTTTTCAATACAACTATAATGATTAGCAAGTCTTCTGCTAACTTAAGTTGATTCCAGTTCACAAACAGCATCAATAGCAAGAGGGGTTCAGGCATGTGCTTCTTCTTTATGCTTCTAATCCTATTTGTTTATGACTCCAAATTCTTTAATAACAATTGTTCTGTTCCAGTAGTCTGGAACATGGTTGAGGAAACTGAAAATCAGGGCTTTTCTTAGAAATAGGAATTTGCACGAGGTTAGGTAAACTGCTGTAGCGCTTTGCTGTGGTTGTGAGGGTCTGAGGACAAGCACAGGAGAGGCTCGTAGGTGAAGACAATGCCTTTTGTCACAGAGAGCAGTAGCTGTTCTGTAGGAAATCTCTAGGAAATCACCTGATCTAGGGAAAAATAGTTTCTCTGACTGCAACTGCGTGCTTTATGAAGGTAAGCCAAAGAACTGAAAATCATAATTCTGTTGGAGACCAAGAAAACATGGATTCAACAGCTACTGGTTTTATGACAGGTTACAGCTTCCCACTATGCATCTAAGGCTTTCTGTTTCTCTCTGCACCATCACTACACCACAGATATTGACCCTTTTTTCATTCAAAGGTAGTCTAATCGGTGTATCGGTGTATACCTGATTATCTGAGAAATCACTCGTACTCAGCTTTGAGAGCTGCAGATCTAAATAAGGGCTGGAGGGCCCCAAAACTTATTTATTTTTTCCAGCTTTACTGGTTAGGTGACTACATCAAATTCCTTCTACTCACAGGCCTTGTCTTCTGTTAGGGAAAGCGGGCACTGGGAGCATGCCAGGGTTTAGGACAAATGTTCATCCCTAAGGGCCAACTCATACTCCCGTCGACTTCAGGTCCATCTGCCCGTTTAAATCAGGCTCCAGCATGTCAATCAGGCTTAAAATCAGGAGTTCCATCAGGCATTACAGATCTCTAGAGATTAAGTATCTGAGTACAGTTTAGGTGTCGGTGTATGGGAGCAACTACACTGTCTGCTCTGTCATCTAATAATTCAGCGATGGTGCAGTTCAGGACCACCACATAGCCTCTCTCGAAGTGGGCAACATGAAGACCTTTTCAGAGAAGACCTTGGTCCTTGCCCATTGTCAGTCATGGGCTGTGACATGATGAGAAGGTGGATGGAGCAGGCCAGCAGACAGGATAGGTGCCTGCACCCTTGTGTGCACCAGCACATCCCCCACCCAGGACAGGCCTTCTGGATGCAGACTCTACCTCAGGACGCTGCTGCTGGTGAGGATCTTGTAGATATGTGGCATATTGGTCTTCAAGCTTCGCTGCGTGAGTACTTCTGCTTGTAGCATGGACACAAGCTAGGCTGACATCCTATCCCAACACATTATGGTACTGCTGGTGGTGTCAGGAATGAATCTCAGTGCACTGAGCTAGATGAGCTACCCCCAGCAGCGTCCCTGTTCTGTACGTGCTGCTGCATAGCACACAGAGAATCATAGAATGTGTTGGGTTCTAGGCCACGTAGTCCAACCCTCCTGCAGTGAGCAGGGACATCTTTAACTGCATCAGGTTGCTCAGAGCCCCATCAAGCCTGGCCTTGACTGTCTCCAGGGATGGGGCCTCCACCACCTCTCTGGGCAACCTGGGCCAGTGTCTCACCACCCTCACTGTAAAGAACTTCTTCCTCATGTCTACTCTAAACCTGCCCCGCTCTAGTTTAAACCATTGCCCCTTGTCCTCTTGCTACGTGCCCTTGCCAACAGCCCCTCCCCGGCTTTCCTGTAGGCCCCCTTCAGGGACTGGAAGGGGGTCTAAGGTCTCCTTGGAGCCTTCTCTTCTCCAGGCTGAACACCCCCAACTCTCTCAGTCTGTCCTCATAGCAGAGGGGCTCCAGCCCTTGGATCGTCTTCGTGGCCCTCCTCTGGAGGGTACCTCTGTGGGTACAGCTTAGCCTCAGTGATATGAAGGTGTCATGTGGGACCAGCCACCAAACATCTTGACTGTAGGAGCCATCACCAGGGAATAAGGTCATTGTCAAGACACTGAGACTCTGGAGCATGTCCAGAGAAGGGCAACAGAGCTGGTGAGGGGTCTGGAGCACAAGTCTTGTGAGGAGCGGCTGAGGGAGCTGGGGGTGTTCAGCCTGGAGAAAAGGAGGCTGAGGGGAGACCTTCTCGCTCTCTACAGCTCCCTGAAAGGAGGGGGCAGCCGGGGGGGGTCGGGCTCTTCTCCCAAGGAACAGGCCATGGGACAAGAGGAAACAGCCTCAAGTTGAGCCAGGGGAGGTTTAGGATGGATATTAGGAAAAATTCCTTCACCGAAAGGGTTATCAATATTGGAACAGGCTGCCCAGAGAAGCGGTGGAGTCGCCATCCCTGGAGGTATTTAAAGGACATGTAGATGTGGTGATGAGGAACGTGGTTTAGTGGTGGACTCAGCAGTGCTAGCTTAATGGTTGGACTCAATGATCTTAAAGGTCCCTTCCAACCTCGACAATTCTGTGATTCTGTGATAAGGACACTGAGACCGAGCAGAGTGATGGACCATGAAGAAGACTCTGTTTCTCCTTCCCGGCAGCCTGTGACAGGCTGTACGAAGGGTAAAAACACACAGTCAAGAACTAAACATGCAGCCGACTGCCGGAAAGGAACCTGAAAAAACAAGAAGCAAGGGGACTGCTTTGAACTCCAGAAGTCACAAAGGGCAACGAGACCTAACAGACCATGGTGAGATAGAAGTAAAAGTCATGTCCCTGGGGCCCACCATGCTGAAGAAATATTGACCCTTGAAAGTCAGCAAAAACTTTTTAATAATTCAAAAAGAAAACTGAAACAACAAGGGCAGAAGCTGGAGCCAAGAGTGCAGCTTGACGGAGGGAAGAGGCAGGAGAAATCCATCCATGTTTGCACGGATGGGGTGCAGGCTGCAGTTGCGACATCTTTTTGTGTGCTTTTCTTAATGGAGAATTGTTCTTTGCTCTTTTTGTTTGTTTGTTTGTTTGGGGTTTTTTTGGTGGGTTTTGTTTTTTTTTTTTTGACCGAGGATGTGAAAGGTGGAGCACAGAAGCTAGAAATAGGCTCTATTTCTCATTGCTCAGATGTGTACATATATGGATACATACTTATATGGTCATATACATGTATAAACACACACATACCTGTGTGTGTAGATATACACATTAACAATACATGAATATTTGCTGATATATTTGGATATGCCCAATTTTCTCACAATAATTTTACGCATTATATTATCAAATGTATCTAGAATCATCACTTACACCTCTCAAGCACTCCGACAATCTGCCCCTAAATCACCTGTTTTCAGAGGTATCGTAGGAAGCGTGGGGCTCAGAAAGGAGTGTGGAGGAGGATGGTTTTGCAATCCCATCAGTCAGATCGGGGAGGGCACTGTGCGGGAAGGGGTGGGTATGGCATAAAGACATCGACTGGAAGATGTGGAGGATGAAACACTCAGCGGTGACACTAGATAGGCAAAAAAGGGGCAGAGACATGTCAGCGTTGACAAGAGGGTTGGATATGGAGTTCGGCAGCGAAGGAAACTGTGTGGAGCGCAGGCTGAAACGGGGATGGGAATCTGTGTGCTACCATATACGTCTGTCTTTGAAACATCTCAATTACGTACGAGGAAAAGATGAATTTTCCATTTCCACGGCTAACCTTTTCTGCTTCTTTCTCATTACAGTAAGTAAACAGCATTAAATGGCAAATCCTACAGTTCAGAGAGTACGGTACACTGCCGAGCTGTCTTTAGGAAAATACAGTACAAGTGTATTAACCGGCACATATCCCTAACAGCGCCTAGAATTTTTCTCTCTTCTGCAATTCTGAAAGTTATGAAGTATATTGGCAGGTTCCAGTCAACAACAAAGGCTGCAAAAGTCTTCTTTTTTTCCAATACTGAGCTTTTAGTCTAATTGCTTATTTGCAGTCTCAGCAAGCCAGAGAGAAGAATTTTATCCTCTTTGGCTTGTTTCTGAATACTAACTAGCCAGCCCAGCCAAGGCTCTCTAAAGAGTGAAACTGCATGAGAGACACACTGCATTTGACACAGTCAGGAGGCAAAAGAAAGAGCAAAACAAAAGTCTATTCAGGGCTGAATCCTCTGATATACTCACCCATCCCCCACCTCCTTTAAAAATAAAGAGAAAGGGGAAAACTCATGAATCCATGGCTGAATGCCTGAGGTTGTCAGAATAAAGGACAATGAGTGACAGCTGACTGTCAGCACAATTCTCAGAGTCTGAGTTATCACTTTTTGGCATTGTTCAAATAGGAAAAAAGCGTGCACGCCTAACGAGGGACTATCGCAGGAGCGCTTTGTGAGGGGCTGCGCTCACACCGGCTGCAAGCAGCCGAGGAAGCTGGCGTTCTGCACGGATTTTTCCCTTACGAGGATATTGCTCTGTGAAATCTTCCCAACTGAACTCATTAAAAACTTTTCTGAGCACGCTGGCATTAAATGATGCCTTAAGACAACAGGGGTCAGAAAACTATTTTCCCTTTAAGGAAATCAGGCCAGGCATGTCTGCAGCTTAGACAAGTTGTACGTTCACGACACTGGTACCTACCTGTTGGTTATTTGAAAAAACACATACCCATGAAGGCCAATCTTTGAACATTTCCTGCATGTTCAACTTGTTTAGGATCTCCTTGCAAGCTTATCTTTTTTTTTTTTCTTTTTTTTTTTTTCCCTGCAGATTTGCCTACACTTTCATCTTCGCTGACTGCCTTAATCCTCCAGTCTTTGTTGTTCCAATGCGCGATCAGCTTGTTTTTAAGTCACATCTACCCACATTTGTTAGTGCTGAAACATTACTTTAGGCTTTTACATCTCCATAAATCCATACAAATGATGCACAGGTTTTCCTGAGAAAGGTTGAGAAAGCTAAAGCAGAGAAGATTTTAGGGTTATTTAAATAATGCATTTTAAGTTGGCAGATATTTAACCGCATGGTTTATGTACTAAAAAGAACTACCTGAGCAGAGCGACAGCTCATGACAGAGAGACCCTGGAATGACAGGGTTTTTAGTAATTAAAATAGATCTGGCCTGTGCTCAAAGCATTAGCTCACTTAAGCCTGTTGACCATCTGTACTAGAGAGACATCGGTTTTATTCTCGGCTCCGCGGGTCTGTCAGGGTCCATAACAACCGCAAATGGGACCAAGTGTCTAGGTCTTGCCACAGCAGGCATGAGGGCTGCTCTGGAGTGTGGCTGTCCCCGAGATGGGGGACGCAACCGAGGGGTGGGCAGCGAGAGGGACCGAGACGCCGGTCTGCGTCGCTCCGCGCGCGCGCGCAGCACCGCTATGGGAACGCTCAAAACCGCTGTTACCACCCCAGCAGGTGTTACTGTACGTTATGAATCTGCAGAGAGCAATGAAGAAATGAGGGAGGGAGCGCAAGTGAAATGCAACAAGAAAAACAGGAGGAAGCTAATTTGCAGGCTGCTTTTTTTCCTTTTTCTTTTTTTCTTTCCCCCCCCAGCTAAAAGGGAGAGATTTCTGTAGCTGACAGAGATGGTATTTAGAAGTTCCAGACTTTGCATAAAACCAGTAAAATAAACACCTACAAACAGAAGATGTTTGTAGATGGGGTTTTAGAGAAAGTTTTTTTATCTGTTTTCATAATCTATCTGCGCTCTGGAAAAAAAGACTGTTTTCAGGGTAGGGAACAAAAACTGTGCAAAACCCTTGCTCCTTTGCTCCACAGAGCGCGGACCTGCCGCGGAACTTTGCAGCTTTGCTTCAATGCCTGTGCTCATACCACCATTTGCTGATCTGTGCATATAAAAGTGATAAGTGTATAGGCGTATAAATGCTCCCTTACTATGAAGAATTCCATTTAAAAAAAAAAAACCAGCAACAACAAAGATCAACTTTTTTTTTTTTTTTTTTTTTTTTTAATAAAGGATGTCCCTAATCTTGCTGGATAGGTGCGATGATTTGCAAAGACTTTTTGAGGGCTTTATTGCGTAGAAGACATGGAGAAGGGGCTTTTCTGCAGGCAGCTTTGCAACGTTACACAAATCGGTCATGAACAGGTTCTGACAGCCCAGTAGGACTGTTAGCCATAACTACGAGAGACACTCTCCACGTCACGTAAGAAGTTTTAGGAGAACAGAGAAGAAAATGGACCAAAACTTCCAATGCAAACATGGGAAACTTTTTTTTGAATTTTAAGAACTCTCGATTCTCATCAAAAGACAGGCTGTTTTTTCCTGGCCCTGCAATAAGAATATGGTACTATCTCAAGTAAGAGCTGCTGCTGTAGTCTTCCATTTTCAGCACTTATCTTCCCTTTGTAATTGGTTTTGAAATAACAGAATGCCTGCTAAAGGCAAAAACCAAAAACCATTGTGGGTGGCAGGAGAAAGAAACATATGAGAAATTTACAGATGAAGAAAACACAAATGTGGACTGGGTTCAACCCTTTGTGAATAACCACATGGAAAGAAATAAAATTAATAACCCTGCTACGAGTCCTGTGAAGGCAAAAGAAGCTCTGCCTCTCCTGCTCTAGTCTTGGCATTTACAGGATGCCAAATAATTTAGTATTTTACCGCATTACTATCCCTTCCAACTTAAGTATGCAGCTTGGTTAACTAAATTAGCTGCCCAGAATCCCCTGGCTCCCTCTCTAGTCATTAGATAGGCTTTCCCAATAGCTAAGCTAACTAATTTAATTTTAAGTGGCCTTTTGCAAGAGACTTTTTCTACCCTTTGGCTGAAGAATGAATTTAACTTACATGTAGAGAGATGGAAGTTATAGACGAAATTTCCTGCCTGCGTTCAGGGCTAAAATGGGATAATGTGAATTTCTGTTTACGTGTTCAAAGTTGCTTGTTCTCCCAAAATTTTCAGGCCAAGGGGACCTGGGAGTGATGTTGCTGCTGGTGTTTCGCGAAGAGCCTGGAGTCCTCCCCTCCTCAACAGAGACTTCGTTCAGCAATGTTTCTGAAAACCCTTGGAGGGTCAGGGCTTTGTTAAATTCCTGTGAGAGTTTGCACATCTGTGGTAGGAGAGACACAACACCCAAACCTGTTAATCCCTACGTACTTTATAGAGCTGGCACTGGCTGTGTATCACTCACCTCACACAGAACACTCACACCCATTCACCATCGCTGTCTCTAACCTCAAGAAACTTTCTTAGATCCCTGCGCAGTTTCAAAGACGTTGTAAATACGGCCACCAACCTCTAAAGCAACATGTGCCTGTAGCCTGTAAACCAAAATGAACCAAGCTTTGACTCCTAGGCAGTTAGTCCTGATAAACTTGCTAAACTACTGAACATTTGCTATAACTCTAAGATGTGAGATGACGACCGCAGATCTTACTCACGGTGTGATTTATTGTTGTTTATTCTTTTTGCAAGGAATTCATTTGGGGAGCCAAACTCTGAAGGCATTCAATTGGTTTTGCTTGCTTCCAAATCAAGGTCCTTCGGTCCTTGTAACCACAGTTACGGCTTTATACATATTTTGTTTTCAATCCTGATAGCCAGAGTACAGTGTACGTTCTTGAAGTTTTACCCCTTTTGTATCGGTACCCTGATGATGAACATGTAATCACAAGAGATTTCTGTAGAAGTATCTTACTTAACCTATGGGATTTGTTCATTTGTGTGGGTTGGTGTTTTTTTTTGTTTTGTTTTGGTTTTTTTTTGTTTGTTTTGTTTTGTTTTTTTTATTTGTTTGTTTTTTTTCTCCAGGAGTGATGGGAGATGTATGGGAAACCAGAGGGTGAAATCCCAGTTTGTCGAGCCAATGGGGACACTTCAGCAGGCTTGCTTCCTACTTTGTAACTTTTCGTCTGCACTTTCTAGTGTATTGGAAGGATATTAGCAGCTCCAGGAATTGACTGTTTCACCGCTGGAATGAGAATACAACCTGCCACTCTGCAAGCTGATATAAGGTGTGCAGGAGAAATATGAGAATATATTAGTCTAAGAATTAGAAAACAGATAGATCTCCTGAGATCCTGCCTGGGGAGAAAGTCTGAGAGAAAGCTCTGGATGCAGGTAGGCTTCTTTCCTTTGCCTTTGCCCTGGGAATACAGTTGGCAATCAAGATGTAGTTCCTGTTTTGGCGGAGCTTCACAACTGCTGTAGGCACATTCGTCACCTGTGCCAAACCAGTTCCCTCCGTCTCTTCAAGACTTACTGTCTAATAACCTTCAGAACAGGATTAGAGTTTCCCAGGTTACAAGAAGCTTTAACTTACTTCTGCTGAGCAGAGTACTTTACAAGTTATTCTTAATCTCTGGAGAGTGGAAGAAATACCCAGTCAATCTTTGAAATATCTGTTTCCGGGATATATGGAGCACGTGTACATAGTCTTACATCTCTAAGACTAGACTGGTCTCTCATGTCTATAAAAAAGCTTCCCAAGAGACAGAGACAGAGGCCCCGATGCTCAAAGGTAATCAGTGGGACCTAGGCTCCCAAATACCTTTGTGGAACAAGCCCTATTAATAATTGTATTATATATCATCCCCTCCTTCCTAAAGCACATGTCGTTGCATTCCCTGAATGCCTTGCAGCGTTTGGTAGGTCACTCTCATGCTTGTATCTAAGTAGAGTGACCAAAGGAAAACAAAAGGTCAAAGCAATAAAAGACCCTTGGACCTCAGGATGTCAAAGGGAGCAAGCTATTTCTGGACACAGAATTGACATAAGTTTCCCTTTGGACTAGAAAATGCAAAGACTCTCAAAATGTGTAGAATTGCCTCTATTTTACCGCCCACTACTGGAACGGAAAAAAGTCCATGTCTCTCACAACCAATTCAAGACCTCATAGGATCAGTCCGATGTGGGACTATGGCCCTGATAAAATAAGTTCTCTGACTACCAACTCATGAACAGGCTCCAGAAAAAGAGCACAGATGAAGGCAGATGGAACTGGGGAATATGTAGTGCTGTAGCTCACATCTGAAAAAATGAAGCTTCTTAATATGGTTTCAGTTTGGTTGGTTGGTGACAGTTTGGGAGCTTTTGTGCTTTAATGGCCTAATGTGAGGATATGGCAAATGATTACTATTTTAGTTATCTAATGAGAAAAAGTAGACAAGAAAAAACACAAGTTTTGAATATCTTTCCGCAAAATTAATTCCTGATTGTAAAACACGTACAAATATTTTAAAATATTTGTATGTAAAGGCATCACCAAAGGACAAGGCTGGTTTTGCTATGAGAGCACCACGCCTAAATTCTTCTTTCAGTCTGTGCTTCCAGCAAAAAATAAACATGTGCCGTGTATCTTTTACAGTATCTAGTATCTTGGCTGAAAGTAATGATAACATAGCTCTATTAAACTGATAGAGTTCTATGCTTACATTCCAGTTTGACAGGGAGATCCACAATTACCTCTGTTACTTAGATATGACAAGAAACAAGTCAAGAGTTGTTTTTTTATTATTATTTGTTTGATGTTTTTTTTTGTTGTTTTATTTTATTTTATTTTTAATCAATGAAACCTGTACGACAGAGCTGTTGTACCTTCTACCAGGTAGGAAGTTTTCGACCCTATTCTATCAAAATGGGAGATCTCCAGCTTAGAGTGGTTGGGTGAACATTTGCTAACAAAGCCTATGAAAAGCCTTTCTCTGTTTTGGTACCTGTAGAGTAAATTGGACTGGTCTGAAAATACACCTTGAAATGGGCTGTGCAGCAAGGAACAGAAGTCCAGGAAGCAGAAGCAGGTCAGCAGGAGAATGGAGATTATCCATAAAATGAATCCCAACAGTAAAATAAAAAACATGAAAGAAAATGGAAGATTCATACAGAGGGAAGGCTCTTAAGCATACATGATTGACCCTTTTCAAAACAAAACAAAACAAAACAAAACAAAACAAAACAAAACAAAACAAAATAAAACAAACACCCAACCAAACCAGGTAGAAATAGACCAGATTGCCAGTTTCTCCTATGCTGCCTAAATGGAGGCATGCAAAACCCTGAGGTCCCCTGTCTTGCTTCTTAGAGATAAAATAGACACAATTGCTGAATTTTGGGGTACTTGGATGTCTGATCGGTTAAACAAGTGCTGCCAGGGAACCCTCCATGGGCAAGTGAGCCCTGATGTGTCCTGTTGGCCAAAGCAGGTTGCTCTTGTTACGATGTACAGTTAAAAAAGTGCCAGCCTTCCTGTGGAACAAGGTAATTTGATGTTCCATTTTATAATTGATAAGTTTTGAATGCACTTTTGCTTCCAAAGTTTTTATTTTTTGGATTATGACGTTATTGAAAAAATTAGTAATGTTTGGGGACTAAATTCGGGACTAGTTTTTATCAGTGATCACAATTATTCCTTTTTGGGTAAATTTTAGTGGGAAACACCAAGCCAACCCTTTTCAGAGAGGTACTCAAGTGAATAATAGTGAAAGTAGTTTGTGAAATTAAATGAGAAGACCACGCTGGCAGCGATCATCGGCTGTGGATCCACAAAATGTGGGTGATTAGAGTAAGAGCATCACCAAGAAGTAAACGTTTTTGCTATTTAATGCTGACAGTTTTTCCAGGTTGGGCACAAAGTTAGTATTGTTGAAGGTCTCTAGGAATACTGCCCTGGAGATCCATGTTATTTTCTTATTTGCGAATAGGATCTGTGGCCATGAAATCAACCTAAAATTTCATTACTAACAAGTATTGCATGTCAATATATCTAGTGCAGCAGACTAAGACCATCAAGACCATTTGCTGTGGGCACTAAACAGCTGTTAGAGGGCAGTGACAGACAACTCCAGTCCAGATTAGAAAAGTCAGCCTAGGTGTCAAAGACCTGTGTCTTGTCATCGTCTTCTTGCACGATCCGTCCATGCAATTTTGCTTTCCCTCAGGCTCACACCGAGAAATATTTTTGCGGTGCTGTCTTGGTCACTGTCTTGCTCCTAATGTAAGAAACGAAAAACAAGTCTGAAAATATGAGGGAAGTTGCTTCCTCTGGTGTGATGACTGTGCACCTGGCAGCCAGTGAGCAATGCAGAGAGCACATGTAGATGGTCAGACGTGGCTCTCTGTGGTAAGCATCTGAACACGGGGACGTGCTCAGTTCACGAGTGGTTTATGCTTTGGGTGAGGAAAAGAAATAAGATTGAGTTTTCCCTTTGGGAGTCTTATTTCATATTTTGGTATAATTTGCCAGTTTTTTGTTCTCCGTGTGAATAGCCAGTAGGCAGCCATTAGGGACACGGGCTCATCAAACGGGCAATAACAACAGTAAAGTTTATGTATCTTGGCCGTCAACTACTCCAAAAACCTGTGGAGTTCTCTGTGGGAATAAAGAACCTGCAAAAGCACATAGAGCAATTAACTTTTAAGGACTTGCCCAGAGAAAAGCGTGCAGAAAACTTGTTTTTTAAGGAGAGCATAAAAGAGAGGCAGGGAATAAACTGATTGCGTGGACTGTTTGGTATATCACGTGCAAAATCTCAGGTTCCAGAAAGGGACGTTGTAAAACCCGAACCATTTTGTTTTCATGAGAAAAACCTCGCCGTTTTCTTTTGTTAAGACTCTGACATGTTAGTGGCACGCCAGTACTGCCCTTCCTCACTACCATTAGAACTGGCTGGAATTCCCTTTAGATCATACGTAGTATTTCTCAGGAAGTGCCCAAATATTTCCTTACCTATTTATCATTTTAAAAGGTCTTTTTTAACCTATATTTTACGTTCTGTGTCAGAGGTTAAGTAAAGATGGATAGGCTTTTTTGAACTCACGAAGCAAAATCCATGCGTCTTTCTTGATGCTTCTGTGTAAACCATCATAACAACATACTACTCTGCAGTGTGTTCAGGATGAATTATGGCACTCCAACCTTGTCCTCCTTCTACAATTATGCATAAACATGCATACATGCATGTTTACTTTGATGTTCTTATATATATTCTTATTTTAAGTATATATATGCAAATGAGTATCTGGAAAGATGCCTACATTTATTGGGTCAAACGTGGAAAATCAGCTACAGAAGATAGAAACTAAATTCAAAACAATGGTAATGACAAAGTTAAATAGATATTTACCTATACATTCCTTTCATTTCAATTTAACATCAATGCGCACACATGAAAAACTGCCCTGGCTGGGGCGCTGAGTAAGTCATATGAAATGCTGCTCTGGTTCCCTGCTGGTTTACAATCCTAGCTTTTCAATGCAGAGCTGCTATTCAGGCTTCAGTACTTGTCTGAAGAGCTTTGTGTTGTCTTTGGGTGTTTAATACTTATAACAAGGCACTTTCATTAAGTGCAGCCCAATTTTAAACATTCCGTCCATTTATCTGAGCCCTCTGTAAATGTCTGAGGGAGACCAGCTGACTGTTCATACTGACTCACCTAGATAACATTTCTTAATTTTCTTCTGCTTCTCATCAGCCTCAGACTTTGTAAACAAGCTCCCTTTAACAAAGCCTCGAAAGGGTAGATGTTTAGCACAGCCTACATTACAAAAACATTTGAAAGATTTATTTTATCCCCTGTTTAAAGTGGAATACACGCTGTCCCTTAAAATACTGGCTCTCTTCAATTTGCTGTGAAAGTGTGAAAGTATTCTATAGTTCATTGTCAATCAGCACTGACATCTTTTATTTTTTTTTTCCTGGAAGAACTTATGGGCCATTTCAGAAGTGTTCTCTAGACTGTTTGAATTTAAAAATCCTTTAATTTATACTGGGAGTCTGAATCATATAAATTCCAAAACACTCCTATTTCTGGAACCTCCCACTCGGGGAATCAAAGTTTTCCTCACTCTTCATATTTTCCCAAGGAAAGATCATACGAAGAATGTTTGTTTTCATCTGTGAATAAGAAGAAATTATTCTCAGTACCTTCAGACAATAACTCTGTTATTAAAAAATGGATATTCTCCAAAATATGCATATTGTACAAGCTAAAGTATGTGTTTGTTTGAAAGATTCACTTCCTTTATCTTTGCTCTGTCTTTGAATAACTCATTATCTGTCTGACCACACACAATACCACAGATTAAGTATTAAAAGGATGAATATGCTTAGGAAGATCTAATGCTTGGCTATGATGCATATGAATAGTAAGAATTACTTGTTTAAAAACCAGTGACTGCACTAATGCAAAGAATCACAGACCTGCATCAAATTCAAAAAGGTATACACTTGGTAAAGTTTCTGTTTGGAAAACCAGGGCCTCATTTCGCGTATATGAAGCTGTGGAAAAAATAATAATAGCTGGTTATCCTGTAGAACAACCTAATTTGCCTTTAATTCTTCTTTTTTTTTTTTTTTTTCCTCATTAGACTTGACATAACAAAGGATCAGCTTCTTTCCAAGGTTTTTACTCTTTATATTTGTGCTTTTATTCAGAACACAGTAACACAGGGCTAAAAAGTTAAGAGCAATGAAGCGCAACTTCAATAAACATTTTTGAACTTTAAAAAAGTTAAGGTTCATTTCTGGAAGTGTTAGGGGAAAAGAAGCTAGTCTTTCTCTGCTCTTTCACACAGTTCTTTTCCTTTCCTTGGACTAAATCCTTCGTGCTGGCACTTCTTACAACCAACTGGAGGTTTTAAGAATGGCTTAGGACGAACAAGGCAGCAAAAGAGCTCAGTCCACCCTGCAGAGCTGACTGCTCTGGTTTGATTTGTACTGGACCCTGCTGCTGGATGCAAAGGAGAGCACTGCACCCTGAATGCCTAATGCCACAACACTGGAAAAAAGCAGAACGTACTCCAGTACTGAGCTTTCCTCTAGCTGTCACGCTCAATAGGTATTTTTAATTGTACTGAGGTGCAGGAATTGTTGTACATCCAGCTGTACACCTAGTCCAGCATTATTGCTCGCTTTACAAACTGCTCCAGAGATGGATGAGTGGGGCATATTGTCAAGAATGTTGAATTTATTGCAACACATTCTAAAAATGGAGATGAACGACGCAGAAGCGGAAGGCCAATACATGGAAGATTGACCTCAACTATTCATAGGTATGTGAAGAAAGCAATTAATAGACCCTTTTCCATTTTTGCCTGAATTTCTGTAATTCCATCACCCCATTTTGGGGCCCATTTGTCCTTCACAAAAGGCTTTCATCTTAAGGAGTGCAGGTAGCGCTACAACTGTCGCCTTTGCCCCTCGCCCTGGGAAGCTGAGAGCTCATTTCATCTGTGGCCAGGATTCCCACCACCCGCCTTGGGACTCGGTATGGTACTAGTGGCTAAATGTCTCATTCTGAGTTTACACAGCAAACCTGGACTTTCTTGTCAACTCAACTGTGAAGTTGTGAACCCGCGGCCAGCTAATAAAATTTAGGATAACTATAATAATGTATTTCTTCCTCCAGATACAAATTATTGGAGCAGACCTTGCTGAACCCTTTTCTTTTTTCAGACCGTGTGCCTACCTAGCTTCACCCACAGCTAAAAATGACGTGTGACTCTGTTTTTCTTGGTATCTGCCCCGTGGGTCACTAATATCCTCTCCAGTCATCCCTGTTACCATCTGTCACTGCAGCTGAGAAGAAAGGAAAAGGCTTTTCGGCCACAGTTAACGCTGCATCAGGTCTCTGCCATGAGGTGGGTGGAGAAGAGGTGCAGTGGGCATCTCATCGTCAGAGAGCAAGCCGTTCACTGCTCTGGTATTCCCCAAATATATCAAATTAGGTAGCAGGAAAGTGCAAAAAAAGGTGATCTGCAGAGTGATGTGATGTGATGTGCATCACGACTCGCATGGAAGGACAGCAATTTTCACCATCCCTTGTAAAGTGTATACACAACATGTAGGCATGACAATGATACGTGCTAAATGATGATACACCTAAGACGAAATACAGCCCAAGATCAAAAATGGGGAAAGGCAGATGAATTAACATTCATATATTTGTAGGCCATCTATGGTTTTTTGGTGGAAGTCAACTTCTTAAAGCTTTTAGAGCATTGTTTTTGATTCATTCTCTGTCTCTGTTGCATTAGCCAAGTAGTAATGCAATAAGAGAGTTCTTCCTCTGGATTGCATATGAGACAGACATGTGTGACTATGAAACATTTTTTGCTAAGGTAAAAATGAATTAAAAAATAAAGAAAAAATTTAACATAACAAACCAGAATCTTTGGGGTAAAATGAAGACCAAGTAACAGTACAAATTTAGGCATTTTTAATAAAAAAGAAGAAGTTGAAATGATAGGCAACATTAATAAAAGGGAGCTTAGGTGCCATTCATAAAAGCGAGGAGAAGAAGGTGACAAAGTGGCTTTATGTTTCTGTAGAACCTAGCGGTTAGCACACCTACCCAGTAAAAATGAGAGATGGGTTTCTTTGGTGTCTAACAGAGGTTTAACCCAAACATGGAACCTCTCAGGGAGTGCCTCAAACACTGGGGTAGAAGATATTTCAGGATCTATATAATCTAATTTGCATACAGTAGTGATTATTAGCACATTATTAGCATTATTAGCAACAGTAAATGACCCATAAGACAAACTGAGAACAAACCCAAGTCTGTCCTACTGTCCAGAGACTCATTTTTTTCACACAAGGTAAGAAGCCAACTTCCAGATTCCTGGCCCAGGTCACACACCCTGTGGATGTGGCTTGAGACCTTCAATTTCCTACGTAAATTCCCTACATGTCAGGCCATAGTATTTGGGGAGACGAGGAGTATTGGTACACCTCACATCTCCTCAGTTTTGTGGTTGGTAAGGATCTTTGTGAACCTAAGCAGGTCAAACCAAAACCTTTAGTTTTGGAAATGTAAAAATGGTTTTCCCCATTTTCATACAATCTTTTTTCTCCTAAAAAGCAACTTTACGAATTTTGTTTAAGTTGATTTGTGAATAAAAGATAGTACAAAATTCTGCCTAACTTCATTGAAAAGTACAAACATTTTCTTTAATCCACTCCTACAGGAGAAAACTTTACTGCTGAGAGACAGATCTTGCACAAGGATAATTAAGAAAACCTCTGCCTGCATGACCAATACCTTTCTTACTCCCCAATGCTGAGTACCAGATAGAAAAGCTCTTGCTTCCTCTAAATTTGTTGAAGGTTAGTTTCTTCCAATTTTCTGAAAACATTGCCTAAGAAAGTACATATTTTATATGAATTTACTCTTTTCCTATACAAACATTTCTTGACAGGTTTAGGAAATCCCTAACTTCTCTTTCTCATGCTTTCTCGCACAGTATGTGACTTTCTACCAGATATATGAATGCACTTAATATAAATGTTATATTTTATTCACACTACTGTAGAGAGAAACCCCAAACAGAACAACGACGGTGCACAGTCATCATTAATCACTCACATCTCTCAGAATGATCTCTCCTCTCTCCCGTACATCAGGATTGGTATCCTTCCAGTTACAAACAAACGCATCCTGCATCCAAACTGCTGTATGGTCCCCTGTGGATACACGATCCCAGCGCACAGCTATTACCAGAATGGATAGCTCTCCAGTTCTGCAGATTTTAATATATATTTTTTCTCATGGGCTTCCTCTTTTAAGAGATGAAACAATGAAAAACATGTCAGCATGAACACAGCCCTTTTTTATGATGCTGAGTGTTAACATATTGCTTTCAGAAGCCACCGGACACAAGCTGCTGAGATACAGCTGTCTCTGTGGCTGATGAGGCAGACCTTCCCAGAAGAAATGGAGAAAAAAATCGTTCTTGAGTATGTTGGCCTTTTCCAAGGCCAGGTGTCTTGTTCCATTTTCCTCAGCCTTCCTTTTGCTGCTGCTAAAGACTAGAAACTCTACGTGTTTCCTTTTTGCATTACTCATTAGATTCATCTCCTGCTGAATCATATCCATCCTTTCCCTACCTCCATCCCTCCATTCCTGGGCAATTGCTCTGTATATCTGTGTCATCCAGCTGCTCTTCTACATTCCTTTTAGGATTTAGTTTCACTCAGGACCTCTCTGGTCATCTGTGCTGGCCTTCTGCCATGCTTGCTCAATTTACTGTGTGTTAGAACAGACCACATCTGTGCTTTGAGGGGGTTATTCTTGAAGATTAACCAGGCCCCAGAGGTGCCAGTGGATGCTGCCAAGTAGATTCCCAAGTAAGCCAAGGGGTTTGCTCTCTTGAAGTCCAGGGTTGTAATTTTCATATTTATCCTACTCTTTTTTCTTAGGATGTTAAAGACTACAATCACGTGGTCATTATGGCCAGCTCTGCCCTTGCTCTTTGCATCATCCATCAATTCTTCCTCGTTTGTGAGTTACGGGTCCAGCAATGCATTCTGCCTTAATTGGCTCATTGATCTCTCGCATCAAGTAGTTGTCATCAACATGCTCCAGAAATCTCTGGTATACTCAAACTGTGCTGTATTGACTTTCCAGAAAATATCAAGGTCATTAAAATCCCCCATGATTTTCAGGCCTTGCAATTGTCTCCTGCAGCTGTGTAAAGAAGGCACCACCTTTACTTTGTTGGTCTCTATCCATCCACTCCTGTTTTCCAGCTGCATGAGCTATCCCACCATGTCTCTGTAACACGAATTAAATAGCTCTGCAGTTGCCCATGGCCTTCTAACACCTCTGTTTTTCCCTGTGGTGTGCGCACTCGGGTACACACGCAGGATCCATCCCCCAGTCTTGCTGTTTTCATGAGGGGAGTGCGAGAGCTTCCAACTTCATATTGTCCCCTGGGCACTTCCTTGCTGCTCCACGTTAGTTCACGTTTCTTCAGTTTTAGTTATACTTCTGTGATATATATATATATATATATATATATATAGCTTAACTTCTCATGGTTTAGAAGAATAGCTGATACACAGCAAGAACTCAAACTGTGCGTGTCTGAAGAAATGGATGAACAGCTTCATAAACTAATATAGTGTCCTGAAGTAAATCTTAAATCTTTGTTCTCAAAATTTTGTGTGGATTTCATCTCAGAATAAATCAGCACGATTGGAATGCACAGATCAAATTCATCAGAGGATTGCCATGAAATACACTTAACTTCGTTTAAAATTGATCCCCAAATAAATATATATGGCTAAGGAATGCAGCTTGCACTAGGGTGGCACGAACTAGAGCGTCAAACAAGTATGACTTAAGCATCAAACCTGTGGCTGTGGTCCGTAGCATTTTCCTCTTATGTTGTCTACCTTGTAGCCTGACGGGAGGGGAAATCTGGAACCTACCCCACTGTAAAATGATGAAGGTGTAATTTTACATTTGGCCTTTTCTGGGGGGAAAAAAAGAAAAAGTGCCTGACTGTAGTTGGCACTATAAATATAACTAGTGCCAACTGGTTCAAAAGCAGTGCAAAACAGAATCATATACAAAACACAGCTTTTGTCTAAGAGTGAAAAGCAATGGAGAATTACAGCCCTCGTATGAGATAATCCATCACGAAACAATTATTTTTGTATTATGACCCTGGTCTTTGTTCATAAAAAGAAGTTAAGTAGCAGCTTTTATTTTATGCTACTCCTCTTTTTGTGTGCAGCATGATGAACAGAGCTCCTTACACTAATAATTCACACTTAAGCTATTGTAGAATTATAGAAAAATATGCCTGGAATGGGCTTGACAGAGGTTACATCATATGTCAGGGTTGGTAAAAAAAAAATGACATGTTTGAAACACCACCCAAATTAAGTCAGGAAGTGCTCCCAATGATTCCTGTTCCTCTACCGATGTAAAGAGATCTGCAGACAATCAAGAGATCCAGTCACAGATCTCCTCAACAGTAGAATTTATCCTCAAAGGTTTAGTATTTATAATCCTATTATTTTCTAATCCTATTATTGTAATGTTTGGATGAATTGAATGTATTTCCTCCTTAATCTCTGTGTGATCTCACATATTTCCCGTCAATGATGACTTCTGGCTGACCCTACAAATACTTTGTCCTTCCATACTTAAAAATAAATCGCTAGAATAGTTAGGAACATTGTATTTTCTGCAGATGCACCTTGCTGTTAGATAATGTCTCCTGGCAATGCTCATACTTATCGAGGTGTTTGATCCTCACCTGATTTCCATTCAGATCATGTATTTTTGTTTTTTACTCGCTCAGTAAGTGGCTACTGTGATGCAATTTTTATTTTAAAATCGCATTTGTGACTGTGCATGGAATAGAAGTATATCTACAGAGTCCTTACACATAGTATACAGAAAAAAATGCTATGCAACTTTGAATTGCATGGATTTAATGCTATTTAAGGGTTTAACGGTGACATCATAAATCACAAGAAGGTATGAATTAATTTATATCCTACCATAAGCCTAAGATAACATTATAGCCTCAATTTTGAAAGTTGATTATTTTTGTATTTCCTTTGCAATTACATTTTCATTTACTCTGCCACCCTCTAACTTGCTTGCTTATTTTGCCCTTTTGCCCTTTTTCCATCATCTCCTGTTTCTACTTTTCTTTTCCATCATGCTCCAGAGTGTCCTACTTGAATGAGGCATACAGAGTTTCCGTATAAACAGGTGTATTTTCTGCCAGCTAAACCCAGTATACATCAGAGAGAAACTAAGATGTTAAGGGCATTAAAAAGAGAAGAATCAGGCCTCATGACCTGAGTACCCTTGAAATTCATGAGAAGAATGTCAAAGTAATGAGATATTTAGGTGACAATTCAAACATAAATGATGAGATTTGCTTGTAGTTGACAGCAGCGTGTTTAATTCTACTATCAACATACTATTAGAGAAGTATTCTCCCTTGTGATAGTTATGTAAACTCTGCTTATGATCTCCTTCAAACAGTTTAGGCTTTGGTTCCTGTGTAACATACAGACTGATAGAAGATAAACTTCATTTTTCTGTTGTCCATCTATCTGGAATAATGACAAAGACAGTAGCATGTGAATTATACTGGTTAAGACAGACAGATTTGGCACACATTTAGGTGGCCAAACTTACTTTTGCTACGCTTTGTTTAACAATAGCACATATTTGCTAACAGAATTGTACAAAATTAAACATTTTGCATCCATTATTTACAAAGTATTCTCTTTTTTGGAAAAAGGCTATGTAAGCAAATGATAAATGCTTCCAGTAAAATAAGCTTTCTCAAAAAATCCATCAAGGAAGAGCGGGACAAGAGGCTATGTGCAAAAATTGTAACACATGAGATTCCATCTGACACCAAGAAATCACTTTTGTGCTGTGGAGGGGGGAAGTCACACCCTAGACTAAGTTGCCCCATGAAACTGGGGAGTCTCTCTCCTTGGAGATATTCAAAGCCTGACCGGACATGGTCCTGGGCAATCGGGTCTACGTATTCCCGTTTGAGCAGGGCTGCTCGACCAGTTGATCTCCAAAGGTCCCATCCCACCTCAACCATTCTGCGATTCTGTGATTTATAAATAAGGTCTGGGTTGTTGATCTCCCAGAAAAAATGACTCAGGAAATCTTATTTATTGTAGTTTGGTTTGTAGGTGCTTGCTTGGCTCATAATTTAATGGAGTAGAACTTTCTCTTTTTTTACTCATAGTCTACTTGCATAAAATGCAATAAAAAAATCATGCTATTATAGATATCTTCTGTTTTTTCCTCAGCTTACTGTGCCTCTGTCCAGACATTACACTCCAAGAGTTTGTTCCACAAATTCCAGTAATAAAATTAAAGTGGTATGAATGAATTATGAGACTTTATAAGCTTTGTTTCAAGTCACTATTGATATTCAATCTCATTTCTACAGGGGTAGTTTCTGACCGGTAATGAAGAACTATGTCACTACTATCAGAAGTAGTCTCTGTCTCATACTAAGGTCAACCTTGGCTCAGGCTGCACAACTAATATCATGTTGGTATACAGAACATACTACTGTCTTTGAGCAGCAGGGGTGTGAACTCTGGAGCTTCTCAGGACGTACCGAGCTCTTAAATGATATCACATAGCACCAACAAATTTTGTCATAGGTACATCTACAAAGGGTGAAACTAGGTTTCCCTAAACAGCTAGGTGCCACACGCTGGGTTTTTTGAACTAGCTTCTCACTTATGTGACACTGTAAGGCAGACGCTCATTTTTGCCCGCTTCCAACAGAAAACACACTCTCACGTGTCATCACATAGGGGTAGGAAATCATCTCAGCTGAAGGAAGTCAATGAGCTAGCAGGAGGGTCTGCGGGACACTACAGAAGTTCTCTTGCAGGAGTGCATGCGGATGAAGACTTAAGTGTTCGATGTTTAGAGATAGCAAGGGAAGGTTGCTTCAAGAACAAATTCAGAAAGGATATCTAGCGAAAAAAGAACAGTTTCATTATGGGTGGAAAGAGAAAAAAAATCACACTGTAAAGGAGAAATGAGAACTTCAGGAGGGGAGACAACCTACTGAAAGTGGTGGAGATTTTAAACATCACTGGCAGCGTGGCTGTATATGTCTTCATGGTTTCTCAATTTTCTCTCCCTCTGCTTGTTGGCGGGTATCTTTCTCATCCAAAGTTTCCTGCATAGAAATGTTCAGAGTGATCTTATTACGTAAAAATAAAATAAAACCTTCTAAGACAATTTTTAGTGAGAAATGAGCAAGACAGTATTGGACAGCAAAGAGAAGAAATAGATAGTTTTTCCCTCTACCTATAGAGGATAACATATATATATTTCCTATATATAGGAATAGGATAGAGAATATCCTACTCCTAGATAGACGAAATATGTATCTATTATATATCCTATTCCTAGATAGGAATAGGGTAGAGGAAATATCTTCCTCTATCCTAGGAGTTATAACAGGAGTTATAAAAGACTATGTTAATTAACACCCTCAAACCCCACATATCTGGGCTTTGCAGATGTCTGTGTAGAAGGTGACCGCGGCCTGTTCCTTCATCTGAAGGAGGATCTGACAGGAAGCCTGCTCAAAGTGAACTGTGAAACAGCTCCAAACATTATATTTGTTTATTTACTTATTTATTATTAAATAGCTAATTTATATTGATTATGAAACAGCTGCAAAATTATTTCAGAATTACCAGGGCCTCTGTGGCAAAAATCCAATGCCAGCAGTAGAAAACTCCAAAAAATCTATCTTACAAAACACTTGACTGAATGGGCAAGTATAAGTATGCCACATGTTTGCACTCAAAACCCCACAAGATTAAAAGCTGGGCTTCAAAGAGCTCCTTTGAAAAACAACACAGTGGTTTCGATTTTTCCTTGCTCAAGAACAAATTCAGTATTCAAATTGTCTTCCGACATTCCTCATACTGTGCCACATGTGGACCAAGCTCTTCTGCATGGTCCTGACAAGGGGTTGGTTGTATCCCACCACTAGACTCTGCACAGAGGATATTTCTTTTTATGATTAGTAAATACTTGGGACAGAACAAACATTAGTGTGGATTCACAGGCTAAACTCCCTGATGCTCCTTTATCTGGAAATAGGCAAAAGCCTAGGAAACACAGTTTTCCAGAAAATGTGCATATTGCAGTGCTTTCCAAAGTGTACTTAGACTGAAAGGTCTTTGGAGCTGTGCTGTTGAGCGTTTTTATTTTGGCGGGTTTTTTTTGGTTGTTTTGTTTTAGATGGTGTCAAGATGAATGGTGACTTCACATTTGACTGAGGCTTTTAGGCGCTACCAATACATCAATAGCGAATAACACAACTCAGTGACATCCTTTCGCTGTGCTGATCTCCACCCCAAATAACCTTGTGTACAGACGGTGCGGAGATTCACTCTTGTATTGATCTCCCTCTCCTTTAAGTTTCTCAGTAACATTGCATAGAATTAATTACTTGGGGAAATTGTGCAGAGAAGCGGATTACTGGAGAGGTACAAAAATAAAAATGCTTTGTGAAAAGTACTTTTGAGCTTCCAAGCTGATGTCTGTGTCAAGTAGGTATTACTAGCGCTTCTGAAAAAATATTGAAGCCAAGGTGAAGAGGAAAAGTAATTTATCTAAAGGCCGCAGGAGGAGTAATTTTCAGAGCTGCGACTATAGCTCTGGAAATGCTGGTCACTGAGGCCCACACTTCACCTGGCTTCCCCATGGAGAATGAGGGGACACACCAAATAAATAGCAAATATCCACTGTTTTTGTAACGGCAGTGCTGGGATTCCTCTCATTTGAGAGCAGGTCAGTTTTCCTCCTGGCTGCACGTTTGCCATGACCATGTCAGTGAGCTTGCTGAGTCAGTTGGGAAGGTGTTGGGACAGGGGCAGTAATTAAGAAATAAGGACTCTTGAGGGGACATCTCATTGCGATCTTTCTCTTGAGGGGACATTTCAACGTGAGCTTTCTCCCCACAACCCCCCCCTTCTTTTTCGCACAGTCTAGCACCCATAAATGCTGCATCACCTTTGCAACGCTCCCAGACGCGGCGCTCAAAATATCAAGAATACAGCACAAAACTGGACCCTTCCCATCCCTGCCAAAAATATACAGTATTTCCTACTGATCCACGTAGCTCTGTTGTTTAACTGCTTAAATATTGTAGGACTCGCAATGTCACAAACTATGTTAAATGTCTCCAAGTTAAATCATCAGCAGTGTTTATTAAATATCAGGATTTGATCTATCTGGAGTCAACAGCTGAACGGCAGACACATCTAAATCTGAGCAACAATGACCTCAGAGCTATGTATATTTATCATATGCTGGATTTCCTGGCACACTGAAGCCAAGGGGGAAAAAACGACGGAACTAGTCCAGCTCTGAGGTTAATACTCCAATTAAATCACTAGCTTTAAAAAAAAAAAAAACAACTTTTAAATCTGTGGCTCCAAGTTGGAAAGCATTTCACAGCTTTCCTGTCTTAACAGTGAGGAATGTTAATGACTCCTAGGTAGGAGCTGCAAATAAACTGTAAGGTGCTTCTCAGCAGCAGGAAATTCTTGTCCATATATTCACAGGGGCACAAGGAAGCAGCTGGTGCATATGGGAAATATACGTTCAGGAAAAACTTAGCAACAAGCAGCTGAGAAAAGGGGCAATTCACGTGCCAGATGGGTGACTTCATGACATCAGTCTTGCTCTCCTGCATCTTAGTAGTCCCACAGTTAGCTGGAGTAGACACTGCATTGGGGAGCAGAAAGTGCTCCTGGTGATCCGCATGTTGAAAACCAGTTGGTAAATCAGAATAATGATGTCTGCTTGGTCAGGAGTCTGCAGTAGGGCAACAGGAAAATGAAAGCTCTCTGTTCCTCTTCACACAGTCAGACATATGACGGGGAGCTGCTTTTCCTTCCCCCCCTCTCTCCAGTACCCTCACAACAGTTTCGTGATCTCGCAGTTCAAGATTTAGGCCGCAGTATTGGTAAAACCCAACCACAGCTCATGAAAAACACCACAGCGATGTTTCTCCCCATCTGAACTGTCCATTTCCTTGGTTCTCCCTGATGATGTTGGGTTGTGTGAAGCTGAATTTCCCTTCTCCAAATCCTACACCTTACCTGTGGCTGAAAGAAAGAAAATAAACACTTGCACCACAGGCATCTGCCCAAATAATTGACCCAGATAAGATCCATCATGGTAGATCCTTGCTACACCAGCCCAACTTATTTTTTTTTTCTTTCTGATATATATTTCATATTTCATGGATATGATGAGATGCGTGTGGAGCATATTGATTTTCCATTTATCACCACGCATTCCCAGGGTGCTGACTTCGGTGTCACTATTTTGCAGCTGATGCATACCTCTGTATTTAGTTAGTTCTCAACAGACTAAAACAGTTGCATGGCTTGACTTTCTGATTGTTAACTAAAAGAGGGGCTTGAGATGAAGCTGAGCTGCATGGTGGAGCCATCTGTCATCTAGTCCCTGCCCAAAACCTGCTGGAAACATGTGCCTCAGTCAGGGTGGTGATCCTGAGTTGGAGCTGAGACACTCTGTTGTGTTTCTGGTCCCGAGGACCAATGAGAACCTGAAAGGAATATGGGCTTTTTTATTCCCAAATCTGGCTCTTAATCAATAAGAGAGAAAAGCAGATCATAGAATCATAGAATGGTTTGGGTTGGAAGGGACCTTAAAGACGTGGGCAGGGACACCTCCCACCAGCCCAGGTTGCTCCAAGCCCCGTCCAACCTGGCCTTGAACCCCTCCAGGGATGGGGCAGCCACAGCTTCTCTGGGCAACCTGGGCCAGGGGCTCACCACCCTCACAGCCAAGAATTCCTTCCTCAGATCTCATTTCAATCTCCCCTCTTTCAGTGTAAAACCCTTCCCCCTCGTCCTATCGCTCCCCTCCCTGATCCAGAGTCCCTCCCCAGCTTTCCTGGAGCCCCTTGAGGGCCTGGAAGGGGCTGGAAGCTCTTCCTGGGGCCTTCTCTTCTCCAGGCCTAACCCCCCCAGCTCTCTCAGCATGTAATGGTTGATTAGATTGATTAGATTTGCAAATAGATCATCTCCTTCCCTATTTTGTGAGTTAAACAGGAGACCTCTATCCGCAGCGGGCTGGATGTCAATGCGTGTGCTCAAGGACAAAGTTATTTCTTTGGGGGGGGAAAAAAGAAATAAAAAATCTGCTGCTTCAGGGCTGCAATATCCTTCCTTGTCCCCTTCAGGCACCTCTGGGCCCCGCACAGCAATAGTCCTGCCCTGTGGACTGCTGCTTGCGGAAGGTCTCCGGACCCCGGAGCCTCCATCTGTCTGGGAGACCAAAGATCCACCCCGAGCCTTGCAGGAGGCTGGTGATCCTCCCCTGCCTGCCAGCAGCACCCTGGCTACCAGTGTCCCCCCCCACCCCTTCACACAAGCAGAACTGTTTCTGCTCAGAAAGCATGTGCGGAGCATTCCTCTAATGCCTTCGGTAGGTGGGCTCGCGCTGGGTGACCAGAACGACTGTTGGCGGAGGTCAGCCAGCCAGGAAAACAATAATGTCTCCAGCCTCCCGAGTGCCGTAACTCTAACATCAGGATTAAGCCTGCTGCACTGTACTCGGGACGTTACGTCTCTTGCAGCTGACCTCAATCAGCAGCCGTGTAGACCACCCCGGGGAGAGGGAGTGGAAGGGGTATAAAAGGTTTTATTAAACCCAAAAGAACAAAAGGAAGAGAGCCTTGAACCCTCCAACAAAAGGAGGAAAGTTCTTGTATGGCAGGAAGCCAGGTGATATTTTTTTAAACAGCTTTTTCCCCTGCTTTGTACTTCAGCCGCTAAAACCTGTCTCATATCTGCAGCTGCACAGGGGAGATCCTCCAACCTAACTCCCCTGACTTAAAAAAAAGTATTAATCTAGCAGCTGCTAATAGAGAGCAAAAGGAGAGAGAAGGAGAGAGGGAGAGTTTTGTGGAACTAAGTAGTGCAGGATGTAGGAGGCATTAGCTTGAGCCCTCCCTTGCTCATGTGCGCCTGTATTTCCACGCCACCACAAGCGTTCCCGATAAGACCAGCGTTGTAACAGGGTCTGGCAGAGCACGGGGAGCAGGCGGGAGTCGCAGGGTAGCAGTGCCCTTGTGGCTGGCCATGGGTGGTGGCATTGTGGCTCTGAGCAATAGCAGCGGCACTATGACTCTGGGGAAACAAAAAAAAAAAAACAACCAAAAACCAAACCCAAACAAACAAAAATCGACACTTTTCCTGTTGGGAAGGTTTTGTGGTCCGGGTAGGTATTGCACGGGAAGCGGTTGGAGTAGGTAAGCATTTAATATAATCCTCAGGGCTCTTCAAAACTCAGCTGCGAGTCGCACGGTTTTCGGTATTTCTAAGGGACTTCACTGGGGGAGCTTTCCTCAAATCCTCGGGCAGGTTTGCTTCCCGACAAGGCACAATCGACCATGCGTTTTAAAAATATATCATTAAAACCTTTTCACATTGGAACTAGATGATCCCTAAGGTCCCTTCCAACCTGAACCATTCTGTAGTGACTCAGCCTTTTTGAGGAAAGAGGACTTTATGTTGGGTGAATCTGCTGTTGATGGTAATTGCCATTAGAGCCATCACTAAAATTCATATAATAGTGATGCCCAGTGCTACATGTACGCACAGAAGGAGAAGTAAAGTTTAATCTTGGTTTACAAAAGGAAATTAAGGCACAGAAATCCAGATTCATCTTAGCTAATTTTAGGTATGTAGCAGAGGCACTTAATTAGAATTGCAGTTGTCCTCATCTTCCCAGCTAGTCACTGGAGAAAGACAGGCACATCAAAGGGCAAATAAACCTATATTTTAAATCTGAATTGCCTCTCAGAGGTCCCTCTCTCTCCACTGATGAGCAAGAGAACCTAAAGCAATTACGATCTTAATTAGATGCCTCTGTTATATCCCTGAAGTTAGGCTGGGATAAATAGGACCAAAGAAACTAAATGACTGTCCAACGAACACGAGGCCGGCAGCCAGCCCGAGTCCTTTGCTTGATTACAAATAACATTATTTCACATATATCCCTTTAAAGTCTGCTACTGAATTACACAGGTTTCACTCAAAGAAGCCTCAGGAAATATTTAGTTAAACTAACGCTGAAGTAATTTTTAATTTTTTTTTTTTTTTAAATGCTCTCATCTTTATTACAGAATTCAGAAACTTCAGTCTGGAGGAGCTGTGAATTTTCTAATGGTGACAGGCATCAATAAAAAGAACAGAAAGAAAATCAGTCAAACAATTATAAGAATAATTGCTCTGTAAGGTAACGATTATAAAATAAATGATCAGGAATTGCATCCATTGGGTTTTCACCTTGCACGTTTTTGGTAACATAGGAAAATATAAAACCTGCATTGAAAATGATAACACTGAGGTTATTAGTAACATGGAACTGGTGAGAAAAAGCTCTTATAGAAGGTTTATATCTGGCAGCATAATGTCCAATAACACAAAAGGCAGTGATTTTTATTTTTTTCCTCTTGCAAGAGCTGCTGTGTCAGCCAAAGCAGGGTGTACCTGTAATTGTCTGATGCCTGGACCCAGTAGAAAGATCTTTGAAACCTTGGAACTAGTGGAATACTTTTCCCAGAGCCTGATGAAAACTGCCTGTTATCCTTACCCCTAAATGCAGCGTGTTATAGGAAGACAAGATTGCAATGTTCAGTGAGAGAAAGAGGTTCCCCTTTGAAAATGATTATGGAGTAGAGTTGGTTGACCTTGGGCTGACCAGTTAACCACTTCAGCTGGGTGATAGTTAAGTTAATAGCAAACTGGAATGGGTATCAAAAACTTGTTCTCAGTAGAGGAAAGTTCCCATGTGAGACCCTTCTTTTTGCTCTGTCCTCATTCTGCCACACAGATGAGCTAGAGGGACCCAAAGCAGCATTTGTAGGATCCTCCTGGTTGGCGCATTGCAGTGCAAGAGGGATAGAAAAGAAGGAATTGCTCTTCCAGAAGGGGCAGGAGGCCACATGTCTCCTGATGGGGCAGAAGATGCCCTAGTCAGCCTCAGTGAGCTGCAACCCCACAGTTTAATACACAAGGCTGTCTGAATTTTGGAAAAAGCTTTACAGCGGCTCAAAGCTGGGGGACAAATGCGTGCTGAGTCTGTGAAGTGCTGCTGAATTTGCCAAATCTGAGGCAATCTGAGACATGGTGAAAAAGCAACACCATGCCATCCAGGTGTTATCCAGGATAACATCTTCATCTTCTTCCCCTTGGACCCACCAGGGGTGTTGCTGCCTGGATCTGCTGTTCACAAGCAAGGAAGGACTGTTTGGGGATGTGCTAATCGATGGCAATTTTTGTTGTAAGGACCATGTTAAAGCAGGATTCATGATACCGAAGGGATTGATAAGGGCAGGAAGGAAAGTTCAGACCTCAGCAGGTTTCAGCTTGCCGGGGGAACTAATGGGTGGAATCCTGTGATGGGCAACTCTGAAGAACAAAGGAGCTCACAAGGGCTGGCAGGTCAGCCTCCTCCAAACAGAAAAATGAGGTATCCCAATACTCAGGAAAATGAGTAGATTTATCAGGAGACTGGCTGGGCCAAACAGGGAACTCACAGCTGAGGTCCAATACAAAGAGGACATATAAAGGAGGTGGAAACAGGGGAAAGCCAATGCTTAGCTAGACTTGAAGCTAACAAGAGATGTCAAGGGCAAGAAGAAAAGCCTCTACAGATACAGGCTGCTGAATGGGGTAGGTAATTTAATGGCATTCGACATAGATAAAACTGAGGTACTCAATGGCTTCTATGCCTTGTTGTTTACCTCACAGCCCTTTGTGCCTGGAGACAAGGTTCAAGAAGAGAGGAAGAAGCATTAGAAGAAGTGCTCAGATCCCTGAGTCAGGGATCTCCTGAGAAGGTCACATACACCATACAGGTCCATGGTACCAGATGGTGTATGTTCAAGGGTGTGGAGAGAGCTGCTGGCACTGTGAGGACAATCTCTGCTGTCTTTGAAGGGTAATGGAGATTGGGGCATGGCTTTGAAAGGGAACAGAAAAAGTTGCACTTATCTTCAGAAAGGGAAAGAAGTTTCATCCAAGGCGATACAGGTACAGGCTAGTGAATCCATGAGGCTACCAAAAGGATAAAGCCAGTCTCCTTTCTGAGGTGCATAGTGGGAGAATGAGGGACACTGGTTATAAACTGAAACAGGAGGCTGACACTGCACAAAACTAGAAGAATTTCGCTACAGGTATAACTAAGCTTTGAGCTTTGGGCTTGATTTCCCAAAGAGGTTGTGGAACATCCATCACCAGAGGTTCTCAAGACCTAATTGAACAAAGCCCTGGGAGACCTAGTCTGAGTTCACTGTTGACCCTGTTTTGAGCTGGAGGATGGAACAGATGATTCTCCAAGGTTCCTCCTAACCTGAATGTTTCTGTGTTTCTATTACGATGCAAAAACATATGTATTGAGTTACTATTACACAGGGGAAATGTTGAGCTCATGGAAATAAATGATGGTTTGAAATTATCCATTGCAGTCGGGATGATAGGGTTGTCCAGTCCGGAGAAGAGAAGACTCTGAGGAGACCTTATAGCAGCCTTCCAGTACCTAAAGGGGGCCTACAGGAAAGATGTGGAGAGACTCTTTAGCAAGGAGTGTAGCAATAGGATGAGGGGTAATGGTTTTAAGTTGAGAGAGGGGAGATTTAGACTGGATATTAGGAAGAAATTCTTGACTGTGAGGGTGGTGAGCCCCCGGCCCAGGTTGCCCAGAGAAGCTGTGGCTGCCCCATCCCTGGAGGGGTTCAAGGCCAGGGTGGACGGGGTTTGGAGCAACCTGGTCTGGTGGGAGGTGTCCCTGCCCAGGGCAGGGGAGTGGAACTAGATGATCTTGAAGGTCCCTTCCAACCTAAACCATTCTATGATTCTATGACAGTTGACTGAGAGATTACAGAAGAACCTTGTAAGTCATGTGACTGAGCAATAAAATGGTGTGTGAAACTGAGTGGAGAAAAATTTAAAGTAATGTACATAAAAAAAAAAATAATCCCACTTTTATTTATGAACTAATGGTCTCTGACCTCACTGTTACCATACAGCAGTGATATCTTTGGGAGTTATTGCTGAGATATTCCCATGAAAAATTGTGCATAAAGCTTGGTGGCAATCAGTCAAAGCAAAGCAAATGCTAGGAAATAGTTAAAAAACCCAGATACTATCATTGTGCTCACTCACCTCTTGAATACTGTTTGCAATTCTGGTCTCTTTCTCTCTAAAATACGTAGTCAAATTGCAAAAGGTGCTTATAAAGGCCAAATGGATGATCAATACCGCAGAACAGCTTCCATATGAAGTATGACTAAGTAGAAGTCTGGAAAAGAGAAACATGGGGTGGGAGAGATTTGGTAGAGTTCTCCAGGCCATGAGTGGCATAGACAGGGTGAATACAGACTGACTATGCACCATCTCTTCTAACGTGGAAATGGAAGCACCAAAGAAGCATCAGAGCAAACAAAAGAAGTTATGGCTGTAAAAAGGCTTCTTCTTGCCAGAGAACACCGTGGAAGCTGTAAGTGTAGGTGGGCTCAAGTGAGACTGAACAATTTCATAGAAGAGGAATCTATTGAGGATTATGTAGAATTTACATAGCATTTGCATAAAAATCCCTTCCAACTCAGGAAGTCTCTGAGTTGAAAGTAAGTGAAGGCGGGGCGAGTACTAAGGGAACTAACACATATACTTGCTTTCTTCTTTCTCGCCCCTGGACATCCCTTATGGCCATTCCTAAATGGGCAACGACCATTGATCAGACCCAGGTCATGGAACTTCTGCCATTATTGCAGCGGCGTCTGCACCTTGTGGGGATGTTGATAATGAGTGAGAAGTCCTCCTTTAGAAGCATGTCTCTGCTCACATAAACACATATTTAATGAGAGTTTAGGGTTTTGAGGGCATGTGGCAAAATTTAGTGAGAAGTCACTTCTGTTTGTCTCTTCAACCAATCTGCAGGAAGGGATTATCTTAAAACAGCACCCAGGCAAGAATATAATCAATTATATTGATAAAAATCAAAACCAAAACCAAAATAAATCAAAATAAAAAACAGAAGTAAAGCAGATCCTCTGAATTAGATATTCTCCTGTTTTTAGATCAGGTGTTCATGAATACATTACTTTATCACGTGTAAAATATATTTTTCTGATAATAATTGAAAAATGTAAGGAAACACTAATCATCATTATTTAACCAGTTCTGCCTTACAGAAAGCACTATGAACTCCACATGGAACCTGAATTCAGAGGTGTTCATTTTCCGAAGAGGCATTTTCCACCAACCTTGCCTACAGTCCCCTTGCTTAACATTTCCTTAACTGTTAAGCAATCCAGTTTTGAGACATAGTATTGCAGCAAAGAAACAAAAAGATAAGTGAACGGTTATATGCCCTTACTAATCTGCTATCCCTTCAAGTGAATATACTCTTGGCTTATGTGTATATAAATCCACAAATCTAACTGTTAAAGTTCGCCTGTGCATGAAATAAAACTTTCTCAAGGGTTGGTAGAAAACCATGGAACCAAATCCTACAAAATGAGTCCAAGGACCTTTGCAAACATCACCAGCCTGTGCTTCCAGGGCAAGATGCATCTCAGTCTCGAACTTTCAAGTTAAATATTACATCACATATTAAAGAACAACAACAACCCAAGCCCTATGGAGCAAAACCTACTTTGCACACTTATTTCCAGGAGGAGGATGGGAGACAAAATGGATCACCGGCACCACTCACATTGTTTTTTTCATCCCTGACTGAAGTTGCTCAGATATCCTACTGCTGTGAACAGAAAAGGGTCTGAACAAAATAGAAAACAAGCAAACAAACTGATAAACATAAGATATTGAAAGGTTGTGTAAGATTAGATCTGGCAGGAAAAACAGATTTAGGCAGAGCAGTTTCTGATTTTTTTGTGAGCGTCATTATTCCCTTGCATGTGTGTGTATATATGTGTGTATATTTGTGTGTATAGTCTGGCCAAATGCTTGTAGGTAGCAGTCGTCATGAAATGATATTTTTCTCATTTTTGCCACACTTTCTACGTATAAGTACATACGTTATATTAATTCACATTATAGCTAAGCTACACATAGGAAAAAAACCCACCTTTCCCACTTAAGTTAGCGTGGGGTTTGGCTTTCTGTTTTCTTAAAAGCAAGCTCCCCAGCCAGCTCTGTGCTTGCCCTTCTGCACCGTATTTTTGTGCAAAAGAACAAATGCAGCAGATTGCAGATGATTCCTACTCGACTTGTTGCAATCTCCAGTTCTTTAATCTTGTGTCACAGCTGAAGGTTAGGCTGACCCATGTGATTCTCAGTAAAACAAGCGGTGGTAGGGGGAAAAAGCTAAGGAGATTCTTGTGATAAACCGTGTTTAATTCCGTTTCAGAGAAAACAATCATCTCTCTCAGTAGGATGATGGCTGAAAACTGCAAAAGCTCACACAAATATACAGTGCTGTATCATTCTTGGTTTAATAAAAACAATTTATATGCAGGGTAGTGAACATGAGGAAAGTTATGGAAAACATTTCTCACCCAAGGACAGAGTACCAGATGTGCTAAGACTTATGGGAGCAATCAAAGGTGGCCAAGGCTCTGCTGTGGGCCTTATTAAGTTAGACTGTGATCCAGCACCTTCAACTTATTAAGCTGTCGGGAGTTTCAGCGATTAAAACCAAAGAAAGGTCAGTCACAGACCTTCAGCATTTCCCTGGACTGGTATTTTCTTTTAGGCCTTAGACCCTAATGAAGACACTTCACTCGATACGTGGATTTTTTTTAAATTGGTCTTTTGAGCTGGATTTGTCCATAGCTTGAGAAAATCTTCAATAGATTTTGCTTCCTCAGAACTCGGCATACAGTTATCAAAAATCCTAACCAATAGCAAGAGATGAGGCCTTATAGGATGGCTTTGCATATCATCACCGCGGAGATCAAAGGAACAGGTTAATGGGGATCTGGAGAAGTTTAATTATGTCCTAGGTAAGGAATGAGGGTTAGTGGCTGTAGGTGGGGCCGTTATAAATAAGCTTTCAAAGCTCTGATAGCTGAAGTCTAATGTTTGTAAAAGGTATAATAAAACCAGTATTTCTTATGGATTTAAGGTTGCCAAAATCAACCCGCTAGTCCTAAAAAGCCACGTGGCAGGAACAGACGTAACGTGCTCCAGGTACAAGCCATGTCAACGCTATTTTCTGAGCCCTTCTCAGGTGGGTTAAAGGTTGTTGTTTCCTCTGCAGCGACACATTTTACTGCTTACAAATCCTTAATTATAATACTACTGTGAGGTGTTGTTTAGCTCGGCCTCTTCATCTCTGGGTGTCTGATGGGGTTAAAAGTCAGCAAGCACGTAGAACTCCCTCCATCATCTGTATTTTTTGTCTTTTCTTTGATGCTACTGTATGGGTTATAATGATGTATTTAGGGTGGACCAGTACTTCTGCAACACAGAAGCCCCTTGTCCTCACAAGCTTTTAATGCAGCTGTAACGATACATTCTGAAAGCCTGCCACACCGTGCCTTGTGTTTATTTTACAATATTAATGTATTAAAATCAGGCTGGCTGTTTTCACGTTGCACAAGATAAGGGAGGAAGCTTTTGTACCCTTTGCAATCCAACAAATAAAAAATACCACCCTGTTACAAAGCAGAACATGATCGTTCTGCTCCGTTAAGATTCATACCCTTTCTGTACCCTCTTTCATTTCCATTTTAAAATTGTTGAGAATTAAGTGTTCTGAGATCATTGGGACACCTTTGTAGTCATTTTTAATATAGCTTTTTATATGGATATAACAGTATTCATTATCAAAAGGTGGATCAATATGAAACTAAAAAGAAATTTACATGCTAGGTTTTAACACTCAGGACGAGAAACTGAGAAGTACTTAATCCTATTAATTAAAATAAAATGTGCGTTTCCATCATCTCTAGAAGATTCTGTTCCCATGTTATAATTCTGCTTTTTACTCAGTGAATTGCAGGACCCCCCCCCCCAGGATCTCATGGAAATCCTGCTTGAGTGGGGCTGGGGGGGAAGAAGGGAGCTGGGAGCAATGTCCGTGTTTCTTGGGGATCAGGTGGATGCTCCTGCCAAAGAATTTCTGGGGTGGCATCTGCCACATCAGGGTGATGACAAAAGGAGCAGGGGCATTATTACTTTTCCCTGTCTCCCTTTTAGCTAATGAAACATCCCTCTGAGGAATGAAGACTGATTTGGGGTCCTTGCGGCTACATTCCGGGATGAGTTCTCACCTGTAGCACCCAGTTGTGTTTTGTTCTCTTTTATTCTGTTGTTGACCAACTCTAGAGAAATATTTCTGGTGTTTTAAAGCTGAGCTTCAGTTTTAATTTATAATGAACGTGTCTACGAAAACCTGCGTATCCTGCAGTATACACTGGGCATTTGAAGACTAAAAGCCTTTGCCTCCACAAAGTTGGTGAGGACAACGTACCATTATCTTCTACCAGTCCAGCTGATTTCATCCAGGGTTTGACCACAAAATTTCAGTAAAATTTCTGACCTTTTCTGGAAGTACAGGGCTCTCTGACAAACTTGGCTAGTTACCCAAAGGTTCACATCAAGTCAAAGGACATGGCTACTGAAATGTGGACACCTTCCTACATCTGGAAGGATCTTCGTTCATGCCCCTCAGTATTGATCCAGACCAGAATGACCCCTTCAGAGGTGCTTGGACTGATAAACGCAACAAATTATGAAAGAATGGTCAAATAAATACCTACACTACCTGCCTAATAGGCCAGAATAGGTTATTTAGATCTCTTGTACTATTTATCAGATAAATAATTTTTCAAAGCCACGCTAGGTTGTTTAATAAATATTTTTAATTTTCTAAAGAAGACTCTGGGTCCCTTATTCTAGGATTTATTTTCAGGCAGCAAAATCTTCCTTTTTGTAAAGTTGGGAATTTTCTTGTGCAAACTAAGTGAACCTTCTTTTTTAAAAAAACCCACCAGTATAGCTGAAAATCTTGAGCTTCTGAAACAAACAGATGGACACAAGAAAGTCAACATAAAGTTTGACATTCCATTTCAGTATTAAGTCATAGCCTACTGACTTTTAACATGACAGGAAATCTATTATTAATAGTTCTTACTTGCCAGAAAATTCCACCGAGATCCTTTTGTGATAAGTAAATGAAGTTGAACTGAAATGTCATGGCAATGGCTTGAGGAACAACTCGGGGAAGAGATCACAGAGATATATAATAAACGAAAAGGGAGAAAATACCTTCCAGAACGACTAAAGAGGCTTCTCGTGTAATTGTGCAGGACTTGGAGACAGCAGATTTAAGGGTCAGCAGGGAAAGGACAAAAGATCTCTGCACGTGTGCATCTAGGGAAAAGACTTCTCTTGCTCTGGCTGATCTGAAGCTGTTTTTTCAGAGGCTATCACTTCATCGGCAATTCAGAGTAGGATTGCAAATATGGTGACAGGTACAGAAAACACTCATTTTTCTCAACAGCTTGCAAAACACAACGTGTATTCGGCTTTGCCGAGTGAAGTCTGCAGTGTACAAAGCTTCTCGGAGAAAGACCATGACCAAGTTCAAAAACCTGGTAACTTACATCTGAAATGCTTTTCTACCTCATTATAAAGGAAAGCCAGTTCATCCAACACACATATAATGAAATTATTTATGGACTATATTTGTGTCATTTCCAAGAAAGCTGCTGTCTTTTCAGTCCTGTCTAATAACCAGCTCCATCCTGGAATTATGCTGATTAAAATATAATTGAAATTCTGCATTGTACCATGGCGGCTTTTTTTTTTTTTTTTTTTTTTTGGAAAATGCGGCAAAAAAGGCACATGTCTGACATTGAATTTTTTTTTTTTTTTTAACTGAACACCTTCCTCGAGACCCAAACATTTCAAGTGTTGCAGGAAATATTAAAATGGAGATTCTTTTAGCTTTGAGACAAGATCAAGCAGACTTATATCAAATAGCAGCTTGTAATACAGGCTTATGAGGGGGTTAGAGCAGATATCATTCATACTTTAATTAACTCAACTTCCAGCTGTGAGTACATACAGGATATTTCCTTCACAGGTACAGCTTCCCATTGAAGTCCTTGCCCACCCAATTCTGTTAACCAGCAGCCATGGTGGCATTTAAGGCAGCTATTTTTCTTCTTCTTTTAGAACTCATGTTTAATGTGGTGTTCAGTAATCATATGAAAGACCTGCAACACAAGCTACAGATTGCTGTCGCTGTTGAGCTGGGATGGGGCTCTGTGTATTTGTTGTATTTAATGTTACAACAGATGCCTTAATAATTTGGAATTGTCTGATGACACTCTACATAACCGAAGAAAGAGCTCTGGGGGCAGCAGAAAGAAAAGATTCCTCTAATCAACTGAAAATTGTTGCCTTCCTTTAAAAACTATACTGTTTTTTTAAAGATAAACCACCCTGAATCACCTGCTGCTGGCAGCCGTATTTCCAATTTCCTATACTGCCTATATAGAAAATTTGCTTTAGCACTACGAATTGATTTCTGAGTAGTGTCTAAACATGCTTAACTTATGGATAAAGACATCTAATTTCTCTCAACATCTTGATTAAACATTCTATCCAAAACCTCTGTCAAGAACTATGTCTCATCATACGAGTTTTCAGAAATGCCCACTGAGCTGCAGGGATAAGGCTTTTGTCTGATGATAGGTCATTAGGCCTTCATAATTAATAATACATTCTTTCTATTTTATAGAAAACTTTTTAGGTCTTCTTCAACTAATTTTTGAGAGAAAAACATTTGGTCATTACCACTTGCAGCTGTAGGAATGTAGTTTTACATATGGAAACATAATGTTGAAGTTTAATTCCCCGAAGCGTGCAGCTTTTCCTTTCTTTACTCAGATGCTGCTTTTGAAATAGAGCAAATCATCGGTTCCTTTTAAAGAGTGATGGATGTTCACCCCTTGTAGAGCAAGACAGAGCTCTCACATATGCCTGTTGTACGAAGCTCATTTTTGCCATACCAGCTCTGCGCAATGCACGAGAGCCGTCCGGGTGCATAGGAAGATGACTCTGGCCCTGTTTTGCGAGGCGGGGAGAATTCTGCGAACACTCCCTCTCCCCAAAGCCATTGTATTTTCTACACCCACTCTTAGAGCAGGTGGCTCTAAGAGGTTAAATCCGGAATTCGTGTTTGCAAGCAGCGCGTGCCCACAGTGCTGAGGAAGAGTCGGGGCGGAGTGACTAGAAGGTCCATGATGGAAAAATTCCCAGGTTAAATCACTTCTGCATTGAAGTTAATAGCACAACTCCTGCTAAGCTTTAATAGGAAGGGAGTTTTATCTCCATTATCCACAGACCCCTTTGTGATACGTGCACAAGGACCAAAGCCCTTATTCTGGCCCAGGGCCTCCAGTAGTTCACGTGGGAGGGACCACAGAGGTGCTGCGTGTCGTGGACAAAGTTGGCCGGCTGGCATCCAGCCGAACGTGCAAGTCGCTCGTGGAAATCTTGTGTTTAGCTTACCCTGAAGGAAGAGGTTACACACTTCACTTCCAATTCAGCGCTTCAGAAGTGCATTTCCTGGCACCGGGTGCAGGTGGAGGCCGCTTTCGTTAGCGCTGGATTTTACAGTTAATTTAGAAAGTGAGAAAAGTGCAGCATTTCCTGTATATTCGCTGTTTGCAGCGAGGGATCTCTCACTAGCCCGGTTAGATATTGCATTCATCATCATAGCGAATGGCCTGTATTACAAAAATATCTAAAAAAAAAAAAAAGAAGATGCAATTTCCCCCGGACAGAGGGCCGGTCTCTGCCATTTATTTATGCTCCACTCCGTTTAGTATGCAGCGTGGGCACGGTGCCACGCTGACTTTTAACCCGCATGGAGAAAACACACAAGTTGACTGCGGGCCTCGAGGGAACGCAGGGCTTTAAAGGCAATTTGAGTGTAAAATCTGGTCTCTGGAAGAAAGGTCACCACATCTGCATAACCCCCTCGAGTCAGGCTTAGAGCCCTGTCTGCCTTCAACTAAAGAGGCATTTTCCTCTGTCTTGAGGCTGCTTTAGTTCGAGGTACAGGGAGCACATGACAGAATCAGGGGAGCTGAATGATGTTTGTGCATGTTTGACTGCACTCTGCATCCTAAGAGAAGACTTTTGAGAAGCCCAAATCAATACTACAACCGTGTCCTCTGCAGCCGCTGCGCTGTTTCGTTCTGTTGCCGTAATGAATTGAAGTCTCACGACAGCAGGCGTACTAAGCGCTGCCCAGCCCTTGGTATTCAATCACCTTTAACTAGGTGCATCTGTCTAAACCCCACTGTCAGCTGCAGTTGTACAGAACCCCGCCGCAGACCTTTTGTGGCCCCCAGCTCAAAAACGCAAAAGCGGCATGCTTTTCAGAGCTGCAGGGTCTAGGACGTCCTTCTTCAAGTCAAACTTTTCTCACTTTTTGTTGAAAGCCTAGCATAAGGCATTCAGAAACTCTAAAATACAGCATTTTCCAACTGGAGGGTCTTTTAACCTAATACCAGCTTCTTGCGTCTGACCACCTCCTTGTTTTCATACTTTTTTCATGCAGTTTGGATCTCCTGAGTCATGATTCAGAGAGGGAAAAAGAAGAAGGAGCTCAGTTTGTTGGCAGGTGCGGAGGATATAAGCTATCATCTACTTTACTCTGCCATTTTAATTTTAAATTCTAATTGCCAGCCTTTTAAGTTCTGGGCAGCTTCCATGGCGAAGCTGGTGACACTGTGAAAATGCGTGCTGAAGGGGGTGAGTTATCGATTCTGCAGGACAGCTTTCTCCTTGGCACCGGTGCTTTGGATGCCACAGAAAATGCCCTCGAGACAGGCAGCCACGGCGGGGAAAGCCAAGTGTTGCCTGCCGAAAATGAAGACAAGCAAGGAAAACAGCAAGAGTGGCTTGAGGAGCCCAAATCAAAACACACCTGGGCAAGGGATGGGGTTCAGGGCTGTGGTTTGGACCACCATGGTGGGAAAAGGTTAGGAGGAAATCCTAACCAGCTTTCTCCTCTTATTTCAGCTCAAACGTGCCTGGAAAGCAGTTCTAGATGAAATTTTTTTCCGTCCCAACACACAGATGAATTTTGAGGCTCAAGCAGCCTTTTAGCATCAGTCCCTGAACAGGGGCTTCTCCCTGTAGAAGTCATCTAAGCTTTGCCCATGCAGAAAGCTGAAAGGACGTTGTAATAAAAGGAACTTTTCCTGTTTTACAGAGGGGAAACTAAGGCAGAAGTTTGTGCACCAACTTGTAAAATGATCCAACAATTAGCAGAGCAAAGGAAGGAGTAATTCTGCTTTAGTTTTCTCTCTTTGCCAATTCCAGAGAATCATTTTTCTCTCTTATCTTCCGTTACTCAAATAATCAACGTTTACACCACCTTCACTATTTGGCATGCTGAATGAGTGACACTGTGACATTTAGAACTTCAGGGGTTCAATTTCCTTCTAGAACCACAAGGTTACGTATAAAAAATAAGGGGGGGTGGGGGGGTGGAAAAGAAAGAAAAAGGCCACTTCCTGGCTAAAATGTTCTGCTGTGTCAAGGGTGGCAAAACCAAACTTAGCTTTTATAATAAAAATAGTGTCACGTCCAATTTCCCTTCCTACCTCTGTCTTACTCTGAAGTGTTTTGAAGTAGCAGAGAGCTGCAGTGCAATACAATCTGCAGAATATCAGCAATATTTTCAAACATGTGGTAATGTTTTTCCACACACATGAAAGCGACCCAGCCCTGACAAGGAACCAGACTGTTTCAAAAATAATGTTAACTTTGACAACTCCTATAGCGATTTTATATTATGTTAAACTGGAGATTACTGGCTTTTTCTGAGACTTGAAAAGAGCACTGTGCTTGTCCTCATCCCAGCTGATACGAGTGCGTGTCTATCACTGCAGCCAGCAACCAACGGGACAAATTGGGGTTTTGAGCCACATGCCCAAACCCCCTGTACTCCTATGAATTAACACCTGGAAAATACATGTGATGGATACAAATCCTTTTTTACGATATATCATTGGAAAGGCTTTACTCCTTTTACTGTGGCTTATTAAAGGCAGACTTGAGAGCCTTGTTTCACCCTGACCAACATCAGTGGCAAATTCCTATTGATTTTGCTCGGGAAGAGGATTGGGCCTTTCATTGTCAAAGATTTCTTTGGAGAGCTGACATTTGCATGGAATCCTTCTGCCCTGCAAAGCATTTTATTACAGATTACTGTGATTATCTCTAAACAGCGTAGGCATCTTTTAAAAACCGCTTCTTTTTTTTTTTCTTTTTTTTTTTTGGTCAATTTATTATACTTAATACTTAAAAATTAATAACTCTCGTGGGAGGTTTGCAGGACCAAGCTGGAGATTTGGAGAACTACTGCTTTATGTCAGTTCTCAAATTAATGCTTTTTTTTTTTTTTTTTCCTCCTGTTACTAATCTAAGACAAACTACATTCCGTTTGATTAATTAAAGATGGGAAGCACAAGGAAACCACGGAAAAAATTTAAACTGTGCTTTGAAATGACAAATATTTGTCTTTTTGATATTCCTCAGTACAAGTATGAAATAGAATTTATTGAAGTCCAGCAGCTGTATAAAAATGTTCCGTAGCTAGAACACAGAAATGATTTAATAAGTTCTATGAAAAGTCAATTTGCATGAGATCAGCACCTAGCCTATAACGGGTGGTAATGGATTGTTGGCTTGATTTTATACCACTTGACATCAGATTACAATACACTGAATAAATGTTAACCTATAATCCCTTTAGTAAAAGCTGGCATTGTTTGTCTTCTCTTGTAGAGACCACATTGATTTTCTTTTATTGGATGCTCAAGCGCTGCACCTCAGATTGATTACTTTGAATTAAATGTGCAGAGAACATTTTTGTTATTCTAAAACAGGAGTCTTAACATTAAAGAGATGCCTCCCCCCCCCCTCCCCCCCCCGCCCCCCTCCTGCTACACTGCTAAAAGTATACTCTAGCATTTAATTTGGATTTCTTTCATTTTCCCATTTCTTTTCAGGGCTGCTGTGATGCTGACCCCTGCTCTGCCCCTGTGCCCCTTGACCCTGACACATCTGACCAGTGAAGACTCTGGGGGTGGCAAATTAATAGAAGCATTGCTTGTTAATTGCATAAGAGGAAAGCCAAGAATTCATCACCTCAGTCATGGCCATTGCTTCCCTTTGACCCCCTTCTCCCACAAGGCTTTTGCTGGTGGTCACATCTGTGGTTTTTCTATATCCTACATATTTGCCGTATAATTATTCAGCATCAAACCTTATTAATCAAATCGATGCTGTGTTTTAAATGGAAATTGCTGGATTAATACAAGCATTCATTTCATCCTGAAAATCTTGATGGCTTTAGTACATGGAATCCAATTGGAATATAAAAGAAGGGATGTAGAGACCTGATTGAATTAGGAGAGGCATGCTGCACATTAAATTACGTATGCCAGCAGGGGTCCATGCTTTTATAGTAAAATACTACGGTAGAGTGTATATATCTTATACCTCCTGCGATTTCTTTACACTGGTCAGTGCTCTTGTGCTAAACAGGGCTATAATGGCCATTTATAGTTCAAAATAGATATTTTTAAATGGGATCTGGTATTTTATAAGCATTTGTTTTATTTCCGTTACTTTAAATATTTCTTCAAATAGTCGGTGTTAGCAAAACAGCAAATGACATGTTGCTACTTCTTACTACTTGGCTAAAGAGGTCTTGTCCTTTTCCCTACCTAACGTACTATTACTCAAATTATGGATAAGTAAACAGTCTCAGTACCAAAAAAAAGAAAAAAAAAAAAAAAGACAAAGTCATGAGGAGCTTTGTGCTCATGCTGTAAACGTGCTAAACACCCTACACAAATTTCTGCTTACCCAGCCCAGCGATTTCTGGCCTCCTTGTGTAAGTTTCCAGTTTCTTCCCAGTGAACCTGCTGTGCAAAGGGCAGGGGTGGGAAGTTAGGAAGTGATAAACTGTAAAAAAAAGTATATGCATTTATATCACAGACTCAATGAGCAGCTTGCACTACTTGTTTGGACCTGACATACACGCTTGTGAAAACCAGTCTTAGACAAGTGTTACCACTGAAATCCATATTCCGTTGGTAAGGATTTTCTGTGACCGGCAGAGTGGGACTTATTTTTTGTTTTTTGATAGCAAACACACCTGTGGAGGGGAAAAAGAAGGGGTACTGCGATGTCATGTGCAAGGAAGACATCCAAAGGAGAAAGGGGACACCTCAAAGCTTTCTTCTTTCCTCGGTAGATTGGGTCCCAGCAAGTGCTGAAGTACCTGAAATGTTCTGGAGATCTTTAGTTGCCTTTGTTACCTTGAGATTTGGGCACCCAAATATCTCTGGGTAGTCTATTTCTCAGTGTGGGCCCACGTTTTCTGTCTTGCTTTGTCTTTATCCAATTAGACAAAACAACCCTAAAAGCAAACGAGGACAACACGGCTTTTGCATTCATGAAATTCTGCTCCCGTTGTTTTCACTAGGCTTTATCATGAGTTGTCCTGTACCAACAGCCATACTTGAGGAAATCGAAGTTTGCCCAAAATGCGAATTGGAGAGCAAGCACGGTTCAGGGGAGGAAACTGGAGCAGATCTCTCTTCTAGCTCAGCTTGAGCTCTACCCATTTTCAGCTTCGCAGCACAGAGCAAAAGGGTGGGTGACACGCTCCCTGGATGGGAGTCATCAGTAAAGATTTCTGTATGTCCCTATCCTCAATGTGGCATGATAATTCAGAAGAGAT
>CANTUZ010000026.1:81367811-81465311 GCA_947846985.1 Fratercula arctica | reverse complement strand
TTAATAACATTTGATTGCTACTGACTTGCATGGACTTATGGCCACTGCCCTTGAGGCTAAATGTCCTTTAATTGGTTTCATAATTGTTGAATATCAAGGTCCCTCCCAACTCTAACCATTCTATGATTTTATGAAAATGTAGCTCATCATGTTTTTTAAAATTACAATGTTATAAATTCTTATTCAAAAATACATGGGTTTGATTATTTCTTTTTGAAAAAAAACTTGTTGCTTTTGTTCCACTGAAGGATGACTTATAGCCCACCTTCTTTGCAGAAGGCAGCTAATATCAGATGCCGCAATCAGCGGTAACCATCAGTATTTCTTCTTGCTAGCCAGGAGAAGATTGGGGATGAGATGTTAGATCTGATGCGGTGCTGAGATATGTCAGCTCTCAGATCAGATGTTGGAACTGAAATCTGCATCAGGAGGGCTCTAAGCCACAGAAATGAGAAGGTCATTTAGGATCTTTTGAAAACTGCCAGGATTGAAGGCTGTTGACTAGCTTGCTAGATGGAATAAACTGCAACTTATCTACCCGTAGGACAAATAAATTTTAGCTCTTCTACCTCCAGAGAAAATATTCTTTCTGTTTTCATCATTACTTAAATATTAATAACCACGAAGTGTACCCCACTTTGTGAATACTCCTACATTTACTTTCTGACCTCACTGAGGGTGGATATTGAATAAGACTGGTACTCAAAACTTTGTGTTTTCGTGCTACGTGTGGCCCATTCTGAGATCTGATCCTGGTCATAGCCTCATCGCATCCCAGCACAACGCCATCATTGCACCCGCAGAGTCTCTGCTCTCCCCGAAGGCCGGGTGAGGAGTAAACCTTGGAGTAAGGTCGGCACCGTGTGCTCCACGCTGAACTGCTGTACGGAGACACAACAGTGAAGCAGGTTTCCATCTCCCAGCTTCCCCCTCAGGCACTTTGACAACATTCATTATCGTATGTGCAGCCCTTTGTTCCCATCATTTGTTCTTCAACACGCTCATATTTTCAGGAATGAACTAATTAAAATTAAGGGAAGACTTCAGCATGAGAAACAGATTAAGAGCTAACAATAGAAGGCAAAAAACCCTTCCCAGTTGTGTTTGTATGAAGGAATGTCAACTGATTATCCTTTGTCTGGTGGTGCTGTGACTTCACCCTGTAAGTCGCGTATGCAGCTGATCTTACACATTTTACGGGTTCATTGGTCACACAGACAAAGTTCCTGAGAGTGTTTAACCGCAGAGTGTCTCTGAAGTCACATATTTTTAGGAATGCCACTGACAGATGTCAGCATCACGGTTCCTCAAAATGGGGAAATTTGGGACTGTCCATGAATGGATGCCATTCCCTGACACATTTGCTCAATAAAAAAAGCTCTTATAGGCTATAATGGGGGTCACTAATTTTTCAAAGCATTTTCTCCTTTAGCTTGATAAATACAGTATTCTTATATAGTGTGTTTCCTGAATGAGAATCAGCAGTGCTTGACAGCAGCATTTTTAGAAGAAAGACTGTAGATTTATTTTTAAATTCGAGGAACTTTAATGTTGAATATTTAATGCTGAATATTTCTTTTTTTAATCTAAATTGTTATATAGCAATTTTATCCCCTCTCACAAAAGCTAGAATGCAAAATGATCAGTCTGCTTGTCAGTGTGGGACAATTTTTTAAAATACATTTGTCTTTCTTGGTTTAAATTAGTTCACAAGCTAACTCACACAAGCTACAGAGACATGTCAGAAGGGAGACAGCAACAGTATAAAAGAGCCAACAAAAACATGTCTTCAAAAGAATTTTACATCATTTTTGGATAATAGGGAAACATCCTGTCCTACAACCATCGAGTTGTAGATAGATACAGATCTAGGTATCGAGGGAAAAGTCACTGGAATTTTCTGGGTTTGTTTTTTTTTTTTTTTTTTTTTAAATATCTGCTTTTTTATTGGTCGCACCCCACGAATTTTAGCAAGAATATCTTGAAAACCTGGGATTGCAGGGCATACAGCTACAACTGAATTCTTCTTGAAATACCTACACACCCAGTTCTTCCCGGTTTGGTAATTGAGCTCTCCACTCTTGGACAGAGACAGAAGGGGCTGAAAATAACTCGCAAAAGGCACCACTGAGTAAATATTTGTATTTGAGTGGCTGCAGGAGGGGTCAATATTCAGACCTGGGCTGTGGTAGGATTCAGACTTCGATAGGCATGGGAGGGGACAATACTGTAGGGAGGTAAAAGCGTATGTCTGGGTTTTAATTAGGCGTTTTCGGCTAGTCCACCCTGGTCATCTGTGCATGTGTGCCCTCGTAAAGGAAGGCTCCACCGTTCCTGGGCCAGCATTACAGAATGTAATGCTCTACATGGGAGCAAAGGTGTAAGTGAGTAAGAGGGAAAGAAGCATCTGGCAATGCTTTTATCCAACACAAATGTCATCCTTTGCCTCACAAAACAGAAGACACAGAGGAATTAGGGCTGTGAGAACTGTTTCCCAGTCCCTTGTATAGGGGTTGTTTTTTTCACTTGAGTAACTGTGCCAGTGCCAGGGGTTGTAACTTAAAAGGTCTGTGTATGTCTGTGAATAAAAATATTTCTGAGATAGATCGTGAGGTGGGGCTGCTTAAGCATCATCTCTCCCTTACGGCTGTGACTGAACTGGCAACCTAGCCTTTAATTTGATTACAGCATGTTTTGCCAATTAGACCCGGACCAGGAAAGAATTGAGGCACATGAATATCCCTGTGGGAGCCAATACACCTACACTTAAAATTAAGCGTAGGCTCAAGTATTTTTCTGGATAAAGGTGCATATTTAAAATTATAGCTTTATTAAATTATTCACCACCACCAGTGACAGGACTTCAAAGCTCTTCTTGGGCTTGTCCATAAAGGATGGGAAAATATCAGGGTTTCTGGTATACGCTCATGCGGGAGCATCTGAGGTGATAATCTCATGCCATCCAGCAGTTAAATATTATTGTGGGTGTCAAAACAAAATTGTAATCCTGGGAGTGGGCGTCATTTAAAAATGCCATGTTAAAGGAAAACTACGGTGATTAGCTCTAATACTTTTGCTAGCTCAATGAATATTTACTTAGAAAAACATTATGTAGCAAAAATTTAGTAACTGGCCTACAAAAAAGATGCACGCAGATATGTAGTGCTCAGCTCATCTCTCAGTTCTTCCAGGTTTTTAATTTAGGATTCTGTTTATACATTTGTAAATAACACAATGGGTTATATTTTAGAAGTTTGTGCAGAAGTTCTCATTCTGCATTGCTTCACAAATCTCATTAATATAGGATAATGACTGCACTTAATGTTGAAATTTGCCACTTCTTACCTGGCGTTTGATCTGCAAATATTTCTCCTTTTTTTTTGCAGAGATCTCACTTTGTATAGAGGGCAATAGTAATTGAACATTTTTGCACCATCTTGGGACGTTTATTCTGTACTGAGTTCAAAGAAACACTGGAAACTAATAAATGAGTCACTGACACCATTTTCTGAGCATTTGAGGATAACTTATAAATGTTTCCCATCCATGTGCTGACAAAGCCCATGCGAGGGAACTCATGGAGTGTCATGAATTTCTAACCTGAGAGATGTTTCAGCAGTCAGCAGAAGTATTAAAATCCATAAAACCATCACCACTTCTTTTTTTTTTTTTTTTTTTTTTTTGTCAAAAAGACAATATCTTTTCATGAGTGCAAACAGGAAATGGATAATATCATTAAATGAAGTCAGGAACTTTGTGCAGAGGAATAAAAATCTGTAGGTTATAATTGCACCTACATTTCAAAGTTCGAGTTCGCTGCTCTTTCTCCATACTGATCGCAATATTATCGTACTCTGGCAGTTAGGCTATGTGCTAATTTAGCAGTAGGAAGGCACTGGGATTGAAACGTCCATGGTTTGAAGAGCTGGTAGATGTAAAACACTTCATTCCTGAGACTAAACCTCCTAACTGTCGGCAAAATCCAGACGGGCTGTTTGCCTCACAAACTGCCTAAGAGCAAAGAGCTCTTTAATGGTGATATCTTTAAACAGTTCTAATTAGCATCAGAACATTATATACGAATACATCCACACATACAAATATAGAAGGTATTACTCAAATATTCAGAGCCCTGGAGCTGCAGCTTATTCAAAGCTTGACTCCAACTCATATGACTGCTGTGTGGGAATGGAAAAGTGGTACTGAAAAGAGGCACATCAAGAAGGACTCCTGTGCAGAAGGTTCGGACAAGGCAACTTCACCTGGGATAAAAACTGGGATCCCCTGTAACCCACCTTAAGTAAAGCATCTGACGTGTAATGGAGACAGATCGCTACGTCTCATAAATCTGGCACTCACATGCTACCAGTTATGACTGCGACCAACGGTAAGATTTAGTTTTGCACATCATCCCCCAGTGGCTAAATAATTACTGGTTCGGTTCATCTTCATTACCACTGCGGTCCTCCACGCTGCCCTTTGAAAGTCAGTTGGGAAGGGGAACATGTTTTCAGCTTGATTTTTAGGGTTGTGTTTGCAACAGCAAAAGTTTCCGTCTTCACCTCTGTCGCACAGACAACATGGAAATCCCTGCAGTGTTCTGAAAGGCCCAGGGGCTTTTCAGAGCAGGGAAGGTGGCTGGCAGGGGGTTAAAAATGGTGATGGAGTAGGCTGGGGTGCTGTAATGTTGATTTGAATTTTCGCTTTTCCCTTGAATGTACACCTAACATTGGCATCACTTATATATTTACATAAAATATAAAATGATCATACATTCTTTTTCTTTCTACATGGTTTGCCTTAAACACTGATTCATGGTGAATTTCAATGCCTATAAATAGCTAACACATTCAGCAGCAGCTAGAAGAAAGTATTGTATGTCAACAGGCTTAAACAAAGTACATCAATCCAGGCTTGTAGCATATTTTACTATGGTATTGTGGATCTTTAGATGTGACAGGTGACAAAATGGATAGTGATACTCATGTAATCTTGAGAACTATTTCCAAAAGTATATTATTACTGGTATCCTCAAACAGATCAAAACGTAGATTTCCAGAACTGAACGATATGTAAGATATACTGCTATGAGACATGAGAAACAGGCGGTATTTTCTCAGTCCCAATGACCTATAAAAAGCTCCTCTGCGCATACAGCCTGAATCAACGTTTTACACTTTGAAATAAATGCATGCTGCAGCCTATAAATACGAGACAACAAAAGAATAAATGCACTGCTGTCAGCTGAAGCATTTGGCCTTATTGTCTGCTGCTGGGGCATCCTGCACAGGCACGCGCGTAGGTGCCCATGCACACACGCGATCTCACGTCTGTGGCAATTCCTTTCAATGCACTTATGCCAAATATACAAAAAGGTCATTGTACTTCAGAAGAAAGGTGAGGCTTCGGTAGTTATTGTTAATTGGGGGTTTCTTAGAGGATGAACGTTGTGGTGAACAGTACCTGGGACGAATTTTTATGCTTCCCTGCTACAATACTTTCTGAAAGAAGACAACTAAGTTATGTTGACTAACATGATATTTCATGGTGGGCCAAGAAGTTAGAATACGTGTTACAAAAAAAGCTATTTCATCCACATCACCTGTTTTCCAAGTGAAAAAGCATCTTTTCTCACGCCACTGGAAAGTCGGTGGTTTTCTGAGTAACAGTTTTGCAGCCCGAGGAATTTTTTCAGCTACGTTGTGGCCAAGTTCATGGACCAGCCCAAGAACACTTAATTATCAATGTCTACGTTGATGGGGCCAAGAGTAGGGACAGTGCAAGGGTTTTGCCCTCCTCCTCTGCCCTCCCCCCTTCTTTAAACTGTGCTGCAATACAACTTAATACCAGTGTAACCTACCTCCATAGAGGTTACCCAGTCGCGCACATTGGATTAGGCCTTCCTCCTGGGCAGGGGCTGATTCCCACAGCACCTGGAACCATCCCTCTCACCACCCTTTCACCTTCCCCCCTCTCACAGGGACTGACGCGGCCGCTCTTGTGTTCTCATCCCGGCACAAGTGACTTTCTTGTTTGGACCAGGCGGGGAGTCAGACACACAGTTTGGCTGGCACAAAGATTAATCCTCACATTTTCCATATGAAGAACAACATACTACAGAAAACAATCCTCCGTGATGCAGGATAGAATTATTGTTTTATAAATACGATAGGTAGAAATGCAGTTTAAATAATGATGGAAGTCCAGAGGAAAATTACAAAAGTTGTGCGGCTTCCGGTTGTGCCAAACATATTTATGATTTCAAAATGACTTCTGCTTTTAAAAAGAAGAAACTGGCAAAAATCTGCCTTGCCTGTGTGTTGCCGCTGATTTCCTGTGGTGACTTTACCACTAGACAGAAAGACCTCAACGCCAAAACAAGGTCCCATGCATCCGAATTAGGAATGGACTTCTGGAGTTCAAACAGTGCATTAAATATTAATCAGAAGATAAGAATTGAGCATTTGGACCTTGACCCTTTCAGATCTCTCCATTTGTACTTACACGTCAACCCTGTTTAGCAGAGTTTAGACAGATTCCCCCACGCAGTTTAGTTCTTGTGGGATATCGTTTCCTTAGAATATGTTTATCCTTTTAGAGAACTTGTATGCTTAATTTAAGCAATACGTATCTCCCTGTTTAAATCATAGGAGAATAAAGGGAAAAAACCCATGAACATTTTTCCATTTCTCCACTTTTGCAAATTATTTTCCCTTTTACAATATGTAGCTGGAGCAATTGGACAAGAACATAACTATAACTTAAAAAGAAATTGTGCAAAATTTAGCTCTCTTGGATGCCATTTGCACATGGGAAAACTATATGAGTTTAGAGTCTAATTTACGTACATTTCTGCAGTATTCAAAGAGTAATTCTGTGGGCATATAATTGTTTAAGAATAAGAAAAAGTGTGGGTGTTTCTTATAGTACTACTCTGTGCAATTCTAACAAACATATTAAAACCCCAAGCCTCAGTAAAAATGCAAGCTTATTTGTCAAGGAAATGAATGGGAAAGCCCTTTAGTTTATATAGTTCTGAAAATAGGATTTATTTACGCACTCCATGGAAACTGTATCCTCTAAAACTGCATCCTAACTACAAATATGCACACATCTATTCAGCATCTTGCCAAAGACACCAAGAAGAGTGAAAGAATGCTAAGCTTGCAAAGTCAAACATTCAAAATTTTGTAAGTGCCAGAATTCAGTTTGCCCAGGCAACCTTGCTGCTGACAACATGTGATGATAGATTTAATCACAGTGTTATCTCCACACTTGACCCTTCCGGTGGTTGCTCAGGTTTTGCTCCCAGAGGCACGAAACCCTCTGCCTTCTACTTGGTGAGAGTTTCTTTAGGCGAGGACCAGAGCCTGGGGTAGCCCCGAGCACCGGTTCTGGCCAGGGATATCCCATCACAGCTGGCCAAGGTAGTCCTCATGCCCATTTGGGCTCCACCCCCCCCACCTCCATCTTTCTGTCTTTTTTCCTTTTTTTTTTTTTTTTTTTTTTTTTTGGCATGTATTTGATGGTTCATTGTATGGTCTACCTGTTTCTTTGATGGAACAAAGTATACTCATAGCTACACCCATCGTCTCGCTTCTGAATGGAGATAGGCCGGCTGTTTTTACAATATCTTAAACTGTGGACGTCTCAGTGAATCACTTCTTTCTCCCTGCCCACCTACTATTTTCCTGAGACAGCCTGTATGTGCCTTTACACTTTGCTGATTCTTTCAAACCTCCTTTCTCCTCCTGATGAAGGTGCTTGGGGAGCCCGACATGCTGAGAGCCTTAGTTGGCCTGGAGTGGCAGAAGAGAGTCTCTGTACTGCATCCCGAGTGCTTGCATCCAGGCAACACCTAATCAATTAACCCTGCCCTGTATGAACAGGCAAGAAAATTTTTGTGAAGCGGGACTTTTCTGAAACCTCCTAAACCCAACTCCAGATCTGTCAGCTTTACCTGTTGCATCTTCCCCAAATATTTTGCCTCACTGGGCTAATAAAATGAATGGAGTTTAATGGATAGGTGATGACTCAGTATTTCATTTATTTTTCTCATTCCATTTTTTGCCTCACTCCTTATTTATTGCAAGGGATATAAAGCCTATACTCATTATAAACTTATTAATTTGTTAATGTCCTCTGGAGCATTTCTCAGAGTAGCTTCTGGGTGAATCCCAGATATTAATGAATGCATTTTCATAATATACACTAAAGCGATATAGGTATAGATTATATGGGCCATGCAAAAATGAAGTATCCTCTATTATTTTCAGGTGGCTGTACTCAGACTCTTTGTAGAGTAGTTGGATGTACATTTTCATCAGAATAAAATATCCGTTTCTAATAGAGCATACGCATTCCAGATAAAATATTCAAAGAATTTAGCTGCCAACTCTGTACTGAATTTACACCACAACTACTTTGTATTGTTTTCATTATTTTTTAATATAATTTTAAGGTTGTCTTAATTTTGGCAAATATGCATGGGCATTCATGAGCACGCCTACATGCACACCCCTGATTCCTGCCAAATTTCAGGTCACCCTTCAAGCAAAGGGTCGTGTGCATTTTTTGATATGACATGATCAAACCTATATACTTTTTCAATCTGTATTCTTGGCAACAGCCAGACTACTTAAACTCTGAATAGCAACAGCAGCCTGAAGCAAATATCTTATTGAATGCAAAATTTTAGTCTGACCAATTAAAAAAAAATAATTAAAGGATAAAAATTGAAATTCTCATCTTCAGTGTTTGCCTCAAAGGACAATAGACATAGATTTTTATTTTGCTTCCTAGCAGGACCCAGAGAAACTGGTGCTCCGTTCAGAGGACCAAATTAGTCTCATACTTGTCATGTGCATTTGTTTAACAAAGAGTACATGCCATTAGCAATGTGTATTCCTTAATCTTACTTAATCTTTTTATGATTCTGGCAGCAAATAACTTCCTAAGTAAGAGGGAAAGCACACAGAATCCAGGTACCAAGTATCTCTTGTCAAATATTGACTTTTTAATTATGAAAATTATATCTTTACACTCTCCCAGGAGAGCAAACAAGGAGACTAAATTCCAGCTTCGGGAACAGTAGGGAATGATCTAACTCAGCACCATTTTCCCATTGTATTTCTGTGTTGTTCCTGTGCTCTGCCCAGATGCTTCGTCCACATAGATCCGGCTCCAAACTTGCTCAGCCTCTGCTGAGGATGAAGGGCAGCCACTTTTCAAATGATGCAAGAGATGAGAACCACAAACTCTGCCCTACAGGAGGCAAAGACCAAGTAGCAGGCGACAATCCCTGCTCCAAGGGCTACAGCATAGGAGGCATCTCGTTTGTCAGCAGCTTCAGGAGAGCAACCCTTGGGCTGTCCTCTGCTTCCCACCCTGGGGGTATATCCTCCTTGCCTTCCCACCCTGACCCTTGGCTTTTCAAAGGAAGATTTACCGAAGGTTGTGCAAGGAGACACTCTGCACCCTATGGGCCTTGACCAAGAGCTCCCCTGACCCCCTGTCCTGCCCCCTTGCCCACCCACAAACTTGAAGCCCAGCCTTCCCAGCCTTCTTCCACCCAAACTCCATACGCCTGGTATGACCTATCAACCTGGTCCCTTGAGATAGCTCTGCAACCCAGAGTAGCAACCAAGGCTGTAGGGTTGTGTGAAGAAACACCGTTGAAAAGGAGTGGGTTTCCAACTCAATAAACACCCGGTGGCAGAAAAAACAGCTTACCTGAAAGCTGAGACAAATTTAGCCTGATCAAAGGTTAAAGTGCACCAGGGTGTCACACCTTACCTGTTGGGTCGTGGATAAAGGTAGTTAAATTACTTGGGGGAGAAATAGATCCTCATAGATATACTAATCGCAGTGCTTCCAAATGAAGAAAGCAGTGACGACACGGCAATTTTGGGCAGAGGCCATGTGACTTCTGTGCTTATACAGGACAAGTAATTCAAGTCCTGTGAACCTTCAATACTCCGTTTATGTTGTCTCTGAATCTCAGCATTAAATACACAGTTGTTTTTTGTCGTACAGACCATGCTCTGAAATGAAAAAGTCCTCATGTACAAACACCATTTTAATTCAAGTTGGTAGCTTGTGATAATCTATGGACAATATTCATCAGACGGTGGTTTCATCCATTATCTATTTCTGTCTATGGGAGGCACTGAAATACACATGAAAAGTATGCAAAATTTGTTTTGAATGATTGAATCTAAAAAGGGGGGGGATTGCTAAGAACAGACATCTTTTTAGTCATGGTTTGCACTGAAATGAATCTGTTCAAATTCCCTAGGCCTGATGTCTTCCCAGTTGGTGGTGAATTTTTTTAGTATTGATTTGAATTCAACAGAGCTAATTTCATTAAGACATTTAAATTTTTTTCCCCTTGAATTATTTAAATATTCTTGGTGTGAAAATCAAAAATGCCAAAAATAAAACAGGGGAAAAAAAACAGGAGGAAATTTAAAAACTGTAAAAGAGAGGCTGTAAGGAAATAATTTATATATATTTTTTTTAGTACAATTATTTTATTTTTATTATCATAACTCATATTTCTTTAGAACTTCTAGGTATACTGGTGCCTTACGTACGTGGATGGAGACAGCTGCATTTTTAAAAGCATTTAATAATATAACATCTTCAAACATATGTACGATCAGCTGCTAGCTTTAGAAAAAAAAAAAAAACCAAACCTTCTTTAGGTTGCCTTTGCTTAGTTAACATTGGCCACCTCTCGAACTCCAAAGAACATTAGGAATAGAGCTAATAAAATCCATACCCTTCCTGGAAACACGCAATTTAGAATTATGGTAGGGTCTGTTCTTCTACCAGAGCTTCAGCAGTCTCTTGAGTCTGTTTTGTAATATACTGGAAAGAAAGAGTAAATTAAAGAGATTCCTTCTTTTTCTTCTTCTTTTTTTTTTTTTTTTTTCCCTGACAGACATCCCCACCGCCAGCAGCCACCGGCGTGGGTATCACCATTGACAGGAACATCTCCTGCCAGGGCAACTAGTCCTTTGAAGTGGCTGGCATCACACGAGCTGCACGTTGACCACCGTTTCAGGGCTCCTGGTACGTGGATGCAAACCAAGTAATGTGATGACAAATTCGGGACTTTCCATGTGTTGACAGTAAGACCGTGTCAAACGTGAAATTAAGCTATACAGGAGTTAATATTGGGTTGCTTTCTTGTAACCAAAACACTGTGTAGTTCACTGTATGTGGGATTTAAATAGTGCAGCAATGCCCACAGCTTTCTGAGTCATGCTAGCTCTAAATTCTGTTGCGAATTCAAATGAATTAAGCTTTCTAAGATTTTCATTAACTGAAAAGTGACAATGAGCGAAAGAATTATGCAACTGAGACTTGTGAGGCTGCAAAACAGGAGTTGCTAGGGGTGAAGATTCAGAAATGTCATAGCAGAGTGGGAGAAAGTTGAGACTTCTGCTAACTAAAAAGAAGTAAGAGGGTTTGGGATTTGAAACTGAGATGACTGATGTCTTCAGCCCCAGCATAGAGCTACACTATCATCTTTTGGTGGCTGCATAGGAGTATGCAGAACAAACATAACATTTGGGGACATTATTTTCTCACTTTGTCAACAACCACCTTCTCTTGTGTCTTGCACGTATCATACGCATGTTGGAAACACCATCTTATTACTGGTGTCTCGATACATTACAGTCACGGTATAAACATACGCATTTGTTAATATTAAGGAACACAGAAGTAGACGGGACCTCCTCAATCACGAATCCCCGTTCCCTCTTGTCGTCAGTAAACAAACCATATAATCACTTTCATCAATTGATCTAGCTACAGCAGGCACTAATTAAATTTTCGGCTCCTATTAAATTCAGCATCAGTGAAGAAGAACGTAGTTAAATATTTCAGCTAAAATTGTTAATCTTGACATTTAAATATTCATCATTAAGCTTCAGAGTTAGCAGCCTATTCATAGAAGGGAATTCAGGTTCTCTCTCTATAACCATTGATAGTGAAGGTCATTTCTTTACTTTCTGTTTGGGTTTGGAAGGGTCTCGTTATAGTCATAAAGACTGGAAACACAGCTGTTTAAAATGGAAAATGTAATTCTTTATCATCGTGGGCTGGTAAGTGATTTAAATACAGAAAGATAGCGCTTCCTGCACGTGGTTCATTTATAATCCTTCAGTAAAGGAATCTGCCTTTCGAAATTAAGTCATGAGGCAAAACAACTCTTATGAAAGTTACACATGGAAACTAAGAAAGGAAACAAGTCATTTTCCTCAGTGATTAGAAACAATTCCTTTATTCGTTGCTTTTCTTTGTGGCAGACCAATCTTCGTCTTTGTTTGCATATTTTTTTTCTTCGATGCAATAGATAGTGAAAGAGTTTCAGAGCTTTTCTGCATATTTTTCTTTTTACAGTTGCATTGGAATTATTAGTTATTCGAATTGTTGATGTTTAAAGGTAAATATATTTAAAATAAGGGTTAAATTAAGGTCATTGGTAACTAATCTGAATAAATAACCTCTAGTTATAGCCTAAATGACTCAGAGAGCGACTGTGAAGTCCATTGCGGTGCAGAGGGATACATGAATACACGGTAGCTCCAGGGACGTGCCCACGTTGCAGTTAGAAGTGTCTGCAGCATAATCTAGAGATCCTCAAATCGGCAAACTAGCTTGGGGTAATACTAGATGTCTAATTGCAGTAATACCGCTCCTGCGCGGGCTAATTCACTGCACTTTCACCGTGGCTGTATTGCACGCTTGCTCTGAGTAACCCTTGGCCTTCCGTTTGTCCAGCAATGTTAAGAATTGAATTGAATAGTCAGATGCATTTCCTGTTTATCTTGATGGAAAATAAAATCCCAAAGCCTGCTGAAAATTAATTTATTTCACCCTGTGAGGGCTCCAGGGTATTGCTGGATTACTCCTCTCCCCTTCCATGCCTCAGAACTTAGTTGAGAGGTGACCCACGCTGCATTAACCAGCCTGTGAGATACCTGCTTGAGGGGTTAATGAACAATGCAAATCTATTTTCTATTGGGAGGCCCATCATTAAGTTCCAGAATGCTATAATAAAATCTCCCAATTAAATGCAATATTGCCACAGACTGGTCCTGCGTTACAGACTAGCAGGTAGCTGTTGCCTCCCTATGGGTTCTACAAGTGACATAGTCCTACCAAATAGTTACTAAAAATGAAATGAAAGATGCTGTAGTGGCTTCAGTGGCATAAAAAATTGTTATATCATTAGCTTTCTATCAGCCATTTTGTAGCATTTAATAAAACTTGTCTTACTCGTCTATACATGGCTTATCTAATACGAAACTAATTTAATTTCTTATCCTGCGTTGAGCTGTAGCTCCTCTAAAACCAGTAGAGAATGTCCCCATGGCTATTTGAAAAAAGACCAGTCAACAAGAGCTCAGCATATTTTTACAGGGCTGTCAGATAAATCTCTCTACGGAAGTTGCCATGCTCACAGAAATTCAATAGAGCACAGCTTGGTAGCATACACCACATGGAGTCTTCCCGAGGATTAAACCCATGTCTAGTTAAAATGTAAAGTTAGTTTTAGAAAATATGCAAAAAAGTGATTATTTGAAAAAAATATTACAGGATCAAGAAGAATCAAATTATATTGGTCAACAAGTATAGATTTGGTTTCTTCAAAATAAGTATCTTATATTACTTACATGAACAGAGGATCATGAGAAAGGGGAAGGGAATTTTAACCACTAATGATTAAAATAAATCAGTATTTTGTGGGCACTATTGCGTTTATTTTAATGCTTGTAAGTGTGCATTTTAATATGGAGCTCACACACTGGTATTTTAGATTATGTTTTCAAATAAGAGTACAGAGATGTGCCTCAAAATTGTCCTCACTCACTGTATTATATAGAGGGGAAATTGGTATTGGAAAATCAAGCAACTACATATGTAAGTAGGTCACAAACAATCCCAACGTATGTACCTTCATGCAACGGCTTGTGTATTTTGCAGATATACCTTTGTGCCGCATTAAATTTATTTTCACTGTGTTTGTGCAAGCAGATGTTTAATTACTCCTAGAACTGTCCCATTCATACATAATTGGCAGTATCGGCTGGAATGGGGGTAGGATTCCGAGAGGAGGCATTAATTCCTAAACGCCATAGAGCACACCGTGCGTGCTGCCGCGCGGAGCTCTGACAGGCGACGCACACAGTGCAAAAGTACATGTTGTTCGCCGTATAACAACGACGCCTTTGAAGAACAGTCTTTTTTTTTGTTTAAATTGCCTGTAACAGTAGTACCACTTCGGAGAACGATGCTTCAACAACACAGAACTGGGGTAAAAGAGAGCAGGTTGCTGATGAATTACCTTATCTACGGCATCCATGAGCCTTCGTTCTACTTCATTCTGGCTTACTGACCACACAGCTGCAAAAATATTAATTTATCTTAACCGTTTGGGATCAGATTGGGGTTGATAAAAGTGAGATTAAGCTCCTAGTTTTTGATATTCTGACAATTTCACTCCAGGTTGCAGCAGCAAGTACTGGGTTCTCCTATTCTGAGTTTGCATAGTCTGAGATTTGAATGCTCCCCATTTCTGTGAGTCCCCTGCTGGTCAACATGTACTGGGAAAGTACAAGTGAAGGTTATGAGTATAACCCACAAGAAACTTGCGTGGGTTATGGTTTGTTGTCCAAGATGGAGAACCTTTGCTCTGAAGAGCCCTGGCCCCAGGCATCCTGGCGCTGGGATGGTGACTGTGCCCCCACAGATCTCACTGGCGATGCAGGAGCAGAATGACCCCCACTATTTTTCCACCGTAAGGAATAAACCAGAAACCGTGTAAACTTAAGGCCTTTATCTACAGAACAACAAGGGGCGCTGCTAGATCCCTGTTGCTTGAGATTTACTTTTTGAGACTTGAAATCTCAGTTCCTAGAGAACAGCTGAAAGTTTTTTCTGTGTTCCTCCAGCACTTTTTTCCTTTCCCTGGGAAATGTGCATCCTGTTCCTCCAGAAATACCAAACGGAATAATGACATTTGTATGTGCTACATTTACTATCAAAATAATACTGCAGCACCTGCTCTGGTGTACAATTGTGTGTACTGTGGATATAAAGAGGGAGAAGGATTCTTTATATATATATATATGCTGTGTGTATATATATATATATATGTAAAATGTATATGTATATATACTTCTTCACGCTTTCATGAAGGCAGAAGTCACTCAGAAAAAAAAAAAAAGAAAAAGACTGCACAAAACTAGAGGCCAGACCCTAAGCCGTTGTGAAGTGTACAAGCCTGCAGATTAGATGAGAACTCTGGAAGTTATGCAGAATCTAATTTCGAAATCCACTTCTGCACGTACGGACAGGGAGGGAGGGACGGGAGGAACTGCAGCGTTTGGCTTATGGCGACCATCCTTTTCGTGATCCCCGCCTGCAGCCCATGGGGGGCTGGTTTCAACTCTGCTCTTGAAACACAGATCAAGTTCTATTGCCAGCACACGTTCTTTCCCTTTCAAAAATTTCACAGGTTCAGAGTCACGATAGGAGCTATAACTTCTGGCAAAATTACGGTGCTATTACTTTTTTTTTTTTCAAATCTGTTTGCAACTATTCAGCCAAGAGGTCTAGGGACTTAAGAAATGGCAAAAGCTGTGACAAATGTGTTTTATTAACACCAGTTTCTAAATAGTAAGAGAGTGAGGGGGAAAGGAAGAGAGAACAACAAATAAGGATAAACTTGCTGTTATTTTAGTGGATGGAATTTAAACAAAACCTGTTTTGACAATCTTTTACTTACAGACAGAATTCTGAACACTTTTTATAGTTCCAGTTCTCTCTGAACCGTAAAAACCCCAAGCACCACCCAAGTCCTTTACTGAGGTTCAGTCCTTCGATGTCTTGGTTCACTGTTTTAGTTACCAAGGGCAGGGCTTGGTGTGGTGACTTGAAAAACATCTGAGGACCTCTGAGCCATCCACACACCTTCCAGAAGCACAACCAAGAAGAAAGCGGGGTGTGACTCAGAAGTATTGTTTCTCTCCTGGCATTGCTCTCTTCAGATTGGAGGCTGCTTCACGGCCCCAAAGAGTGTTTGAATAAATTAGAGCTTTTCTACCAACCCGTGCCAAGTTCCCCACACTGAGTAGCATCCAAAGTCCCCTTACTGGAATTAACCTCCTTTATTACACAGCTGCTTTTCTGAGTAATTGTGTATGCGTTGGGAAAGTTTTCCACTGACTATTTAAATATCAGTGTGCAAGATTAGGAACTCATCTACTGCACAGACCAAGATCTTGACGCTGCCGGGAAAATGCGCTTTGGCAAGCTACAATCTTCTCCCAGGTAGATGTTTGCTACTCTCCAAAATCCCAGTCTCCAATACCCATGGCTGGTTGTAAGTGGTAATATCTCCTTAGAAGGCTAAAAGAGTAAACTTTTTTTCAAGAAAGCATGTGGGGAATCAGAAGAGTGATTCTTGCCTACTTGTGTCCAACTCTAGCCAACATCAAGAGCTTCTGTAAAGAGTCAGAGCACTAAAAATTCATAAAATACATTTTTATGGCAGAATAAATACTTCTCGTGGACTGGAATTTCCTGCCTCTGGTGAGATGGGAACCTCATGCTATTCTTCCTCAGCACGGTCAGAACGTTTCCTGTTTTTGCAGATCATCCAAAGATTTTCTGTGTCACACTTAACATGTTTTCCAAGTCAAGTTGGCAAAAGGGTATTTTAAGCAAAGTGCAAAGCACAGTAGGATGTACCATATAGTGCCATCTGCTGAAAAGTGAAGTGCTCCCACATAAGAATAGAAATTTGTGCATTTTCCATTAATGCAAAAAAGAATCTCGGGATGGGATGATACTTACTGGCTATGGGTAGGTCCCATTCATCCCCATTTAGAACCACCGTCTCAATTTACATGCTAAACGTGAACAGCCAATTCTGGAGATGATGGCATTGTGAATGATGGTGTGAATGATTCCCAAAGAAGACACTTGAACACATATGGAACGTGTTTGTAACACCAAGACTCTACATATACCATTTAAGAGATTTTGCGCCCATCCTAGAGAGTGATCCTCATTTCAGGCCCAGATATCACGTGAAAAGAACCTGGGCAGGTGTAATTTACACGTTTAGTACTCTGACTCCACAAAAGTCATTGTGTAGTTGCCACATCGAGTCTGTTTTCTGCTTTGCTATTTCAGTCTAAAACTTTAGACCTTAAAGTAGGTGCTTTGCTGACTGTTTTTTTAGTCACTTTTAGATTTTGGTCCTTTGCTTTAGAAAAATCACTGAAAGTCTGTAATGCTGGCTGCTGTGTGTTACTCAATCGACTAAAGGGACGACCAGTTAACACAGGTTGTACTAATAACCTCAAAGCGGTATATGAGACAGAAGACCTGGAAGAATAACTTGCCTAACTACAAGGTCTTTGAGAAGCAAGACAAATCTTAAAGAAGAAGGCTGTGTTTTATGATATAAGACAGCAGGTTTAAATTTGAATTGAAAAGTCTTGTTTGTACAGGAAAGCTCTCTTACTCAAGAATTTAAGCAGATACAGTTACAATGATATAAACCCATTTTTAGACTCTTATTTTGGTAGAAAATTTGATTTTGAGGGTTTTAGTTCATGTTCTTTGAGAGGGCTTAAGCTACATCATACAAGCAGTTAATACCAAAATAAGGATCTCCTTGTGCAAATATACTATTAAGAGTATGAAGTACTCCTAAAAATTTTCGTTATCCCTGCTGGATGACAGTTTATTCCATAACCTTCCAAGTACAAGCTTGTCAATCTATCAGATGAAAACATTCAAACGTTCAAATGTTCAGTTAACTGTCTGACTGGAAATTAACTATTGCACTGTATTTTTTAAAGTTAAACCAGGAGAAAAAGATGGATAATTTATCCTGGACAAGTTATGTAAAAGTCGTAGATCTGAGACAGTATGGGCAACGAGCAAGTAGATACCCCAGTTCATGGCAAGTTCGCATCTTGCAATGGGCTTAAAATATTTGCAATACTTACACCTACTATATATTCCATGTGTTTGTGTTTGTGTTTGTGGTGTGTGTTTAATGCGGACTTGAGGTTAATTCCAAGAGGAGCAGACTAGCCCACTGATGGACTGGAAATTGAACAATAACTTAAGTATAGCTTCATTCGCTGAGATGTAATGGACCAATTCAGATGTCGTTCCTTTCCGGTTTATTGCTTATCCCGTGGAGTGTTATTGTGTGGCTGTCTTCACAGGGGTATAGTTGCAACTTGTACCCTCGAGGGGCCTACAGGCAGGGATGCTGAAACAAAGAACGTCGAAGTGGATGAAAAAACACCAGTTGTTGGACAGTAGACTGAGAGACTCAAAGATTACAGGGATGGGTGCAGCCGGAGGAGCAAGCCAGGCCTCTCCAATCTTTACACAGCATAGCAGGTATCTGTCATATAAAAAATTATCTCCTGCTATGCACTCTTCTTACCCCTAAACCTACAGAGTATTTTGCTTTGGAAAGCCTATTTTCAGTGACCACATTCACATCTCAGTCCAACTGTTTTTAGGTCTTGCAAGTTATTTGCAAGTCCAGTTGGAAACGACTGGATCGGTCACCCGTTGCTACAAGTGAAGTGCACCAGGATCCTGGCTTAAGGACAGCTGGAACCAGAAGCTATTGCTCCACAAAGGGGTGGAGAAACCTGCAGAGGCGAGAGAGGAAGAAAAAAATCCACCCTGAACAGAGACTTTTTTTTTTTTCTATAACAAGCTATTATACAGTTCCTCTATCTTACTTTTTTCTTTTTGTTTCTTTTCTCTACTCTCATTACATTTTTATATCAAATTATTTTTATTTTTCTGAAACTTCTCTTCAGTGTGCTGGCTTCCAAACTAGCGCTCCTGAATCATATTATATAGTTGCAGAAAATGACCCAGGGAAAGGCCCAAAGCCAGAATCTCAAGTCTTTTCATAGAAGTCGTCTCCTAAATCTTACTCCTTGCCTTGGAAAAATAACCAAACAGCAGTGCGCAGCACCTCTGAAACTCAAAATAGATTACCGGTCAATTATGGTTGCCTTTTCCCTGTGAAGACCCATGTGGAAAGAGGGAGAGGAAGGGATGGAGGAGGAGAAGGGAGCAAGAAGTCCCCGGGGGGCCAGAGGCCGATCTTTGATGCGGGGGAGATGGGGCACCCTGCTGAGCCGCCTGACAAAGGACAATGTTGGAACCTCTCATGAATGCCTGGTCGTCCCTCTATTCAAAAGGGCAAGCAGAGATTGAAAGGCATCCCAAATGGAGTATTTGGGTGTGTGCTTTTCTACGCGTTGCACATTTTCATACATTCTAACAGAAAGAACAGCTGTGGAACCACACCAAAAACATGGCTAAAACCACCCCACAAAAACACTTGAGAGGCATCAATACCGACCCCTCTGCTCTGGAAAGAGGACGTGGGGTACTTTTTCCTCCTCTCTTTCACTTTGACCATTCTTTCTTTGCACATAAAAAGGCAAAGATGAAAAAAACCCCAACTTTCCATTCCAAATTGCCTTCTGGTTCCAAACTATCTTCCATTAAACCCTAACAGTACTGATAATGTTTTGCCTTGGGGAAAAAGAAAAAGAGTGGAGAAAACCTGCCTTGGAAGAGGTTTGATTTTTCTTTTTAAAGTAACTACATTGTCAAGGAACTTGCTTCTGAACAACAGGTTCCGAATGGCTACTTTGGTACAGTCGCCAGTAGTTTTAGTATTGTACATGTATTAATATTGTACATAACATAGTTCTATGCAATGGCGCACCACCTGAATTGTTTGCCTGTATCTTCGCGATTTGGTCTAGCTGGAAACTTCTTCTTTGGCACTGGCAAAATTGCCGGGGCTCACAAAAGCACGCAAGGTATGGCCCACAGTCCAGCAGGTGGAACCCAGAAACCCACAAACACTCGGTAACAAACCGAGTGAAAGCTGCCCAGTTGAATAACCGCCCCAATCCATTTCACATAGCTGGGTTGAGATCTTCCTGCAGAGGGTGCTGGGTTGTGCCCCAAACCGTGACCCAGTGCAGAGCATCCTTCCCCAGGAGCACACCAAGGACACCAGACCCAGGTTTGTGTCCAGCCCGTAGATGCTGAGCCCTGACGCTAATTTAACTGCTTGCACCCTGGGCTCACCCGGGGTGGGGGAGCGGGGAGCTGAAAGAAATTAAAGCCACTTTTCGGGACTCATTATCTTCAGCTGTGCTAAGCACAAATCTGGTACGGCTGAGGATCTGGCCTCCTGTGATTGAAGCCGTTTCCATCAGATTGAAAATGGAGGCAAAACTAATGAGGAGAAAACAAAAAAGGCTGTGGAAAACAAAAGCAACGTGGTTTTAATTTACTTGTGTAAGGTCCAAATTATATGCTGTGTTGTCTGCTGAAGTCAAACGGAGTGTCCGACAGTTCAGAGCACTGCAGTTTTGCAAGGAAACTCTCTTGTGGTCTCAAACGCAGCACACCTTAAAATTTTCTGTGTTTTGTGTTAGCAACCAGGTATGCCTGCAATTTTATTGCAGCTCACTTTCCTTAGTTCTCCTATTTCTCAAGCTGCAGTAGTTGGTAAAATTACCTCAGTCAGATTCCTGTGCAAGACGTGTTGCGGCACTTGGCATTAATTTTTCTGTGGTCTGTGGTTAAATGCAGTCATAGCTGCATGTAGAGTTCATTTCTGCCGGCTGCATTTTTGTAGCCTTCATGATATAACTACAGTGTGATCCACCCCAGCTCATCTATATTGGGACGGCTGCTGTGACCATCTAGCCAAAACCAGATAACTAAACAACTTTTTTATTCACATTTATGATTCACTCATAGAAATAAAGGAAAATTTTCTAACATTAACATGTGAATTCTCACAGTACTCCCGCCATCACACAGTACTCCTGCCATTGCTAACTCAAAAGCAGAAGAATAATATGATGAAAAATTAAAAAGGAAAGTTTCAAAGTGAGAGAAAGAAATATAAGGACAGTTCTTTAAAATTTTGATTCAGAAATCCTGGAATTTGCGTGAATAAAGAAATATTAAAAAATTACTTCATCTTTTTGAGGATTTTCTTTTAAGTTTTCCAGTTATTACTACCTCCCTTCAGGCTGGAAAATATAAAGTGGTACTTTCAAAGACATTTTAATTCTTCTTTTTAAATCTTCAAAAGAAAAAATATAGTTGTGGTGAAAAAGAAAGAGGGGAAAAATGTTTTCTATAACGCAAGATTTCATATTTATCCATTGGACTGTTCTGCTTTAGTGGAAACACTTGATTTTTCTCAGTGTACTGTTCTATATTAAAAAAATGCTTAACTACCCAAGTATAAAATATTGATTTTAAAGTCTAAAAATATTACTATCACATTTAGTGGATCTATGTTTTATAGCAAAAAAAAAAAAAAAAAAAAAAAGGAAAAATTAAAAAACAGGCTTCCTTCTCTCTAGTATCATGAGGATAAGTATGCCATTGGATGCAGAGTGATAGGACTAATACATATGAAGAAATTAGTCACGCTTTTATCAGTTCTTGGATTCAAAATCTGCACTGTATAAAAATATTTCCAGCTAAACTATTTCTCACTATTTTTCTCTTAATACTAATTTCTATTTAGCTCATTTCTAGGAGTCTATTTCTAAACTTTAATTCTGTTTTGCTACAGTTTATGCCTTGTGTGACCTTTCACCTTTCACTTCGAGCTATTGTGTTGGATTTCACGTCTTTAAATCTTCCGAGCACTGATTCACACATCTAAATCTCCAGCAAAATGTAGGCTTAAGATGCATTGTTCCTATCAGAAGAGAAACTTTGCTTTTATAAAGTGTGAACAGCTGTGCGAAATACTGACCTGATGTTGGAATTAACGTCAAGAACAAAAGTTCAGGCCTTTTGGTTATTTTTTTGAGTTTCTAAGCTGGACTATCCAAAGTCTGACAAGCAAACAAAACCAGAGGGGAAAAAAGAAATTAAGTGAAGCTTATATCTTCATGTTACAGGAAAATGCCAAACATCATTAACTTTCAGATACTATTCTGAACAAAAATACGGGAAACATTTAATATTCTACAAATTACTATTTTTGCAAGAGTACAAAACATATTTGCAATTTTTTAATTATTATTTTACTTAGACTAGTCCATTAATCGACAGGTGCCGAGTGGAAACTACCAACACAAGGCAATAGAGCTCCTGAGGCTGTCTTTCTGCAGAAAAATCACAGTTTAAGCTAGTACTGTGGGTGCATAGTGCTGTTCGTGGAAGTATATCTGAACTGCTTCCAATCTCTGAGACATCTTAGTATGAGAAAAACACAAGGAGCCTTTTAATCTCAGAAGGACAAAAGAACGCTGCAGAGAAATTTTAGGAAAGTTGTGTTGGTTTGTTTTTGGTTTTTGGTTTTTTTTTTTTTTTTTCCCTCTCTCTCCCCTTTTTATCTCCTTTTTTTTTTTTTTTTTTTTTTTTTTTTTTTTTTTCAGAATAAAAGAAGCTGTCACAGATCTGGTCTTTCATATTTAATGTTGAACTGATATTCCTGCGGTGGTGGCATTTGTATCTCCGGCTAGTTCTCATCTGGGTACTCCTTTCATGTTAATCTTAAAACATTCTTTTTTCCCAAAATAAATTAACAAGGGAGAACCAAAGGAATTCTCTCCATGGAGCATGACATGAAAAAATGTGTGTACGTAGGAAGCAAACGCCGTGCAGAAGGTGCAGCGACGCTGTTTTTTGTGGGTAAGCAGTGGAGGGGAAACGAGATGGTTGCTGGAGCTCTGGGACCTTTGTGGTATTGGGGTAATATAAGCCATGAGACGTAACTCAGATAGCTGTTTGACATATGTGCGAGTCCGTGGTCAACCCGCGAAGAAGGGAGACATGCATCAAGCCACACCATTCTCACGGCTGGAGTGGAAACATCTTGAAAAGCTTGCTACATGAGACAATAATTTAAATACAGCATTCCTCTTACATTTTCCGCAGCGCTGCGCGTTCAATGAAATAAAATCATTTATTATTTCTAAGGATACAAGACCGCAAGCAGGGAACTGGTCAAGGATAAATTTTTCCACGCTAAGATGTCCAGATACTGCAATCAGAATGGAAGCTGCAGGCTAAGATACACGGGTAGAAGGAAAGCTACACCGTGTAACGCATGTTATTTAACACATTTTACACTCAATACTGACTTATGCGCAAATTGCGCTTCATGTGTAATATTTAACTGGCCGGTGAAGTCATGGCTTTAAGCCAGATTTTATCAAGTGATCTCTGACTTTTGAAGACGATATTGGTGAAGTGCCTATATACATGTATATAAAACATCAAATATATACTCATGGATTTATATATATTTCATAACGTATCCAAGAGGAAACATCAATCTTGTTCAGTTTCCACTGAATCCCCTACAAATATTTATACTTTTATACACAGTTGCAATCCTATGCAACTTTGCATGAGTCACAGATTCTGTCAAGAAAGAGCTGCGCAGCCGAGAGTATTCCAGCTCTTAAGGGGAGGGTGCATTAAGCTAAATTTAGCTAAATTTACAGCTTGCCTTTTTTTTTTTTTTTTTTTTTTTTTTTTTTTTTTTTTTTTACCACAGTTGTCCGTATTTGTGGTCAATAAATAGATCATATGAATATCAGTCCTGCCAACGCTTAGAATGGGCTACTCATTTTTTCATGTTATTTGGTGGTACTTACTTTATTTAAAGGCTGCTCCTCTTTCCAAAAGGACAAATTCAGATGTTGCGTTCGCACAGGGATGCACTGAACTTCACAGTGACACATGGAGCCGCTCCTTTTGGGACAGTGGTTAGAGTCTTGACGGTGCATTGTGGAACATCGCTTTTCACAAGACTTTTTGTAACAAGAATTTCTTCACAGTCCAGTTTCTAGATGGGAAAAAAAAAAAACCCCAAACCCGCAAACAACAGTATAAGGAGTTCATCTTAGGTGAGATGATGAAAAAAATTAAGAAAGTGTAAGCAAAAAAGCTTTCTTAAAACTGCTGTAGTAAAACGCTGTTTTTCTAGACAGGTATTTTGTTAATTTTAAGAAACACCATAAATATCTACAATGATGCGTATATTAGAGAGAGAAAAAATTATCTTTTGCAGATGGCCATCCACTAACCTGAATCTGCTTTGACCAAATTAAACGACCTCATCACAAAAGATCTTTCAAACTGGAGAAATCAGATCTCAATTAAAAATATGGGTTGTCATCATCAGGCATTTAAGACTCGCGTTTTTGCCTCTTGCTTTTCCTTGATGTCTTTCGGGCACGGCACGTCTGACAGCTCTTTTTCAGCCTGTGTGGACCACAAACCTGGCAATGTTAGGAAATGCCTTTAGTAGAATCTTACAACATTTATTATTTAAATGTTTCCACACGCCCTTTTTGTCTCGTAAGAGATACGAACCACACTCCTCTTTCTGCTGCAAAAAAATAATATTGAAAAATATTTTTTTTCCAGAAAATTAATTGAGATTGACTTTTTTGGTGGCAGAGTGGACAGATTTTGCAAAATAATATTCTATAGAGGGACAAGTGAGGCAAGGAGATGTGCTCTTAATTTTCCTCACGACATCAGACTTTTCAAAATGCTATTTCATTGAAAAGCCTGAATAAATTCTAAAACAACTTTAGAAACAAATACACACCTGTTCTTTAATTATATACAGAATTTAAAAGCTCCACTGAAGAACAATACAACTCAGTGTCTGAGGACTGTAGCTTCCCTACTCCATGCTCCAGCGTGGCTCTTTGTACAAGTCTTTTAGCATTCATAGGTACTCCACCATGAATGGCGGTGTTTCAGTTGAAATAATCACCCCTTCCAACTATTTCAGGTGCTTTGGGATGCCATTCTTTTAATTTTCCTCACGCCTTTCACCTCTGGATTTGATTCTGAAATTATGTCTGCCATACGCCTTCGAAAAACATCTTTCACTAGGAGACAGACAGGTTTTGCAGTCCTTGTACTGTCTCAGTTCTCCTCAAAATTGTATTTTTCAGATTCCAAAACAATTAGGTGGTTGTGGAGAACTACTATGGGCGTTCACAACTTGTTTCTGGTATTGCTTGAAATAACACAAGAAGAAATTTTATGTAGAAATAATATATTTCTGTATTATATTTCACCTTTCTATCTGCTCCCTGAGCTCAAAAACTAGCTGAGGAGTGATAATATCAGGCGAGCATAACTTTTCTGATTGTCTTAGTGTTCTGAAAGTGCTTTTGTGAAGATAAAAGGTGCTTTCAGAAAAATGAATGAATTTTAGCTTTTTAAGCCGCTTGTTTCAGAAAATGTAACATTGTGTGGGGTAGTTTCTATCATGCCTCAAGAAGATTCAGAGTAATTAAAAGCTTGAATAAGTTATTATTGATATTATATATGAACATAGGACAGAAAGTATAATAGAGCTCATAGATTCCTATGGATCAGAAAACAGAGATACACACAGGACTAACGATTCTTCTATTGAATGGAGCAGAAAAAAGGTTTACAGGCTAAATAATTGTCATCTGAGACCTTTGTCTGAGAAGTCATAGCATACTTTATTCTTAATATTTAATGGGGAAAATATTTCGTACTCACCTTGATGCTGAAATCAGTTACGCATTCATACACTCAAAGCTTGCAGAACACCTCTGGTATCAAACAGCGCTAACTTCTAAAAGTAGCAGGGCTCACGTATCCGATTATTAAGACTGTGGCGCTATTCCCTGCAGGCCTATAATAGTGGGGGCTTAACAGATAACGATCATCTGTCTCTTTCAAAATCAGAACCAAGTTTTCGTCACAGCTCTACCGCGAAGCTGTTTCCTAAACTCGTGCCTATCCTGGTGACACCGTCCAGTTTAAACAGACAAATAAATAACATGGGGTCTGATTTTGGTTAGTGCCGTCGTGTCTTAGGCACTGACTCTCTCCATGCTCTGGCCAGGATAAATACAGACTAATAAACAGATGGGTAAGAGTAGATAACCACAGAGAAAAACTGATAAGCTATTCCCGTTTGTAGTGTTTTATTTACGCATTTTAAATAAAGCAATATACACAGCATTGAGGGAGGACGGCTTCGGCACTTTAACATATTCTCTTTCCCAGAGACGTTGTCAGAGTGTTTAGCACATTAGTTTCACTGAGTGGTCTTCCATTTTTTATATTGTATATTAATGATGCATTTTGGATTAAGATCTGCTTGTTTGACCACAAATTTGTGGCATTACCAGATGGAAAGTACATGCTCATTTCAATGGATTTGGTCCATCTCCTTTGCCAGCAAGGAGTGTTCACTTCAGTGTAATTTCTATTTATACTCTATTTAGCATAAGCGCAGCAAATGACGACAAGTTAACCACTCCCTGTGGAAGACCAGAACTTGTTCCAGTTGCTTGGAATACTGAATTTCTTGCATGTGGCTTGTTTCACAAAGGATAAATTCTGGGAAGCTGTGAAGGTCTTTTGAGTCTGGGCAACCTGCTCAAATCATACACAAAGCCTTATTTTAAGCCACCTTTTCTCCTTAATCAGATAATTCTTCTTGTAATAGGCAGCTATCCAGCTGGTTTTGCTGTGTAGTTTTATAGTGCCATGTACCTGAGACGTCAAGGTGAATCATAGAATCAAAAAATCATAGAATCACAGACTGGTTTGGGTTGGAAGGGACCTTAAAGCCCCCCCAGTGCCACCCCCTGCCCTGGGCAGGGACACCTCCCACCAGCCCAGGTTGCTCCAAGCCCCGTCCAACCTGGCCTTGAACCCCTCCAGGGATGGGGCAGCCACAGCTTCTCTGGGCAACATGGGCCAGGGGCTCACCACCCTCACAGGAAAGAAATTCTTCCTAATATCTCATTGAAATCTCCCCTCTTTCAGTGTAAAACTGTCCCTCCTGGTCCCATGGCTCCCCTCCCTGCTCCAGAGTCCCTCCCCAGCTTTCCTGGAGTCCCTTTAGGGCCTGGCAGGGGCTGGAAGGTCTCCGCGGAGCCTTCTCTTCTCCAGGCTGAACCCCCCCAGCTCTCTCAGCCTGTCCCCACAGCAGAGGGGCTCCAGCCCTCCCAGCATCTCCGGGGCCTCCTCTGGCCCCGCTCCAACAGCTCCGTGTCCTTCTGCTGTTGGTGCCCCAGAGCTGGAGGCAGCGCTGCAGGGGGGTCTCACAGAGCGGAGCAGAGGGGCAGAATCCCCCCCTCGCCCTGCTGCCCACGCTGCTGGGGATGAGCCCAGGCTGCGGGGGGCTTCTGGGCTGCCAGCGCACGTTGCTGGCTCACACGAAGAGCTGGTGCAGCCCCGTATCCTACAAGACCTCTCACTGCACTGTGCCCACGAGCGGAGATGAGTTCACAGGTTTTGCTTGAGGCACTTAGTAAGACAGGGATCTGTGCAGATATGCATGCACATCCCCCTAATGCCTGAAAGAGTTTTTGGAGAAGGCCCCTTGTACTGGCTGTTCTTTCTGGAGTGTCTTTTTATGTGCAGATTACACGAGGAGAAGAGAACATATTACAGACGTGAGTCCCTTTATATGGCTTGTTCCCCTCTGTGAAGCTTTATCAGTGGAAAGCTGCAGGCAGCAAAACCAAGATAGCCTGTGACTGTGTTTGATTTTCAGTTGAGAAGAGGTTTTACACCATTTCCAGCAAGAATGCCATCTCAAACTTTGATGGAGGAAATTTTCCTTGGGCAGATGATGTATAGTAATTTTTGGAGCAGATAATAAATATCCTCTCTTACTAATGCATTCCATTTTATTAGCTAGATCAATATTGCTGTAATTTCTAGCCATTAGCATCTCATTGCTGCATAGTACATAACAATATTTACATTAACACTGATCAAAATTGCAACAGCATATATTAAAATATGAATGACATATAATCAGAATTTTCTGTTTCTACTGCCTCCAGTTATTTGTGACCCCAGATATGAAGTTCAAGTTTACACTTAATAGCACAATTATGTAAATCTGTAATTCTAACACTGAATTACAGCTGGTAATGATCAATAATTATATTTATGTATGATGTGAAGTTAATACTGCCACCATAGATTAATGTAAACAACAAAATTATTTCTGCAGTCAAGAGCTAACAAATCATCATAAACAAAGAGAACTAAAACAATCTCTTCGGAGCTTAATTCCCCCAGCGTAGTAAACAGATTTTTTATTTCCAATGAATGTAAAAGCACTGATTAAAGAAAACACATCTCTACAAAAATTGCACAATGGCTGTATCTGTTAGTACAGGGTGGTTTTTTTTTTTTAAAAGAATCTTTGAAAGAGAGTTTTTTTGACAGACAGAAAAATCTCTCCAAAGAAATCTGGATAATAATTTTCTTGGAAGAGTTCTGGGGGAAAATAAACCCCGAGGAAAAAAAAAAAAAAAAAAAAAGGCAGATTAAAAAGAAAACAGAGTGAGGGATAATGAAACACAATATTTCATAACTTCGGAGCTCTTCTGAGTTCACTCACCTGTAATATTGTCCTCTGACGAATAGTGCAACAGGGAACTGCCTAATGGGGCAGGGCGGTCCTTGGAGTAGCTGGGAGTCTGCTGGAGCAGGTGATACAAAAGAAGATTTGTCCTGGTTTGTTCGCTGTTCTTTCAAGAAAACAAAACCACCGTTACAGCAAGAACTTTTTTTTTTTTTTTTTTTTTTTTTTTGGTGCCTTTCAAAAACTTCCACCTCAACATTTTCCCACTTTGTCTTCGATACTCAGCGTGCGGCAGATCCTGCACGGGAGTACTGGAGAAATGGTAAGTGAATGGGAACCTTCTTCCAGAGCTGGTCTTCTCCTGCAAAATGAGGTCACCCAGCGCTCCGTGATTTTGTCAGTGCTCCAAACGGGGGTCTGTCACCTAGAGGAGGCTGTGTCTGTTTGGTTAGAAAGGTGATCCATGCACACTGGTACCCTGATGCCTCCCTTATTGGTTCAAAATTTACCTTATAGAATCTGTAATACCCAGATAAAGCGGCGGGTGGCCAATTAAAACAGGCTGGATTTACTCTTTGGGTAAGGAGCTTGTAGGTCTATCGACACACCAAGTGGCAACAGCGCAGAAAGGCACTCTGTGGTTGGAGAAGTGTTGTTTAGATGTTCCTGGGGAGGAACAGTACCTGGTCCGAGCTCCATCAGGCAGTTCCTGTTTCTCCTTTGAGTGGCACAGTTTCAAAACCGGGCATCAGGGCAACATGGAGGGAAATGCCTTCAGGTGCAGAAAGATGGGAAAACGGGATCACAAACTCAGAGCAGGGGAAATAATTATCCTCTGTCTTTAGAAAACACTAGCAAAAATGGTTTTGGAGCACCAGCTGAGTTTTCTCTGCAGTGCCAAGGGACTGGTCAAAACAGACCGAGGGCCTTCACTGATTTCAGTGAGCTTCCTCTCGCTCCTTAGCTCTGCTTTTTCTCCAATGATACATACAATTTAAAGTCATGTTTTTTTAATTTATTGCTGCTGTTGGGTTTTTTTATATCCCAGATGAGGCTTATGCTTCTATTAAATGTTTCTCTCTGCAGAAGGAGATCTAATGACAGCTTTTAGCCAAACCCCCTTATTTACAGGCTTGAAATAACTGTAAGACCATGAGTTCAGTAGGAAGCCTGTGCTGCAGAGCCCTGAAGGAACATCAGTTGACTGGAAAGTGTGTGTATTACTTACTAATGGGTTTTTTTAGGGTTTCAGTAAACATGCAGGAACAAGGAGGGGAGCATATAATTATGTTAATTCCTTAAAAAAAAAAATCAGTGGTAATTAATTACAAATAAAATTAAAAAATGGTTTTGTCGTACTCTCTTTTTGGCACTTGAACGATGGAAGAAAGCTGCCAAGTTTATTACTGTTTTTTGATTTGTTGTCAGACAGTGCCCTAAGTGGGTGGAGGGTTGGCTCACAACTTTTAATTTCATTTTTTAGGCAGTTAATTTCTGCAAGCTGTTGTGAAGATGAGAAGACTGAGAACTGAATACTGAGGAGGGGGCTAAGCACCTGTTGTGGCAGGGAAAATTGTTTGAACAAAACAGGAGGAGTTGGAATCATTTTGGTATTAATTTTTTTTTTTTTGAACTGTTGATCTTTCCTTTCATACTTCCTCCTTCGCACTTTACTTCCTTTCTATCTGCAATATTTCCTTTTAAGTTAGCTTTCTGACTAGGAGAGCTCTTGCTAAATAAATAGCAAAACATTAAAAAACGTTTAGCTGTACAATAGAATCAAATGGGGAATCCAAAGAAACAGAAAACAAACCCAAGGGAAACACTCTTCAGCCTAAATCAAATCTTACAACAACATTAAACCTAATCCAGAGTCTTTAGAATAAATTTAAAGCAGGCTCAAAGTTTATAATAAGGGCAAACTGGAGGATTAAAAAAAAAAAAAAAAAAAAAGTAAGGAAATAACAAGTCCTGAGAACACGCCTCTATGAGGCTCAAGGGTACTGATATCAAAACTTGCTGAGATGGCCCTAGTTCTGCTCATATTGTTTTACTCGTTTAGCATATGCAGGAAAACCAGGAAAGTCCCGTGTTGTGGCAAACACTTTGTGAAAGATGTAGTGCCCAGCACTGAGAATGAGTCTGCAGGAAATTTGGCAGAAATAAATGAAAAGAGTCTCCTGAATCGTTTTGATTTATGTCCACAGTAATTTCAGTGGAGAAAGGAGGTGTATGACATACTGAAACAACAAAGGAGATCAAGTAATTATGCTCAAAATTGAAATAATAATCAGACTGCCTCAAAGGATGAATTTGGTAAGGCTTTAGTACAGGATACTCACCCAGTTTATTTCAGAGTAATGACTCACTCTGAAACCTTCTCCGCATCCACAGTCAACTCGAAAACTATGCCAAAAGAAGGAGCCTGGGAAAGGATTTCTTCGGGGATCTTTTCTTCCCATAAAACCTCCATAAAAATTGTTATTGTATCAACGTAATCCAATGTTTTAGCTAATTCTGTTAATGTGAAGAGTCAGTAATGTTTGACATACTAATTATATGAAAGACCATCAGTCCAGGTGGAATTTGTATTGACCACAGCCAGGACAGAGTTTAAAGCAAATCACCCGAAGAGACTTTTCCTTTACCTGGATCATCATAAAACACAGATTTCCCTCCACACCCTGTAATATTCCCTGGATGCCTCTTTGGATGTTCCTTATTCTGCAGGAATTATTCGTTAGTTGGGATGGAACGAGTAGTTTGCATTTATTTAGTGCTCTTCGTGGGGTGAAACAAAGAAGACTGGGTTAGGAAATATGTATATGTTTCAGCATGAAAGCTTTTATCAGTGTATCTGAGGTAAAAAATTTAAAATACTTTCGTTGCTGAGTACAGAACTTTAGAAAACATTCCTAGAAATATGTGACTAGAGCAACCATTAAAAAACAAACATGGGTATTAAGATAATGGAAATGCCATTTTAATTTAAGCCATATGCTGAAAGATGGTAGTTAAACTACTTAAGTCACATTTACCACTGTAGAAAATAATGTGGATCACGATACAGAGCATAAGTGCACATGTTACCGAGATTTTTTTCCATCTTTCTGACAAATTTGGAAACTGATATAAAAAACTTGTAAAGATGCGGAACAAGTATTCAAAAGTATCATACTGGAGGGCTAGCCAGAGGCAAAGAGAAAAGTCATCGTTTTGAGTTCTCCATTATTGGCCTGTTTTGATAGTTTAACCGTTGTGGGGGATGTGCTTCTGTGCAAAAGTGTCACATTCGTGAAAGACACCTCGCTACCAAATCATTCGAAACGAAGAGCCAAAAATACCCTTCCGATGCTTTATGGGAAGAGACATATTGCCAACGCGATTTCGAAATGGTGGTCGTGCTGCAAGTTCTGACCCCTGCAGCGCAACACAAGCACATACTGGAAACTCTTCGGCAGACGTTAGCGTCCCACTTAAAATTATCCTCTCGAAAAGGGGAAAATTCTGATCAGACGTGGAATAAAATGCAAAGCACTGGAAGTCTGGTTGTATGAGAGGTGGCCCAGAGTACTCTGTCGAATAGCGGACCACAATGAACAATGAGAGCATCGCTACGCGAGAAAGTAAAGCAAAGAGTTGGTCATGTTTCACTACAGTCGAATGCAGGAAGGTGTTGCGGAAAGAGCCGCCCAGCCAACTGCTTGTGCGTAAAACACGAAAACAAGATTGCAGTGAGAACTAGCTTGCTTAACTCCAGCAGTAATGGCTTCATGAAGATAGTGACAGCTCATACCTAAACAGATGTGGGCAATGTATTATGGCAGGACAGCAAGGTCGCTTCCCCCCTCCAACCCTTGGTGAGCGGGTAGGAATACAACAAGGAGGCAATTAGAAATTTGCTCAGGTCTTGGTCAAAGAAATTGTTTCAAAACAAGGACAGCTGTATGTTCAGGAGGTGTCAGAAGCGCATCCTGAGACCTATTTTAAAATTAGTAAACCCAGCCAAATTAGCACGACTGAAATATCACTGTTTGTGAGGGAATGAAAAAAAAAAAAATAAAAAAAAAATCCCACTCCAAGAAAGAATGAGAGCTGCTGGGAAAGGCGCTAAAACAGACCAACTACTCTGCAGAGAAACCGAAACCCTTCTGCAGGGAGAATGACTCAGTGGAGGGAAAAAGAGGATACAGCCTATTTCCACCCCCAGCCCTCCATCTCCTTGTAGATCTGTGCAAGGCCAACCCATAACCTGGGCTGAGGGTTGACGTGCCCTTCCGAAACCTTTCCTGAGTGGAACGGGGTCAGGGGAGGCTGGTTGGCCTCCTCAGCATGGTCTCCTTGCAGAAGTCAGTGCTGAGACTGGGACTTCAGGTTCACTGCAGCCCCTCTGCGTCTCTGGAGAATGGCTTCATAGCTGAGAGCTGTGACGAGACCTTCAGTGATTAACGACGTTGGTTAACGAAGGGAGATTGCTGCTCAAACTGTTTTACTATGGTTTCCTGTTTCTGCACAGTAACACAATGCAACATGAGATACTAATGTAAAGAGACTGAAATACGTCTCGATTTAGTGCATATTTGGCATGCCTCTCCTTGGTTTTGGGTTTATTTTTTTTTTTTTTGAGTTATGATTTTGATTTTGAATGCAGCAGTGAGTAAAATTTAGCAGAGCTTTACTGTTTGTTCTGCAACCTTCCCCCAGTGGTTCATACACACAAACTCCCTCGGTATTATACGGAGGAACCAAACACTGGCAGCTTTATTTTGGGGAATTGCTTGGGAATAGTGTTTGCTCCGCACTGGCATTAAACTGAGCGTACCACCTTCCTGTGCTCAGTGCCATCTCTTGCACCTGGAAAGCCGTGCTTCCCAAAGTTCAGTACGGTCTTTTCTTCTCTCAGGTGACCATATGTGCGCACCCAAAAAGTTTCTACAAGTCATTGAAATTCTCCATTAAGATCTGAATTGCATTACTTTGCGATAATTTTGTTAGAGGATTCCACCTTTAAAAGACACATTTCCAACAGGGAGTTAAAACTTGGCCCTTATTCCACTACTTCAGTGTCTTTTACCAGTTAGTTCAATACCTGGTGTTTTACAGTGAGCACTCGTGCTCGTACCGAAAATAAAGGATGCTGTGAGAGACTGGAACCTAAAAATAACTGTCTCAAAGCTTGCTTAATTTTCTGCAAACTGACGGGAGGTTTGCAAGGTTTCCTGTTGGTTTGCTGCCTAACTTTCTGCGGGACGACGGGAAGCTTGTGCAGACTTTCTGCAGACGAACAGGGAGATGTCTCAAAGTTCGCCTGCTGCTGCCTACGTGGTGTACGTGCCAACCAAGGATCTACCCCAAACTTGCTGTGGCACGGTGACTGTGTTGAATCAAGAGCTGCCCAAGCAACAAGGGCAGGAAGAGCTCATCCAGCGACTGCGTCATAGAATCATAGAATCATTTAGGTTGGAAGAGACCCTTGGGATCATCGAGTCCAACCATCAACTCCACTCTACAAAGTTCTCCGTTACACCATATCCCCCAACACCACATCTAATCAAACAATGACTGGCCGAGCCAAAATGACCTGCATGCTGATTGATCAAACTACGAGTCGACAGAGGTGCCCCATCACAACTGGGACCCTCACCACCGTCATGACTTGAGAACCACGGGTCAACAAGATACTGTTGAACTCCAAAGGACCGTCAAGACACCGTTGGGCATGTGGTGGTGCCTATACTCTTGCTGTACTCCATAATACTGCTTCTCCTTTCTGCCTCTTCTCTACTCCTGCCTTTACTCTATCACTCGACTCAGTGATTATTGCTGAGGAATAACACTAAAGCTGCAGTGAGCAGCATCTAACCTCGTGTGTGTCTTAATCTCACACTTGGAATCATTACGAACCCCTCCCGGACCCAACGTAGTCGGACCAGGACGTAACAAATGCACCAAGGGCTGGGGCTGAGGTGTTGGTAAGAGTATCCAGGGTAAGACATTTGAGGAGAAATAAAAGTCAGTCCAACTGTAATAGCCATCTGAATAAAACTGTCATTTTATATATGCCATTCCTTGCTAAAATTTGTCCAATATACTCCCGAAATAATATAGAGGATTTGCTCAAAACTGTTTTGATATCCCAGTTGTTGAAATCCAGTCAGCATCTATCACTTGTAAAGTAGCAACTACTAACTACTAAAAGACCCATTTTTACTCTCAATACCACATTACAGGTAGTGGTTACATGTAAAACAGCACAAGATATCCACCATACTCTTTTAAAATGCAAATTTAAATCTTAAGTAATCTTTCCCAATATGTGCACCCACTGCCCAATGCAATTCGTATCAATGCCTGGTATTTCTACAGCAGGCGTGATATCATCACATAATAAGCTGTCAAACAATCAAAGAACGACTGAAAAGGAAGAAAAATGAGAAAAAATATATATTTTCTGCATCGTGATGAAGAACCACTAACAAAAAGTATATATTCATTACTTAAAAAAAAATAATCAGTGTTTACTTTGTTTCGCTTACTTCAGTTTCCTTAGGCATAACACCTAATCTTGCAATTTCCTGGAATTTCAGAAACCTGCCATTTGTGGTGCTTTTGTAAAGGGAACTGTCAACAGTTTATAAGTGATCTCAGGCTTTAGAAGGGGGCCTTCAGGGAGGTTGTTTATTTTCTATTTGTTCTAATTCTCCCTCATTGAAAACCTAGAGAACAAGATTTTTCACAGAAACACTCTCAGAAACAGACTTTTCTTTCTTTCTTTCTGTTTTTTTTTTCTCACTATGCCAGAGACCTCTCGTATCCCAATCTATAAGGAGGTAAGGTTGGTGGTCAAAACCAAAGCATTAATAAAGCCTGCACCTGCTATTGCAGTATAGTAACAATTTACAAATAAGCAAGCAACACTCTCCATAACTCATCTTCTCACTTTCCTGCCATCAGGAGAGGTAACAGAAGGCATTTTCTGGGTGACTGTTGCTTCCAGAGTAACTTCCCAGATACACATTTTGCTCTTGCTTTCTTCACAGCACTACAGACTGGTAAAAATGTTTGTTCTTCCAATAAAAGTTATATTTTCTCAGCATGCTGTACGCACCTGTAAATTACTATGCAAGAAAGGTGTAAACAAAGCTTCATTTCAAAGTCGTATTGAAAAGCCCGTAGTCAATTCAGATCTTAAAAATCGCAATTTTACATAGCTAATTACCTTGCAAATTCCTGTCTATCTGTCATGCATCCTCCTTGTTCAGCAAAGAAGCTGAAAGAAATGCTCTGCAATGCCAGATGTCAGCTGCTGCTGTCCTCTGACCCCTACCACTTGGTAAAGAACCAGTGGCTGATGGTCTCACCTTGATCACCTACAAGTGAAGATGGTCGACACTGCTGGACTCTGAGGCAATGTTTGATCGCTATCCTCTAGGAGGCTGAGTTCACCATCCATCAGACGTGATGTTCTGAAGGAGCTCTTACTTTGCACTGAGGTCCTTCGCCTCTTGCCCAGGCCTGTTCCTCACACTATTTATCTCCTAAAAAAGAGAGGGAGTGGGCTGAAATGTAGTGATAACTTAGATGACCACCAACTCGGCATTCATGTCAAGTGGAGTTGATTTTTCCCATGGGTGAGACAAAATCAGGAACTGGATAAATACTAGAAGGACCAAAGGAAACAGGGTAGGAAACAGATTTCGAAGAGTACGCCGTTTGTACATCTGAGCTGCTAAAAGTAATGGGTACTCAAAGTGCTATGGACAGAAAGTCCATTCCCATCTACCATTGACTAAAAGATCATGTTTCATCTTACTTGACACCTGACTGCTCCTGAAGATCTCCATATTTGCATTTGTAGTTCTTATTACAATCCATTATATGCAGAGATAAAATAATTTACTGTAAAAGTTCAGAAGGTACAAGCTGCTTCAGACCATCTGCTTAACAGCTCAGTTCAGCATGAATGCATTGTGGGAGCAATATGCTCCCTTCAAGGAGTCTTAATTTAATGGGACATCCATTTAAGGGTTTTATAAATGTATAGGAAGCCTACTGATATCACTAGCACCCAGTAGTAGGGATCACACATCGCCTTTGGGAATGACCATATCTTCCACACGAGTTGGACTTGTGTAGAGCCAATGTCAAAGCATAGAAGGACTCCCAATTTCATCTGGGAGCTAGCATGGAAACAGGACATGCCCTCTTCAGTCACATTCAAAGCTGAGAGAAATTCATAAAAAATACGCTGGACGCTAGGAATGTTATGAATACCATAGCTAAAACAAAATGAAAACTTTGATAACGAGAACAGTTGGAAGCCCAAGTAAGATTTGATTTGTCTTTATAAGCTGTAGGAGAAAAGGAAGCTTTTAAGAAAGGGTAGAAAAGAATAAAATAGGAATATTTAATGTATGCAGATTTATGTTCTCAAGTACACATAGTAGTTAAGACCAGGTAAACCTACATCAATTCCTCACGTAAATAAAACAGCTAGGACATGAGAGGTAAGAAACTCTGTTTTTGACTAACTGGTGTAAGAAAAAGCTCTGAATAAAATGGGAAGGAATAAAGATACTTGTCAAAGCAAGGATTTTGTGTTTTTGATGTCAGACTCCTTTTAAAGCATCATTACTCCTGCTCAGGTGAAGACAATCACACCACAGAAAATCTTTGACAACATTTGTCTAGACTAATGCCTTAATCTGCTGTACAGTATGAAAAATTACTCATACCTCATACACATTGCATTACATATGACTAAACAACAACTTAAACAGTTCCATTAGCCTGTCCCATCTCATTCTGCAGTGAGGTCAACAATTTTTGTGATCCCATTCATTTCATAGAGTCATAGAATCAGTGAATTGTTTAGGTTAGAAAAGACCTTCAAGATCATTGAGTCGAACCATTAACCTACCATTGACAAGTCCATCACTAAACCATGTCCCTTGGCACTATGTCTACTCATCTTTTAAATACCTCCAGGGATGGTGACTCCACCACTTCCCTGGGTAGCCCGTTCCAATATTGATAACCCTTTTGGTGAAGAAATTTCTCCTAATATCCATCTAAACCTCCCCTGGTGCAACTGGAGGCCGTTTCCTCTTGTCCCATGGCCTGTTCCTTGGGAGAAGAGCCCGACCCCCCCTGGCTGCCCCCTCCTTTCAGGGAGCTGTAGAGAGCGAGAAGGTCTCCCCTCAGCCTCCTTTTCTCCAGGCTGAACACCCCCAGCTCCCTCAGCCGCTCCTCACAAGACTTGTGCTCCAGACCCCTCACCAGCTTCATGCACGTGGTCCAGCACCTCAATGTCTTTCTTGCAGTGAGGGGCCCCAAACTGAACACACCGCTCGAGGTGTGAATTTCAACAGCAACAGTCCAATGTCGGGAACTTGGGCTTGTGAGTTCATGACAGGATGAGGTCTAACACAAGAAGAGAGAGTTTTTATTACAACAAAACCCACCTTTGATAACAGTAGAGTTGTCAGAAAAACACTAGCAAGTAAGCCAAAATTTTCAGCATACTGTGGAATACCAGGAGTTTCCTTTCCCTGCTGAAATCATGCCCACCGTGTGTGCAAAACTCCACATTTTAATAAGAAGAAAACTCATAGCTTCTATCAGAAATCCCTCCAATGCAGAAATTCCCAGCAAAGAACAAAGACAATTCTGTGATCGTGGAAACAAGATATTGCTTTGGGTGCAAGTAACCGACATGGGATGTGGGATTGGCAAAAACTAAGAGACTGAAATAATTAGGTTTTTTATTAAAATATGTTTCTTTGATGCTCAGCTGTATAAAGAATGGTGTGAATGTTTATATACTTTAATTGCCTCTTTCTGCTTCTCTCACATGTACATCCACGAGACGCACAGCCCTGTTTGTTTTAAATATCTTGGCATAACTGCACTGTGCAGGTTGAACTTCAAGGTCTTACGAATTGGTCACTTGCTTCTTTCAGTGGGATTTGGCTCAAAACCCTTGCCATCAGTTCAGAACTAAACACTCCCATGACTGAATCAGGAAAAGTGATATTCCCTCCCTCCAACACATTTTTACCACAACTGGCCTTAAGAACTTGAACCCAGACGTGGATACAGTTGGATATTGTTATTATTCTCCCTCTGTTAAGGTATACCTCAAGCAAGAATTCCGTATTTAGGCTCCCTTCCCATTTTCAAGATGAACAAAACATTTAGAAGGAATTTGCTTCTATGCCCTTCCTTATCACTTCTTTCTTTTTTTTGCCCATATTAATTTAAATTATTTCCTGTATTTCTACACTTCTGCCTGATTGTCTTTTTTATTTGCTCCTGCATCTTCACCTCTTCACCACTTTCCGTCATCCAGTTCCCTTCCAATTTTTTTTTCTCTCTGTTAGCTTTTTTTCTATATTTCACATTGTTTCCCAAGATCTATGGTCTTGGTTCTTCCAATACTTTACTCTCTTTTCCCAGTTTTCTGCACCTCTCCTGTAGGATACTGTAGAAGAAATATGTATTTTTAATGCCATACAGCAGTGAACATCCTTCTAGAGGCAAAGACAATGTAAGATTATATGCAAATAAGAAAGCTGGGACAGAGACGAAATTAGAGTAACTCAGTATTTGGATGAATCAGAGACATTTTAAGGCTTCGTTCTTTTTCATCACGTTTTGAAACCTCTTTTCTTTTTTTGTGAGTTTCTGACCCTTTAACTTGTCTATTGATTTTAAATATTTTTTCTACTTTTTTTTTTTTTTTCCCCACAGGAATTCTTGTCTCTTAACCATTTTCCCAGACTCCAAACGTACCAGCAAAGAAATCTCAGCCCTCTGTTCGCAAAACCCCAACTCAAAATGGAAGGAAGCAAAACTGTCCTTAAAAAAAAGCAAACTTAAAATATTACAGAGTGGGTGAGCTCTTGTGGAGGAAAGATGAGCTTACAGTTAGCAATAGCATGGTTAAAATAATCAGGAACTAAATACTAACTTTTTTCATAAGTGTATTTTAAATGTGCAGTTTTTTTCTGCTTTATCCTTAGGGAAATTAAGAATGGCAGAAAAGAAAAAAAATTGGCTGCCCTGAGGAAACAATGGATAATCTCAGATAACAATTGGGGTTTTATGCATATCCAGCCTAAATTAATCTTCTAAATTTTATGGTTTACCAAACATTAAAGACAATATTGAACAATTTTTAAGGGACAAACAACAAACGCGTAAATGGACAAAATTACTGCTATTAAACTTTTGTCTAAGAAAGAAGTCAGATGTCTATGACTGTAGGAGATTGCAGGAAATTTATTTTGCGTAAAATACAATAGCTACCTCATCAGATCATTCTAAAATCTTAAAGTTCAGAGAAAGAGAAATTTCAAAGCCTCTGACACCACTGCTTGAACTATCCCTTAGAGGCCCACTAGTAAAACTAGTGGTAAATCCACACCAGCATGTTTTTCTCAAATGGATAATTGAGGTGTTTTCTGTGATGCTTCTTTGTTGTAATTACTGAGCTTATGAACAAAATTTCACGAGCAGATTTTTATCAATTAAATTGTTACTTTAAGCAACAAAAATCAGAACATTCGTACTTGGGACTAACATTCTGTCTCTAAATCACCTAATTATATGCAAGCATTTCAGTGAGTGTGGCATACAAAATCACCCATTTTAATGTTTCAGTACAACAACCCAGTATTTAATTGGTAACTGAAACTTTAAGGTGGTCTCTGGATGAGACTTATAGCACAGTTTCACTACCTGTTCTTTTTTTTCCTTTTTTAATTTTGCTGCACACAAGTAGAAAGTGGCCAAAGCACGGGAGGCAGCCAAAGATAGTGAATAATTATGTATAAGACATTAGGAAAACAACAGTAATCCAAATTTCAAATGTTATTTTGGAATTCTTTTACCTATGAAATGAAGAAATGAATTTGAGAATGGTCTTCTGTGAGCTGGTGTGAACTCAACACATGGACAACAGCCCAAAATTTGTGATGCCACTGGGTTCGATATTTATTTTTTAGGTGCTTAAGGTAATTTAAACCATGCAAAAAGCTATTAATGAGGTATTCATTCAAGGCACGTAGGATGCTTATGCAAGTATAGGGAGGTATGTAAACGGTAGCAGAAAAAGGGAAATATAATCTGATTTACCTTGCAATCCTAACCCTGCTGCCTTCTGTAGAGTTAACTCCCCAGGAGCAAATGGGAGTAGTGGGAAATCAAACCCCATAGTTGGCCTTTTACAGGAAATAAAAACCCTGGGACAAACCCAGCCACGGTGGAAGGGGGCAAGATTATATCATAGTGACCAACTCGCCATTTCAGCATAACGGCCACAGATTTTTTTCTATCCATTTTCCTGTCCTGTTTTATGTCTGGAGGGAGTGAAACTGCATGGACTAATTTTAAAATCATCCTGTTAGTCCCAGTTGGTGGGATTATCCTGTGAGACTTCCTTATTTAAGGAAAAGAGAATGAACCGAAAGGGCGAAAATAGGAACTTCAGAAATTAAAAAAAATTAAAACCTCACATCCTGAAAGCATTTTTCATATTTCATCAATAACAGCTTGAGTTCTTCCAAAAAAGCCTTCCTGTACTTATAGCATGTGATGGGCATGTTCTTATACTTTCCAAGTAAAAGGATTATACAAATAATTTAGCTCCAAAATTATTTTGCAAAAGCTGCAAAGATTAAAGATCATTTCACCTACACAGCTGCCATCTCATTTAAATTTGCATTCAATCTACAGTAATTATGAACACACACGCACACACACATACACTGTAGCTATCTGCTATACTAGATTGAAAAAAGATCCCTTATAAATGAAATCTTTATACGTTTCTATGAGAAGCTACAAAACTGAATAAAAGGGTCCATCAGGGTGCATTGTTTCGGCTTTCAGAGTGGGTACTGAACACTGACAAATACTTTTCTTCCTAGGAGGGAGCAATAAGTGAAATTAATTCAGTTTTGAACATTTATTTCAGAAAAGATGACAGATTTCTGTACGTAGACATCAGCCCACTTTCGCCGTGCATACGATGACCTTCAATTGAACTGCGGAAAGTAAATGGCAGGAAAGTTTCCTGAAAAAGTTTAGTGAGGATATAAGAGATTAATGAATGTATTTGTGTTGGACACTCTCCCCTGTATAGCATATTCAGAGTGATAGAATCATGTTATTTATTGTATTTTTCAGATCATTTGCAATGTTAATTTATATGAGTTTGATATCGCTTTTGTCTTTTAGTTGTGTGTTATTCTGAGAAATCCCTGGGGAAGGAAAGGATTTATATGCTTTGTGTACACATTCTGCAGACTAAGCACTCTGGCATAATTATTTTTGGCACTCACTAACTGATTAAAACATCCAATTTAACTCATGATCAGTAAGATTAAACCTTTTTAATATACCTCAAAAGTAAATTATCATTTGCTACTCAAACATCCCTTTCTGCACATGTCCCCAATAAAGCTGTTCTTTTTTTCGTTAATGTACCTTTTAACGAGGATTCCCTTTTATTTCTTCCTCTGGGCAAAACTGCCTTATCCTTTATAGAGAGGTAGGAACAAAGATGAGATGGAAGCTGACTGTGCTACTACACGGGTTTCTAATGTCATACCAATTCTAAGTCACTCTCTTTGTGAGTGCGTGTTCTGTACACTCTCAGCTGCTAAAGAAAACACATCCCTGCCTTGTGTTTACTGGATGTACAGACAAATGTCAGCAGTTAGGAGGAAATAATATTTGGGGGAAAAAAATATCATTTGCATTAACTCGGAACAAGATTGTGCAGGCTCTCATTTCATTTGGCAATAGCTGTTTTTTAGGATATGCTACATTTTAGTTTGGCAACAAGGCCCATTTAGCAGCCTGTTCAGACCATGCTTCAGCGTTAGAACTCGGAGGGAGGAAAAATAGTGGCTTCTGAAGAATGAGAACACCTCTGCAGCCCTGAATTAGGGAAAAATAATGTTTGCAGAGCCCCAAACAGGATGGGCCCCCAGACAGTTATCGCGGAAAATAAAAAATACGTGGGCTCCTTGACCACCACAGATGATGTGCTCCCGTTAGCTGGGACCAACGTGGAAGTCTAGGAAGCCACAGGACAGAGGACACAAGCTTAGCAGAAAACTGTGATCGTGTACGTTTTGCAGCCTGTTAGCCGCCTGGATTTGGTCCAGCTAGCTCAGAATGATGTATTTGTGAACGAAGAAGCCCTGTTTTAGAAAAAATCTGGTCAGCCTAACTTTATTTCTTATGTGATGGCACTTGCGTGGTGCCACCAAACCAGGTTATCATCACAAGCGCGGTTCTCTAAAAGAGTTGCATCTAAGCTGTGGTAGATACTTTTGTGATGTAGGCGACGCATTAAGATGCTCTTGATATTTCAAAACTGAGGCGGTTAAAGTTGGGCAACAATTCAGAAAATGTTCAATGTGGAGCAAACCAAAGTAAAATTAAGCAGCGGCTTTTAAACAAGCTGCTGTATCTGTTTCTCTTATTTGTCTTTCCACACAGAAAAGGGTTGTCATAGAAGCAAGCTATCACCAGGGTTTAGCAACTCTGAAAAATAACTCTTTGTGTCTGATAAAACAAACCAAAACCGAAGGAAACAGCTTCTGAGAAGGCAGCTCCGGGCGGCTCTCCATGCCAAGTCAAGTTCATTAGGGGGCTGCGTCCTCGGCAGTGATGCAATACTCCATTACCCTCCGCTTTAGCTGATTTATTCTAAGCGCATGAGGAAAAGTCAAGACTGGACACAGAAGGAGACAATTGCTTTTGGCCTGTTGTGGCTGAGTTTACACGTAGAGGTGCCTTCTGGTCTAGTTGCTGAAGGGGAAACAAGTACAAATGTCTCGGCCTTGGCTGTTAGGGTCTGATTATAAGCAGTGTGCTAGAGAATTCATGGATTATTCATGTGTAATTACAGATAGCTATTGTGCTCTTTTAAATCATCCCTATGGCCCATTATGGCCCATAACAACTGAAATAGCAATTGTCATAGTAAGGTTTGGGCTCTGTCATAGAGTGTAGGCTCTAATCAATAATGATGAATGGTAAAATTTAGCATCAAGCAGGAGAAAGTCTAGTTGCCTCCCGCCATAAATCTGTACAAATACCAAGCCGTGCAGCTGCTGGATCTGGAAATTTAAAAGGCAACACTCTCCCTCCACCCCCTACACACGCACCTCTATAAAAGTTGAAAAAGGAGAAATGTGCAATATGTCAATTCTAATAATCCACATGCTGTTAAGACACTTTTCTATTTATTCAAAGCGGGGTGAACCCTAGGTTGTTTTCAAGGTCAATTCCAGGTGAAAGGGGGGTCATCTGGAGGCCACCTCGGCTCCCATGCAGGTCAATAACGCCTCCTCGCTGCCCCAGAAGACAAGCTGCTCACACCCAATCAATCCACCAACGCTGCCGCTGCACCCGGCGTAATGAACAGTGAATAAATGTAGCCTATCATCACAAAACATGCTTTTTAAGTACCTTCCCTTTTCATGTAAAACCTCTCGCTGTCAAATTCTACATTCACTCATCCAGCAGTGAGTAGCAAAAGTGAGAAATCAGGCTCTCATTGGGGTTGGTAAAAGGTCATTGCTGACAGACAGGGAGGTTAAACTGCCGAGTTAAAATACTGTTCATTACCCACTGCAGCTTTTTGCTAACTACACTTCTTTGTGTTACAGTCAAGCAGTACATCAATATGCCCCTCCTCCTAATTCATTAGCAATTGTTGAATTGTACGGAAGGGGGAAAAAGAAGGATTGATCTTTTATACGTTTTTTTTTTTTTTTTCCTTTTCCTTGTCAGATACTTTTACATCTTCATCCACTCGGTATTAAATACTCTGCTCGCAGACTGTGGTTGCGATGAACAGTCATCATTATGGGTACAATTCCTGAAGACAGAGCCAGCCAGTTCGTCTGAAACCCAAAAGGTTTGGGGCTGCTCAAGGAACGGTTTCTTTGCTCTTACCCTCTTTATTAATTGCCCTTTGCATAGTGACATCTGTATATCAATAAACTTGAAATTTCTCACTGCAACTATGTCACATTGAAATATGTTTGAAGTACAAATCGAGGGGAAAAAAATGCTCCTCCTGCAGATGAAAAATGGTTAAAAACAGACATAACATGCTAAATTGATATCTAGCTTAGATAAAATGCCTATGACCTGTTCATGCTGACTGGGTTAGATCTTTATCAAACACTCCTCAGCGTAGATCTCAAGACACTCCCTAATCTAATATTTTATTAAGAAATGTTTAATGTCTGCATTTTTTCCACGATTAAAGAATTTTGATGTATCCAAAAGAGCCATTTAGAGCAGCAAGGAACCATTGGAGTTCAAATGGAAACAGCAGTGAAGGTTTCATTTGTACCAAAGGCAGTGATTCAGTGGGAATTCTTAACAGTTGAGACCAATTTCCCAAAATGAAATTCCATTCTTTGATTAATTAATAAGTAGATGGGATTCCCTTTATTGAAATGCAAAGCTTTTGTATTTAAAGATAGCCATCTTAAAAAAATAATCTCACAGAGCAATAGAAAAATTATCTCTAATCATGAATAAAATAAAGGTTTATTTACATGCAGGCTACAACAATAATTTGACTCAACAAATTACCATTATCTATTTAAATCTTTAAAAAATGCATTCAGAGATTTCTTCAGCAAAATATATCTTTTTTTTTCCTCCTGTATGCTTTCTCTCTCAGTGGGACTGAAAATAAAATGTTATGACTTAAATCACAAGAGGCTAACATCATTTTTAGCAACAAGGGCTGCATAATTTCAAGACTATGAGTGAGTGGCTGACTTTAACTAAAATGTTTCAGTTCTGTGCGTATATAGGTACATAAATAATTCAGAATTAATCCCTGCAGAGGGGACAATGGGAATCGTAAATTATCCATGTGCCGTCCTCAACATTAGAGGCAATGAACCTATAGTAACAAACTATGAGTGTTACTCATTACATACATTTCACAGACACCTTAACCTTTTGAATATTAATTTCCCTCTGCAGCTTGTAGCTAGGCGGCATAATTTTTTTTCCTTTCCCTTCCTTTCCTGCTTCTTTCTGTGCCTTCATTCTTTCTCTCTCTCTCTCTCTCTCTCTCTCTCTTTTTAACCTTTCCTGAACAACATATCAGTTAAGCTATTGAGTGGGTTGTGAATACTGAAGGAATATTGATTCTTTTTCTAACTAAATAGTTACCGGAAAGCATTTTTTTAAAAGCTAGATTGTTGTTTCAGTAATATTACATGCAGCACTTTATGTACTCAGGGATTAGGTATGTGTAAAATACCAGCTTAGCTATTTGATGCAGCCTGATGCATGTAAATCCATGGTTCATGGCTACCTCTGAACACCAGGAATACTTTGGAACCTTTACCGCTTCCTGATGCCAAGAAACGCCACAATCATTTTATGATGTCTAAGCTTCCCAAGTTTTCCATTAGAAAGGTGGAAAGTGCATTTCATCGGAGTCCAACAGAGACCACAGCAATATAATTTTTACCCAACATTTTTTTCTCTAATAACTAAGTGGTTGATAGGGTGTTTTGGTTTGGTTTTGGTTGTTTTTTCTAACTGTAAATACGGCACGTAAGAATAAAATTTTTCTAAGAATTATATTTAAAGGGAAAGATTAAGTAACTCATCACAAAATATTGCACGTCTGTCAGAGTCATGAAAACATAAGAAATGTGTTTTCTTTGGAAGCACCTTTCCAGAGAAGAGGATTTCAGGAACAACACTGAAACCACACTTGAAAGCTTCAATACTAAAACCATACTTAGAGGCTTTTAAACACACTAGAGGAGTCAATGGGAGGTTATGTGCAGTATGCAGCAATTATGAAACAAATTATATAGACACTTGCACATTTCGGGTTTAGCTGAAATTATATCCTGACTGTTCCGTAAACCCTTACTTCTCTTAGGAAACTCTACTGGGGCTTTTCATAAGAGGGTTTAGGGGATCAATATCCATTTGGAAAGCTCATGATGCTATTTCTGTTAAAAAGTGGAACAGAACAATACTGCCAGGACGCTAATCCCCTGATTTCAAGGGGACTTTATTCACATGAATAAGGGTTTCAAGTTCAGGCTAAGGTTTGTTAGATGATTACTATGCATTCTTCTATTTTCTGTGTATATTGGTATATTTTTATGTAAGCATCTACTGCTGCTTTGACAGCAACAGGAATGCTGGGCTAGGCAGATGTTTGGTCAGAACTAGTAAAGGGTAATAAACACCAATTTTTGGCCAGGCGCATCCAGAGAACTGATTTGCTGCGAGTTAAAGTTATCTCCATGATATAATAGTATGAAGAAAGCAGAAGTTCTGATGCTTTGTTCCACTTGGGGTTTTCTTGTTTGTTTGTTTTTTTTAAATTACTGTTTTTTCTGTGCAAGTCCCTTCCTCCTGTCTTTGCTTCCCTAGATCTCCCAGGCGTAGTGGGACAGGTGTGGGCACCCACCAATACCTCTCCCTAACACTATATGCAGAGGAATTGATGATGTGCTTAGCATCAGGTCCAGCTGCCTCTCTCCATCCTCAGGCTTAAAAACTCCCTTTACGGCAAGGTTGACGGGGGATATGCAGTGTTTTCACGTGTGTCTGAAGAACCACTTGGCGTCGTGACCCCGGGTCCACAGCAAGACATCCTCAGATTTTGAGTTGTACACCTACACTGGTTGTTACTTGATTTAATAATCCCACGCTTAAAACTATCCTACATTGTCATCAGCATTTCTTGTATAAGATTTTATAATTTCTACTTTCTGTCTTGTAATCTTGAGATTGTGTTTCTTTTATATATGGAAATTGCCCCAGTTTTTCATCACTCCCATTACGGTTGCAGCACTGTAGGATCGTATTTCCTGAAGTCTGTAGAACTATTCACTTTGAAATATGGAAGAATCCATTCTTTTACTGGGCAAACCTGCTTCCTCTGATTCCTACAAGCCGCACATGAAGTGGATTCCTCCTCTTCTTGTTTTTATTAACTTAATACTGCATTAAAATGCATGTATCATAACATCATACATGCATTAGAAAATGCCGGCACACAGGAGTATTTTTGTGCCTAGCAAGGAAGATATCTGTAAACTGATTTAGCTTTTTAAATTATTTGAGCATAAACAATTCAGATGCAAAGATTCTCTGTGATGGCAAAATATGAAATAAATTGGTGTCTTGTCACCATGTGAAATTCCATTGAAATACCCCAATTTATGCCATTTATTGGAAGACAAGCACTTATTTCTTTCACTGTCTTCAGAAAAAATATATCATAGAATATTCTGAGTTAGAAATGATGCTAACCACAATATTAAGCACGTTTCCAGGCAGAAAATATGAGTATAAAGTGTTCACAAAACCACAGTCCTGTGGTTATGCTAAGAAGAAAGGAAAAAAAATGCAAAATAAATATTCAAGTGTAGAATTTATGTTAAATGAACTTGCGATAATTGTGTGCTAAAAAAATAAATCATGTTAACCCACTTGACTGAGACTTACATGGTTTCTCTTCTTAGAGAAAGAACCCTCATAAACCACAGCCCAATTATTCAATTTCCCTTACTAATTATGGAAACTACTCATTTCTTGGCCTCAAGCACTAGATGATGTATCTCTGAAGGGCAACACAAGATTTATCACAATCTGTGGCTCTCTTTATTTAATGAGAATAAAAATAAATACTTCAGAAGTTCCAGTGTTACAGGTAACTTTGGATTCTAGTTTGAATTTGATTGATGAGTTCTTTTATACTGAATATTACAACTCTAAGCATTTTCTGCTGTAAGACAGTTGCAAAGATTGGGATATTCATTAAACGCAACAAAGCCCGGGTACAGATAAAGAACAGCTCTAACAAGGCTACAAACCATCCCCTACTGCCCACCATGACCTGCATGGATTATCACAAGGAGATGTTTTCTGCCATGATCCATTTAAAGAAAGCGTTCAAACCCAATTCCACCTCGTCTCAGACCAGCATGTAAATGCATGGTTCATCTGATTATGTGTGTATTCCAGGGCCACCCTGGACTAGTGGGCAGGAGGTGCCTTAAAGGAGGTGGACAATGTCAAGGAAGATCTAAAGAGCTGACCTGGCATATGTGAAATAAGTTGGGTTCTGCAGCGGGCTTCAGGAAGTTATTCTTCTTTTTGAAGCAAAGAAGAATCAGATATGAAATTTCCTCTCTGAAAGCAGAAAAAGTAGCTCTTGGAAGAGGTCGCTCCATGTCCACCCCTTAATTTGAGTTAGGCACGAGAGGTGGGATTCACCTGCCATCAGGTATTTCTGCAGCGAGGAGGGTTACCCTTGTGCCTCTACAGTTGCTGGAGAAAATAATTTCTGCGGCACATCTGACTTAATCCCGAAGTCCATATCTAAAATGCATTGGCTGGATTACCCCCTAAAACTACCTGTTCACTTAATTTCTCTCCACTGCTGTAAAAGGAACCTGAACACAGCTGTCTACAGCTGTATGCAGCTCAAGTTACACACGGCAAATCCCACACAAGCTGTCCCCATCCAGAACAAAACATTTACCTGCAAAATGTTTTATTCCTTCCCAACATCAAATGTGGAACAGGCAAAGTTATAGGAAATGGTCTAGTATACAATGGGCAAAAATCCCACGTCCTGTACGTGAAGTAGTGACCGAGTACAAAGTAATACTGCACTGACCGTCTGCAATTTTTTTTTTGTGTTTTTTTTTTTTTTTTATCAGACATTTTGCAAGCTCTCTTAATAACACTTACCTCGGGTTGTTTTTCTGTGCTGTTTGTTGCTGCTGTTATTTTAATCAACTGTTCATTCTCCTCTCATAAATTTTTTTCCCTAGATTTTGTCCTACTGTTTAGGAAATTGAGAGGATTGTCTGGAGCTCGTGTTCCACCCCTGGATATCTTGATTACAACAGGGCAATCAGCAAGTGTTTGGGCACTTAAACGCTATTACCATAAACACAGCCCCCTTGTTTCTGAAGTGCTTCATTCTCTGCTCAGATATAAACATGGCTGTAGCCACTTTTTAAAAACAAACACAACTGTGCTTATATTCCAGCATCAACATACACTTTCCAAGGAAAATTCTGCTAATTATTATCAGTCTCACTTAACCATAGCTTTTCTGTGAAGAAGCTATAGGCAATATTCTGGATCACGTCTGGATCTGATCATTCACTTGACAGACGTTAGCCTGTATTATGCCCTGGTTTCTACAAGGATCTGGAAAAACCTGCCAAACAGAAAATCAGATGAATGATATGACCGTATCTAAAGAAAATGGTTTGGGAGTTGGTGCCCTTTGTATGGGCATCTCAGTGCCATAGAACTATCCGAGGAAAAGATGGGTGGAGAAGTTGTAAAAAGTTAATCTTGAAACCAGTGAGTCCAGGCAAATGGAAGTAAATGAATAAAATCTGTAAAAGAAGAAACTGTAGGTAATAAAGGTCATAAAACAGCTGTTGAAAAGAAATCAAAGAATCAAGAATCAAGTCAGAGATACCCAGTGCTGAACACACATCTGAGAGATGGTTTAAATGAAGGCAAGTGTATATAATCTAAAAAGTAAAAATTGCAAGGACTAACAGCAGAACTAATGATTATAGATAGAGGTATCACAGTCAATAGCTGATGGACTAATAGAATCAAATATAGTATGTTGAAACAAAATTATATGACTCCTCTGCTTCTTGTCCAAATCTGCACAATCCATTTCCTTTCCAAAACTAAACAACGAGGAGGAGAAACAACTTATGATTTCATTATCAAACCGAAACCAAATCCAAACACAAACAAAAAAGCTTACAAACCAAGACAATATCATGCGTCTGGCACCATCAATATCAGACGATAACTGAATGTCTGTTCTAGAAGCAGCAGCATGTCCTGTAGGAACATGAAATGAGGTGGGAAAGGGGGAAGGAGGGAAGGGGAAGCGAATTAAATCTCTCTTTATCGGTAACCATTTATGGAGTCTTCTCTAACAAAGAAAATTGATCGGCCCATAGAAACGTGCTGTTCAGGTATGGTTTGAAAAATAGATATAATTACTCGTAGGAAGATGATTTACTATTTTTTTTTGAGAAAAAGAAAGGTTAGGGTACACTGTCCATGTTGCTTTCTGACATATCTATTTAGATTGCCTGCTTGTTGCATCAGAGTATTGTCGTAATACCGTACTGTCAGCTAGTCTCACCTGGCTCTGCATAAACATAACTTTGTCTAAATCTGCCCAAATCTGAGCACACTAGAGAACATAGTTTTAACTGGAATTTCACAGGCGCTGTTGGCACTTGCTCACTGCAAGTTTGTCACTGTTGGTTTTGTAACAGCTCGTACTTTGCACAGATCAATTCGTAACAGAGGATGTATGGGAAGTGTTAAGCGTTTAGTGATCATCCTTAGTTGTGCTTAGGGTTTAACGCGGTGACACAACAGTGCTTGTGTTGTAAGGACACGTCCTGGGTTTTAAACCTCGTGTAGTTTAGTATTCTCTTTTTCACAAAGCACTTTTTCTCATTTACCACCCAATGAACACCATACCAGAGTATTTTTGTAACACTTTTCAGACGGTGACAAAGCAAGTTTCCGTGCAGAAAAACTGTGTCCTATGATGGCAAAACATATATCCATATTTTTAACTTTTGGTAATAGAAATCAAAGACGACAGCCATACGCACATATTGTTATTGATACACTGAATGCCTGTTTGCTCAACTGTAAGTACTCCGCAACCTATCCCCACATGCAAAAGGGAAACAAATAAAAAACACCAAATCCCCTCTACAATATTGTTGGAAGAGAGAAAACCGAGGAATATTGGAAAACATAAATTAAAATTTGACCTTGAACAATAATGTGGATCAGATTAAGATTAAACATTCATTTTGTACTGGATATACACCAAGTTAATATAAAAAATGCATGCAGCCATTTCCAAACCAAAACAACCTGCTCAGCATTCTGAATTTTTCCAGTCTTCTTCTGGAGTCCCAACTGGCCCATGGCTACTGGCTCCAGGCACTGAATCTGCAGGTTTTGGAGACTGTCTCTTAGGATAATGAAAATCTCTAGCTAAATCTACAAGAAATTGAAATTAAAAACTGTAACATTGAGGAAAACTATGCCTCATTATTTCTCAGTGGCAAAAAGATATAAAGATTTTAGAATAGCTTCTAACACTCTTTTATGTTTATTAAAGCATAAAAAAAAGTTTGGTTTTTGTGTTTTGTTTTTTTTTTTTTTCCTGGAGGAACAGGGAACGAAAGAAAACAAACTCCACAAAAGATATTAAAAAAGGTGAATCAAGAAACTGAATAGAGCAAAAATGTCATCACCAGAAAATCTGGCTCATTTGGCTGGTAGATTTTCACAAAATATAAGTATGTAAGTACATACCTATTAATTTATAAATTCATAAACATACACCAAATAATACGTTAACCTGGAGATATATGTGAGATATAAGTAAAGGTTAACAACAATACAATGTCAGAAACATATAGAAATATGTCCTATTCAGGAGTCGGGAGCAAAAGTTTAATTTCTTCAATTTGTTGGATTTTCAATGACCGAAAAGAAAAGCAGCTTTGCGTCTGGTTTCGGAAACTGTAAGAGTAATGCATGATGGTTTTTATGCAGTGAGCTAATTAACAAACAAAAAAAGTAGTAATTTACACAGATGCCCCGTCGAACACTACAGGGGAAGCACAGATGGGGCACCATCAAGTGGCATAAATGCTCTAGTACTCATTTATAAAATCTGCCTAATTCTTCTAACATCTGAAGGCCTGCAAAACACCACATTTAAATATAACGATGGGAATACCGCTACATATTAAAACCTGCAAAAATATATATGTGGGTATATATAGATGATGATAAGGCAAGGAGTGGTGTTTAGGTCACGGCTGCTTCATAATCGGTGAAGTTTAGGGGAAAAACCCTTGAGACAAAAGGGTATCTTGTGGACAAACACTAAATATTAGTTCCTTCTAGCCTCAGCTGGAAGCAGCTGAGTACAGACTACTTTTTCAATAAGTCTGTCCGACTTCCAAAGTTTTAGCCACTTGGCACTTTTAGGCTTGTTTCATCTATCTAACGTCTTTTGTTTTTCCAAACTCCCCCAGCTCATTTTAATTTAATTTCCATAGAGAGTCCTCCCTGGCTTGTATTTATTTTTGGATCCTTGGTTTTGTTCAAAGAAAAACCTCCTCTCGTTTGTGATCACAGTTCACAGCTTTGGAAAGAGAGTTTTAGATGGTGAAGTGTAACACCTTTTAAGTTTAATTTTTCCATTTAAGAGTAGTTACTAAAATGTCACCATCATTTGAAGAGAAAAGAATTACATACCACACTATGGCATAGTACCAAATATCTGGATCAAACGTTGCACTGTTCTCAAATGTATTTTTATCTATTCCTTCCCTCAATAAGCAGGAGGAGAAATCAAAAGGGTGCAAAGAGCCGCACGGACCCTGGTTTAAAGCAAAGCACACAAAACCTCCCTTTTCCTCATTTTTATGATAAACTTTCTATTTCTTGAACATACTTCTGAGCCCTCCAGATTGGCAAAAGTCATTCACACAGAGCTATGAAATGAGCCAAGTGTATTTTCTATTTTATTAGAAAACACATTAGTAAAATATCTGTCTTTCCCCTTTGCAAGGGGCGTAAAATCCTTCTCCTGAGAGGCTTTTTTGTTGGTTTGTTTGCTGCTGTTGAATGATCCTTGGCTGTACAGTGGAAAGGGCATTCCTTTAGGACTTTAAAGGCAAAGTGGAAAAAATGACATAAAAGCCTTGCTTGGATTTGATTGATGCACTCTCATATTTGAAGTTCACTCACAGCTTTGTGCTCGAAGACCAGGGTCACTCCATCCCGTCCTCTAATGAGACTGTGCATGAACACTTGCAGCTTTGTAGGCCTTGTTTTAATCAGAGATTGAGAAACACTCCTGACTGATAGTCTTCAGGATCAGACCTAAACAGAAAATAACATGCTCGATTTGGCCTCTGAAGGTGGGTTGAGCAAATCTTTGTGATGTATTGGAGCATTTGCTGAGTGCAAGCGCACGTGGTATGGTTCCTATTTCTGTCGGCAAATACAAATTTTTCACTCAGCAGGCATAATCAGAGCTAACTCGAGAGGAGAAATAACAAAAACTCAACAGCCCTTAGCAACTCAGCATGGCATAGAGGGATTTAAGACTTTAGCATTTTATCTCTATCAGTATGAAAATGTATGAGGAAATCTGAACTTTGGAAGTGCAAATAAACACATTTAACACATTATAAACCACCTATTTTACCAATGACTCCTGGGTCTTTTCTTTTTCTATTTTTTCCTTTGCCAGCCTCTCTCTCCTGGAATAATAAAGCTGGTTAATTAATTTGGGTTTAAACTAAAATGATTTTGTTTTGACAGGGTTACTTTAGAGGTAAGCGAGGAAGCGTGCAGAATCTATTATGAGCATCTCCAAACTGATAATGGAGACAAAATCATGTTCTGCGTTTCCCAATGTTGTGCTTCTCTGTAGCTTCCCTTCTCTTGGCTGAGGGATGAATCCAATCCAGTGCTTGAGGTTGCTGAGGACGTGACAACAATAAAATTGTGAGGTATCCTACCTAAATCTAATTTAGATAACTGCATTCTGCAAAAGTAAAACTCACTCTGAAGTTTTAACTAAAAATATTTGCTTTACCTCCTAGGAACTGCTGTGTCAATGGATGTGGTTTACAATCACTAATGTATCACTATGTGTGAATAACTTCGTATAAGTAGAGACTTTGGAAAGGAAAAGAAGAAATTTTTACATAGGATAGTAGACCGCTAAGGAAATGGAAGAAAAATAAACTCACAAGCTTATATTAACGCTGAAAAGCATTTGAAACACTGAAGGTTTAACACAGTGGTTCTTTCTCAGCTTGCTTCCCCGTCATCCCTGGGTTACTAAATGTGTTTTCTGTATTCTCTCTCTTTATTGTCTAATCTGCATCAGCGGCATCTCCTCCACGTGCTGTTTTCCACACAAAGCTGTTCTCCTGCTTCCTCTGAACCGCGTTGTAGGACTGGACATCGCAAGCTACTGCACTTGCATTTCGTCACCGGGTACCCTTTAACACATTCACCTCCCACGAAAATGTACTAAAAACCGCTTCTTCGCAAGAACAACAGAACAAGCGTGGATTTCGTAGCCAAGCAACTAAATAACAAGAAAAAAACGAAAAATAAAAAGAAAGTGTTCAAGTTGCCCTAAATTTAGAATGACTTCTCTGGTTTACTCCAGATTTCCCCTCAAAACACAATTTTTGGTAACGTTGTACCATGTAAGCTTTGAAGAGACTCCCGTGTGGGGCAGTTTAGAAATGTAGAATTAGAAATCAAGCTTGTAATGGTAAATGTACTTAAATATAAAAAGACTGAAGAGCCTGAAATAAACTAGTGAATGGCTTCAGATTGACAGATTTACAAGTGCAAACCGGTAGATTTCCATTTCTCTATCAGAACTTGCAAAGGCTGTTCCTGTTAGTACTGATTTTGATATCAGATGCCAGGCTGTTGGGATCAATATTTGTTTTCGCTCCCAGTGAGTTTTTTTCTGTTACTTTTAGCATGCCACTACAAAAAACTTTTACTGAGTAGATCTAACTGCTAATCACTTACTCAGAGCTGAAAACCCGTTATGAATCATTCTGTGGGTATTAATAGACAATGAGTTCTTTCACATCTTCTGGTTTAATTCTTTCTCTCTAGATAATATCCCTTATTTCAATTACAGTGTTTATCTCTTGAAGACAACTAACCCTCCCTCTAATTGCATTATTCCTAGAAACACCTTGCTGGTTTTTTCCTTCGTACTTTACAGCTCGATATGAAAAGCAGCATCTTTAAATCTTTGCTACTTCTTGGGCGACAATACTGAAGAAGGAAAATGATGCCGCCCAGACCACAATTTGATGTCCACATCAACCTGACCTCTGACAGATGTGGCAGACCCATTTTAACTCCTCTGCAGAGCGTTCAAGCTGCCGCATTGAACTTCCCGAGGGCAGGTGCTGAATTTGAGTGGTGGAGTAGCAAACTCCAGATGAAGCGCAGAAATACCCTAAAATGAGGCAGTTCAACCACCCAACCGCAGCGTGGGTGGGTCTCCAGAGAAAAGCACATCTGAGGACTCTGCCTAGAGACAGGAGAAGTTCAAGCTGCAGGATAAGATCCAAACCAGACACTTCATGAGGACAGACCTGCTTTCAACCAGCTAGCCTACAAATACCAACATCAGGGTTGTGCTTTGCAAGCCCTCCATTATGTTCATATGTCTAGGAATAAAGGAAGACTTTTTTTTTTTTTTTTTTTTTTTTCCCCCATGTGTCCAGCACTGGAATGGGCCCATTTACATGAGTTTGCTCTTAAAGAGAAGGTCTCCTTCACCAGCCGCGTTCTCATGGAAAGCAACCCACTGCCATTTGCTCAGAAGCATCAACTGCATTGAGGTTCCTCCAGGACTTCCCTTCTTGTGTCAAGTAGGAGCAGTGCTGGGCACAGGCAAAAGCATAGCTCTGCCCTAGGGAGAGCTTTGCCAGGGAAATTTAGGGGAAAGGAGTGGTTACCTCTGCTCGCCACCAACCACCAGCCATTCTTCAGCTTGTTTGCCTGATAAAACAAAGCTTTTCAGAAAATACCAGATAGTTTATCAGTTATTCAGCCCTATACTAAACAAGAAAAAAGAATTGTGATGTCCTTTCTGTTTAGATAGCTGGTACTTGTTTCATGTTTTCTTTTCCTTTGGAAACAAACATCTCCCCACTCCTCCTTCTCTAAATTACCTTAGGGCTTGCCTGATTTTTTGGTGATTTTCCAGTTGTTATTGCTTCACTAGCCAGATCTCATCCAAAAAGTGCTCTTATTAGAGCCTGAGTTCACTCAGAGTTGCCATAAATGTAAATCTCAGTTTACAAAACCCAGCATCTTCTGCCTTTACAAAGTATTTGTTATCTGATATACTGATTTACCTTCTTTCATGTAATTTTTGTAACATCAGTTACACTTACTGTACTCACAGATTATTTGCTTAAATGTAAGATTTATGTTACATTAAAAAAAAAAAGAAAGAATCATATATAGCAAACGTTAGTAGCAAAAGGAACTGGTTGGGGAGAGCTCAATGTGGCCCTGCACCTTTGAAAAGATTGTAGCTGGTTACTTGAGCTACTTAAATTAATAAAGTAAAAATAAGAGATCAGTGAGAAGAAAAGGTGAAATCTGGTGAAGCATGGATGGATATTGATTTTAAAAGAGCTTTTATTCCACAGTTAGTAACCTCTTATTTGTCTTCTCCCTCTTCCTGAAGTGTATTTACTGCTATACATGGTCTTTCCTCAAGCGTCACAGAGAAGCAATACACGTCTGACTGAGATAATAAAGGATATGAGAGTAATAAAAAGGTCTTGTCTAAAGAGAAATTAGTGTGCTTGAAAATACAGGGTCAAATTCCCCTATTAATTTCAGCAGTGAAGCTTTATTGAAAATCAGTGGGGATACAGTTACAAAACAGAAGAAAATGTGCCCTTAAAAGCTGTCTGTGGTCTGTGTGGTGTATAATTAGTGGACCTGCTTCTCGTTCAAATCCAATCACTTATTTTCTAAAATGAAGCAAATTATTGAGACCCATAGTGCTATAGCAGTAATGCCTGCCTGTAACAATACAACACATAATATATTTATGCATAGAATCATGGAATCATAGAATAGTTGGGTTGGAAGGGAAAGGGACACCTCCCACCAGCCCAGGTTGCTCCAAGCCCCGTCCAACCTGGCCTTGAACCCCTCCAGGGATGGGGCAGCCACAGCTTCTCTGGGCAACCTGGGCCAGGGGCTCACCACCCTCACAGCCAAGAATTTCTTCACAATATCTCATCTAAATCTCCCCTTTTTTAGTTTAAAACCCTTCCCCCTCGTCCCATGGCTCCCCTCCCTGATCCAGAGTCCCTCCCCACCTTTTCTGGAGCCCCTTGAGGGACTGGCAGGGGCTGGAAGGTCTCCCCGGAGCCTTCTCTTCTCCAGGCTGAACCCCCCCAGCTCTCTCAGCCTGTCCCCACAGCAGAGGGGCTCCACCCCTCTGATTATTTTATTTTTATTAGTAGTAGTATCCCCAAAACTGTTTTCCAAACCATCAAAGTACATATGCAAATCAAAGTGAGACATCCTACTTAGATAGAACAATATGATAAGATCAAATTAAAGTAGTAGCATACTTTCCTTATGAGGGCAGGAACATCCTGTTTGGAAAAAGGCTCATGAAAGTTCAAGACAGAAAATTTTAGAATAATGTGTAATTGAGCTAGTGTCTTTCTGAGGTCATGAGTTCATTTTTGCATTTACACTGAGGAATGATGTTTCAGACCTTTCACATTTTTACAATGTACTATAATGGTTTTGAGTATAATAAAACAATAGAGATTAATATTAATATATTTAAATTAAGGCAGTGACTACAAGTTTTCATCATGTATGTAAAGATCAATATGGCATATGATATAATAAAGCATCATAAATAAATTTATATTTAAAATGCTTTTATTTAAATATAGCAACATGGTAATATTTTCTGTATATCTGCAGTCCAGGGGAAGCTGTGAGTAGAGTCACCATGAGTAAAAGCCTTCAGGGGGAAAACACTAAAAAAAAAAAAAAAGTATGTACCTCTTATGCAGAGCAAAACAGAAAGAGGGAAAATAATTTGCAGAGGCTCTTGAAAAATATCATCACCTGTGTTAAGTAACTAGATACAAACATACACTTACCTAATTTCTGCTTATCTGGTACCTTGCAGCTACAGCAGGAGCATTACTTTCTTTAGCAACTGCAGATAAAATTAGCATCCCACCCAGAGTAATAAACAATCTGGAAAAGAAACAAAACATGATTTATCGTTATGTTTTGTTTTGCTTAATTCAGCTATATTTTGGCTCCTGTTAGGGCAACATCCAGTCTCACCGACCTAGGGACAGTGCCAGAAGCAGTGACCTGGCCAAGTCGGCTCAGTTGGCTCAGGCACCCCCTGGCCAAGCAGCTGCCATACTCACATCCACCTTTCATCATTAGCTTGGGACCTGGCAGAAACACTATTTAAAAAAAAAAAAAAAAAAAAAAAGCACTTTCCTGTAACGGATTCTTGGATGTAGAGCTCCACATCCTGATAAGAGCATTTTGGAGACTTTCCTGGGTGTTTTGCACTCAGAAAATTCCCGTGTGTGTCTGTGCTATGTTGCATGCACTCGGTATATGGTATTAAGAAAAAAAAAAAAAAAAAAGAAAAAAAAAGGCACAGAAAAAAAAAAAGCTAAACTCACCTCTCTGTTTTTCTAGGCTACTTCATAAGAAATGAACAAATGCTACATTGCCCAAGTTAGATGTGGGCACCAAAATACCTGTGGGTTTGTGTAAGCAGAAAATAGATTGGACTTGTCATTACTTCCTTTAGAAAAGAGATACAATACCTACAGAAAATGAATTATTGAAATGTTTTAATTTCAACAAATAGAAACAAAAACCTGAAACCTTTTAAAATGAAAATGAAGAGCATTATTTTTGATGCAATTACAATAAAGTTAGTAGAAAGATACAGTAAGTTCATATTTTATTACTGCAGTAAAGGACGTACAGACATCCTATAAGAGCCAGCAAGACTCAAAATTAAAGGTATATGAAAGTACAATACGTGAAACAGGCACCAAGTCATTAAAACATAGGAAGCAGAAGATGAAAAGGAGCATGCGTTCCATTCTTAAACAAGCATCAGTTATAAATAACTGCTCTCCAAACGCAAATGTTTCTGAATCAAAGAAAGAAAGAAAAAAAAAAAGAAAAGAAAAGCAAAGGTCTAACTGCCATGTAAACTCATTTTAAATGTCATGTCTTATTAGAACCCAATAAGTGGAATGTCTGTTTTCCCCCTTTGGTTGAGCCATCAAATTTGTCAAAATTTTATGATAATTCATTCCATCATTCCTCAGACATTTAAATGACAGACAGTCCTTGGGAAAAAAAATCCCTGTAATCCTACTCTTCATGTTAAACTGCCTCTAGAGAGGTTTTTAAAATATACCACACCATGGTAGGAGCAGAGCCCTAAACTTCTCAATTCCACTTATGATTTGCTGCCTTTTTGGAAAATGACAATAAATTGGCTCTCTACTATTCTTGACCTCTTGACTTCTGAACCATGGCTGTCCATGCCTTAACTTTGCTTGTTTAAGTCAGCAGCTATCGCATCACTCTGATCCTCTCCCAGAGGGTCTGGAGATTTAAGTTTCCTGAACGGTTAAGCTCCCCCTCTAGTGTTCACTGCTCATCACATTATTCCTCCAAGAAGAAGGGGAGAGACATATCACTTTATAACTTCTCACACAGACGGTTTCTACTCTTTTATAGCTTAAGCGTATAATGGCAGTGGCAAGAAGATTAAAAGGTAAATAGAGCCCTTTAAGTGTGTTTTTATTTGGCTTCTTTCAGCTAGCTTTGTAAGAACAAACGGAAAATAACAATGAGGATGCTAATTTGAAATTAGTGCAAAACAATGCCTGGTCTTTCAAAAATATTTAGTGGCATGTGGAGTGCCTGAAACAGCACTTAGGAGGCAAACAACAGTATAGCATTATCCCTGGGAAAGCATCAATTTGTACATAGGTAAGTTAATAACTGAAACCAAGGCGCGAGAATTCTTCATTTAAGTGCTGATTACTAATCAAATTGGGGCAGGGGTTTCTCACATATCTCTTTCCTAACTAAGTCTTGCTAGTGACCTGCAAAAGACATCCTTTATTGCTTGAAGGTCAGTATATTCATATAAACGCATGCTCATTGATGATTTGGATTTACTTTAATGAAACGAAATCTAAATGAAAATCAGTTAGTCGTAATAATCAAAATCTGGGAGCTTGAAAGGTTAAAAGTTCAGTCTCTTTGTTAAACGCAGCCTTGGACCCTCAGCCAGGCACAACCCAGAACTTATTCTACTGTGGAGACACGGGAAAAATAAACCTTGGCACTTCCGATGAGGGTACATCAGCATGTCATCTGCAAATCTAGATTTATTTTATTTTTAAATGCACAGTGTTTGAATTAAACTGATGAATGTAAAAGCAGCCCTCCCCTTCAAGTCCCCCCTGCAAATCCCACACATAAAAATTGCCCTTCATACAATACCATTAAAAATTCAAAGCACAGATGCTGATCTGCAACAGAAAATCTTTTGTTATCTATTAGTGCAGATAATTTTTTTTAGCTGGTATCTACCTGTGATTCATTTAAGCAACACTTCTCTTTATACAGTAGCAACTGTTTAATGATACAGGAATTAAAAAAAGGAAAGTTAGACAGATGTCGTGCTAAAAATTACTGGGTTTGTTTTTGATATTAAAACACCAGCAAAATTCTGGCGGAGCAATTGCTACTGTTCTAATGATTCTCTTGCAAAAGAAATCCTCTGGAAAATTATGTTGATTGTGCCAAAATTTTGTTTCAAAAGAATAAAAGAAATCATGCCCTGTTTGATAACTTCTGTATGGCCTACTTAACTTTTGCCTTTTCAATGTGACTTTCCTTCTTTTTGTTTCTTAATGTTAAATATTGCAGCATGTAAAAATTGAAGTAAAAATGTAAAACATATCTGAACAAAATCAGTCGTTTTAATGGATTAAGTATTATTTTTTCCTCACTTTATTCTTTAACAATATCACTATCAGGATTTTTCATTCCAAGTCACATTGAAAGCTTTTAACTCCCTACTGCAGCGGACAATTCTGCCCTCCGCATGCTTCTGTGACGTATACACATTAGCAAAATTCTTGTACTTAAAATAAAGAGGTGTTTCAGAAAATACAATTGGGGATTTTGCAAGCTTCTGAAAGTTGTTTATTCTGCTAGTGCTGCAGCAGAGCTCTGTAATCAGAACACATTTAGACTGGTCAGAGCAGTGAGTTGCAAGTATGTGTGGATTATATCTGTGCTGGGGAATTTCTAGCTGAAGTCGACAGAACTATTGAAATTCAGCTTAGTGCAAGCTCTTTACAAAAGTGCAATTTCTAAAGTTCTATAGAAATAAGCTGTATAAGTGCAAAGGTAGGGCATGGATTGATTATTTTGGAAGAAAGCGACAGCTAAATATGAAACTATGAATCACCATCTTTAATACCATTTATCCTGGGTACAGGGCACCGTTGGACAGAGAGCTGAAATATCATGAACGCTGACTAATGAGGACATTAAATCATGCATAAAGCAAAGACTGATATCTTCCTTACGTTTAGACCACCTTGTATGCGAAGGCAAGTACCTAAATAACACGCGCTTCAGTTCCTCGGCACTACAGTGGTGGTACCCATCCTGTTCTGCTGTCCTCCAGAGAACGTCCTGGAGAATAACACATCATGGAGGCTGAGAAGAAGGTTGGCTGGTGTCAGCTTGGCTGGTACCCCCAGAAAAGGGCAGATGATGAGCTATGTCGCAATAGGACTGGCCTGATTCTCAGCGCAAGGAAACAAGTCAGATGAGAAACCCAGCCCGAGGCAGGAAGTAAATAGAGCTCAAATTGTAACTCGGAATCTTAATCAGTTTCTAAAAGGTTCCTCTGGCAAGAAATGCTGTGTGAAGAGGAGCAGGGTGCAGAGAAGCTTTTCAGGAAGAAGTAGGCAGAAAGAGAGGAAATAAAGACACAGCTATGCTATCCACCACACAAACTTCCTCATGTGGAGGAGTCAGCATAGAGGAACGGACACAGAATTTAACTGAAGGCTTTTGCTCCTGAATTCTGGTTCCTTCAACAGTAAAAGGCAAAATAAAGAGATGTAAGGATTGTTTCAGACATCTAAGACTAAAAGATGGCATATACTCCAAAATATATATTAAAAAAAGGTATTGACTGGTAGTGTAGACATAAAGTGAATAAGAAAAAGGTTAAAAATAAAGAAGGAAAAAGGAATTTTCTCTATCATTGTCCTGGACAATCAAAATGGTTCAAAAAAAAAAAAAAAAAAACCCAATAGAATAACATAGATAACAATAGAACCGATAAGGAGTTCTTCATGTTTTATTAATTGATTGCACTTACTGTTACAGGAAATTATGCCCTAAATATGTCTAAACTGGCAATTTAATGTACTTTTGAATTTAAAAAAACAACACTAAAGGTAATAATAAGGTTAAAATTATAAGTCCTACATGAGATTGATTAGAAGAGCAATTCTTCACTTGGTAATTTACTGTGTTTGCAAGGTATCCCATCTCCTGTGGAAGATACTGGAGCACCATTTGAAACAATATAGACACTGAACATGAATTAAAACTCTGTTTTCTATGCTGTCTCTGTAGCTTTTTAAATAATAATAATAAAAAAAAGTTGATAACATAGACATCTACTTGGAAAAAGCTTGAAATTCACACATCAAACCATTGCCCAAAGAAATCATATGTGAGTGGACAACATTCTCCTCTTTCAGCCAGTAAAACCTGCTAAATCATGGAATCATAGAATCACAGAATGGTTGGAGTTGGAAGGGACCTTAAAGATCATCTAGTTCCAAGCCCCTGCCACCGGCAGAGACACCTCCCACTGACCAGCCTGAGTAAGCTTCAGTTCTCTTGAATTCTTTTAGCCTTTAACACCTGGAATAGATACATGATATAGACATCTGTCTCTCAACCTTATAGGACTATAAGAATGTTAAATCTGCTGTACCCAAAGTTTATATACAAGTTCATTTGTTAACCCAGAAAATATTTCCTTCTTCACTAATTTCTCAAGTGTAGCTTATATAACTGCATTATATCGTTGTAAACTCAGGAATAAAACATCCTGTTGTAACTTCAATTAAATCAGAACTATTTCTGGCTTGTTTATGAGAGTGATGGGACAGAATGCTGATGTTCTCTGAACTCTCTTCCTACCTACTTAAAATATGTTTTAGGATATTGCTTCATTACTATATATCCATCTGTCTTCTACATTTTTTAAATTTAAGACTGCATAACAAAAGCATTTTCTTAATTTCTCTATTTCTTTCCTTGGAGATTATAAGGGAAACTGTTTGATTTGCTGATAGGCTTTTTGTTTGTTTGTTTAATTTGATGAGAGAGTTTATCTATGTGTGTGTTTGTTATATGTGTCCGGGAAGGAATTCTTTCCGGAGAGAAAACTTCTGAGTCTAACTCTGTGGTCAGTTTTGTGTCCTTTCTTATCTCCTGCGAGAGTTCATTCCATAGTTGAGGCTGAGCTTGTGAAGTGGGTAACTTTTTTATTCAGTTCTTAAGCATCCCTCCTGTTAGTCAACAATTGCACTGAACTGCTGCCATGAAAGGTCATGGAAGGAAAGCCAATCTCTCGGATATCAAGGATCAAACCTGTGGAGGGATCTAAGCAGCAGGCCAGGGACCTTGAACCAGGTGCTGCCATCAGTACAAAGCCAGTAGGAACGGCAGAGCACTTAAAGCAGCACTGGCTATTGAGCAAACCGATTGACAGACCTTTTTGGTGGGGCATGTATGTACACACAACCCCCCGCCTCTCACACAGTTACTAGTTGGTGCTTTTTCAGGGTGTGTGTTTTCATCTTAGGTGTAACGAGCAGCAATAATACTGCCTTATATTTTTCTTCCTCTTTAATTTTGTTAGCAAGTAAATGCTGATCAAGCTGATACATATAAGCACTAAAGCTATCCAATTTTCATTAACATGAACATTGTGAGCTGCAAAGAGTGCTATCACTTTAGCAGTTTTTTCTTTGGAAACTCGCCTTTTTTTTTTTTTTTTTCCTGGTGGATCTTATCCACATGATTCTTCAGAGAATCAATCAAAACTCTTTTTCCTAGTGCAAATCAATCAATCAATCAATCATTTTCTCATGCCTGACATTGCCTGTTACGTATTAAAGAATCACAAAGCACCCATTTGGATTTCCTTAACAACATGTTTACCTTCCATTTAACACAAAGAGATTGCAAATATTTTAGAGGACAAATGCACAGACATTCACATTACCAGCATCCATAAACTGTCCCTCCTCTATTATCTGATTTCTGGTATCAGGCCTGCCTTTAAAAGACCCACCTTCTCTACCTTGAAATAGATACTGCTGGCTGGAAAAATTAAACTGCATAGAGGTATCGCATTTTCTATACCTTACAATAATACTACAGTTATTTAGAGAAAGAATTCCCCAGACTCCAGTCATTTACTATCAGATTCAAGCTGTAACTCTGATGGGTAGTGTAGTAGGGACAGTTTTCAAGTAATTGCCTTCTCTTCTTTTTTTGCACCATTGAAAGGACAAATAGCTCTTTCTGCTTTGCAAGGGTGCCTGACACCCAGAGGAAGATGATGGAGAGGAAATGGTTGATGAACCCCCTACTGACCCTTCTCCCCCGTGTTTGGGTTTGGCTGGTGAATTGAAGGGAACGGTATAGCCTCTGGTTCTGACTGACTTATTCTGGGCTCGGCTCTGACTCTGTTCATTAAGAAGGGCTAAATCTGTCATTTTTCTAAAACTAAATGATATATCACTAGTTTTAATGGTCTATATACAGCTAAGGCCTATTATTTTCATGTTAGAGACCGGCAAAGAAAGTGTAAGATTTAGCACTTCTCTCTAATTCCTTATGCAATCTCCTGCTTGTGAAAGAAGTAGCAGGTACACACCATTTGAAAACCTAAGTATCTCCAAAAGTAGTTCTGGTTGTACATGCGTATAGCATTACTCCAAAATGCTAAAGGACAAAATTTCCCCATGGCATATGTTCCTAACTCAAATATACTGTAATTTGGAGAGAATTTTGAGGAATGATTTTGTTCCATGAATGGATGCAATTGCTCAGTGGACCTTCCTGTTGTTGTTGTTGTGACCTTTCTGTTACCTGTCCCTCTACAGAGTTAATAGATAAGGCTGAGAAAAATACGGATACTGAGTTTTTGCCAACTACCACATACTGAAGAAATTACCTGTTAGGTTTTTTTTCTGCATTTCTTTTATATTTAGAAAGCATATTTTGGGTCTGTGAAAAGCGCTGGATTGACAGCCACTGAAACCTGTTCAGGAGCACAGGCAGTAGAAATTAAAGTTTCTTTACATCACTTTTTTGGATGGGTTTTAATCTTTCTCAAGATGAGACACCCCTGAGTTGAAAACAGAAGAGCATCCTCTACATCCATTCAGTACTTCAGCCTTCTCTGCAAGGTGACAGTAACTTTACTGGTTATTTTGAAAAACACACTGCTAACTAACTAGTGTGTTAATAATATGATTATGGATTATGGTTAATTATTGATTATGGATCATCCAGTAACAAAGAGTTATGACTTTTAGTCGACTAAATAAGGTAGCTGTGCTTTAACATTAAGTTTAAATGTGTCTTTACTGAATATACTGAATGTGTCCAATATGATCGAAATGGATCAGATTTTAGCTTAAATCTTATGGCTCCTGATTCTCAGAGGCAAGTGATGAATGTACAGTACAACTCATTTATGAGTGCGAGTTAAAGTATCATTAAGTTGATCTGATGTTTTTTCTGATATTGGACAGATTTGTCCTTTATTTGGAGAAAGCTACAGCACTCTAAGTGCACCTCGATATTATATCTGCTACAAAGAGGCCAGCTGGAGTCTGGACAATGCAAAGAAGCCCTCACAACTTTTGCTCAATCATTCTTGTATTCCAAGTACAGGACTTGTAGATGGTGGCAGATGTAATAGTGTATGTGAGTACAGTGTGTTTTTCCTGGGGTTAGATACATTGATTTCGTCAATATTGGAGAGGAAAAAAAAAAATCCAGAATTATTGAATACAGTGGTTCTAATTTTTATGTTCTATTATGTAGGAATGATTAAAGTGCATAGAGTAGAAATGCACAAAGAGATTTTTTTTAAGCTTGTCCAGTGCCCAATATTCTTCAGACTTCTTGGTAATAAAGATACGAACAAAACTTAAGTAATTCTCAGTATGCTACTAACATCCTGAGTTCTTGAGAACAGTTCAGTTTCCCAAGAAGTAATAGTATTATTCATCCTTTCTTACGCAGCTGTGTTTATGATGAAATAAGGGAAGCCGTGTCCCCATAGCCAAAGATCAATATGGCAAACGTGGAGATCTTCAAGACCTGTAATAAAAATCCTGAAAAAATACCTGTTTTTCTGTTGAGAAGGCAGGAAAGGCAACTGTTTTGTTTACCTAAGTCTGTGCAAGTTTTTATGAATTTATCTCACAAGACTGTTAGAATATTCAAATACCAGAAAATAGCTGGTATTTGAATACTCTAACCATATACCAAATATATAACCAAATACCATTCAAATACATGGCCTCATGCAGTGTGAGACAAAATGAAGACACTCTAGTGATGCCTCAAAATTAACGATGTTTTACAATGACACTCAAAATACTTTAGCCCTTATCACCACAATACTCACCATCATATCAAGGAGGAGTCTGGATCTGCCATTAGTGCCAAAAATACTTCACAGGGCAGAAGAACAGGGAAACAGTGTCTCTTGACTGTTATCTTCCTATGTCCTCTGCATCTTTCCAGATTTTTGATTATTTTCATTCTACATAACAGTAGTACATGCTGCATGGCCTTGCATAGTAGATAAATTTTAAAATTTAAAGTTAGACAGAACACTGAAATAAACTGTAATGGGTTTTCTGACTTTGACAGCTAATCCTTAAAAAAAAAATGACCTCCTGAAAAACTCACACCACCCATTTTATTCTTGTGACCACGAAAATTTTCACAACAGCATTTTAACAGACGCAATGTTGGGTTGGGCTGCTCTAAAAAATGAGACAATGTCCTGCAGGCAATATTTTAATTTGATTGGATCCATGCTGATTTTCACCAGATGTAGTCTGTCCCACCTAGGTTTTAAAAAGACTTAGCACCCTGTATTATAAAGTAACACAAAACTACCTGTGATTCTCATGTGCACAGACAGTTTGGAAAAAGCAGACCAGAATCAGTCTGCATTGAATCATCCTTAGTCACAGCAAGACACTGATCGCTGAGAGCATGACATTACTGGACTGCACTTGTATGGAAGAGACACACTAATACAAGCAAATGGCATGAAACGGCAGAGGCGCTTTGCTCTGATTCATCATCTCAAGGCTCTACTCAACAGTCAGAGAGCTTAGACCATATAGGGGACAGGATATTCTCCTATAACGAGTTTTAAAGTGGAGCATAGGAGGCACCAGTCTTTCCCCAAAATGTAGCCACCATAGCCCTTTCTCAGGGCGCTTGACATCCTGAAGGCTGGACAGCCTTTTTCTGCTGGCAGAAAGTTGAGAAGATAGTGGAGCATCTTCCAAGACCTTGAAGGTATGAGATGGTAATCATGCCGCCCATCTACACTACAAGATCTTCCTGGCCTTAAGACTAATTCTCATGAAGACTTTAAGGCTACTGTTTTTGCAAGCTTTTGCTTGCCGTCCATATTTTCAGAAGGAGCTGTTCATAGTGGGCATCTTGGTTTTGAGTCACCGAATTGAAACACTTTAAGTCTGTTTTTAAAAGTTCACAACTTCCGCAAAAGTCAAGCTGTGGCTGCCAGTGTCTTTTACAAACAGGCCTAAGAAGGGACAAATTGGACGTTCAAAATCCATGTGGCATTTGGCCCTCAGGATATGAATGTTTTGAAGAAAATCTTGTCAAGACGTTTGGCTCCTGTATTATTTCTTCCACCCAATTTCAGAACAATACAAAACTACCACTGTTAACACTAGCTTCTTTGTGATTTTTTCCACTTGTCCACTTTGAAAAACTGAAGACAGACAACTTGACTTATGAGACACACCAGAAATTATGGAAAAAATTGGGAAATGATAACTCCTGACACTCAATATTACATCTACTAGCTGCCTCCATCAACTTGGAATTGTGTTTTGTCTACTATAACTTCAAAAAATTAAAACCAAACTGCTAAAATGTCTGCTACAGTTTAGCACTGAAACCATCTGCGAGCCCTCATTTATCCGTTATTGTACCCCAACCACACACAGCATTTGCATGTGTGTCTGTGTCTAGCCTCTCTTCTATGAAGAATATATGGTTGAAGTTTTGCCCCCACTGAAGCCTAGGCCCTGATACTAGGACCAAGCACCTCCCAGAAGAATAGCAAGAATACATTCAGATAGGATGAATTAAGAGAAGAGTAAGAAGAAAGATGGAATAACAATGACGCCATTTTCAAAGCAAGGTATGCTTGACAGTTTTTGCAGTAAGCAAATGACTTTGTTTTCTTTCTAAGAGTTTTGTGGAAAGACCAATAAGATAGTGCAGATAATGTTGGATCACACTTGAGAAGTAAGGCTACCCTCCCCACCATGCTCATTCACTTGCTGATTAGGAAATCTAAAAGAGCAGAAAGTTTATGTGGTAAGAAACAAGCAGGCACATTATCTTCTATAATAGCACACCAGATGAATATTGTTTTCTTGAATTGCTCACTAAACTGTGAGGGTCACAACTGCTCTTCCTATTCAATACTGATGATTACACTAAAAAGACCACAAATGAAGAACACTGCTGGCTTCTAAACTTAGGGGGTGGGGATGACTTTAATTTGATGTGTCTTTAAAAATGTGCTGGGAAAACTAGTATTTTCTTTTAATTGTTAGAAGGTGACTTCAATGAACTCTTTGGACCATTTACCGCCTTAATATTCCTCAAAATGCCTTTTGGTTATTCCACTATGTGCTTTGTGTATTATGCTGCTGAGATTCTTCACTTGGATATTGTTAATACGCTGAAAATTACTCCAAAAAGTGTCATAAAGGGAAAAATTCATAAATATAGAGTCTATTCTGAAGTCAACATAAGTGAAAAACCAGTAACTTGAAATAAATAGAATTGCACAAGAAACATGGATGTAAGATATGGGTGAATCTTAAGGTCAATTTATGTTTAAATTAGAATCAAATAACCATTAAAATCATTTACAGAAGACATCTGGGCATTGAAACTGGATTGCATAAGAAAATTGTTCTCCTTTTCTTGGACTCAGCATTAATACCGTTGCTGTTCCTAAATTACTTCTGAAGATTGCCTTTTGTATTGTAATGGAATTGTTGTGCAAATATGGCTTACTACATAAAATTAGAGCTGTTATACTGTCCCTTATGGTTTTGTGCTAATCTATAAGGAGTTTACTACGTCCACACAAGTCATAGCAGATTCTGCCCTCTGGTGCCCCATGCTCCGTTCTGCTATTGCTTTACTCCATGCAGGATGGCACCAAGAATAAATTCAGCTTCTGCGATTGAAAGGGAAATATATATGTGTGCACGTCATATATGCATCTTAAATTTAAAAAGAAAAAAATCAGAGAATGCTGGTCAATGTGTTTTTAAAAGGAGATCTTTACTATGCAGAATGCTATTTGAGGGTGGCCCAAAAGGACATCCAGAAACAGATACTCAGTCTGTACATACATCCAGTAAAACTACTAGAAGGCATGCAAAAAATAATTTTCTAAAAGAAATCCCAGGGATGGGAGAACAGGGGCCTTACAATAATCATTACTGTTTTTCAGGAATGGAGATTTGTTCCTATCCTTATCAGTAAAACAAATTTAAAATAAACTGGTTTTGTTCACTGTATCTATTATTATAGAAGAAGATGTCAACTGAAATCACCAGATTAAGGAAAAAAAAAAGTACTAAGATGCTTAAAGTGTGAAAATCCTGGCATTCAGCAAGATCCGAACTGTTTTTTAAATTTGTTATTATTCAATATGATGAAGTATTTTATCAGGATCTACATAAACAGAACCTGATGGATACTGCTTGTCAGACTGAATTATTAAACTTTTAGCAGGAGGGAAAAAAGAAAACTGATGGATATTTCCACATTTTCTGCTTGTGATCAAAACCAGTATGTTTTGTGTATTTAAAATTAACATTACAAGAACAGCAGTTCAGCTGTACAGACTTGTCTGTTCGTACATGACTGGAAAAAAAATATCCCATTTAAAATGACACTTTAGTGTTGAATTACAGCCATTTCGGTGTGACTACTATGCAATCTTATTCTGTTTATCAGTGTAAAATGTTTTTCTAGCTTATCAAAAATCATATTTTCCTTTTTCTGGTTCATTTATCAACAGAAATAACAGATAAGCCAAACTGAAAACAAAATCTGTGTCCACTGGTTGAACGTTAGAAAATGGTGCTTTCTTTTTATAGGAAGAAATCACCTGCATATACTTTCATTGTCCTTAATTTGCAGTTTATGCATTATCCATATATGCAACCACTTCCGCAAAAATATGAACCTCCACCAGTGTCTATATTAAACCAAAATAACATATAAGGAAGTATGTTACAACACACATCACCATTAAATATTACGATCCACATGTTCAACAGCTGGCAGTTTTGGAATGACAGGAACATTGGAAACCAACCAAAGATAGGAGTGATGTTCCAATATGTTTTTTGTCAATCGATACATCATCATGTTTGAAACTTTATACTAATCTCCTTAAGTTTCCTGTAGAACAACAACATACATATATAATCACTTTTGTCTGTACCAACATGAAGCAATAATATGTTAAACTCCTATTCATCCAGAGAGAGCCAGAGTCAATAAAAAGTCCTCATTTCGGCAGAAGCAGGAGCGGAAACAAAAGGATTTAATGAAATGATCTGTTTACAAAATGCTAAGTGAGGGTTCTCTCGGAAAACTGCATTAAATCCAATTCTGTTTTTTAATGTGGCTTGGAAAGCTGTCTCCCAAAGCTCTGTCTTGTCTTTGCAAATGCAGCAATATGACTTTTCAAAAAAACCCACCAAAACAAAACCTGAAGAAAAATACATTCAACTGTCCCCCCTCCCCCCCCGCCCAACTTTGCTATGGCTCTCTAAATAGCCCAGAAGAGATAAATCAAAGCCTGAACTGTAACCTTACACTTATATACTTGTTAAATGACTTTTTTACAGTCTGTTATTGCTAGAAATTGGATTGCTTTTAAACTAATGTTGTCTGGCGGGCAAAAGTGAGTGAAACCGCAAAGCCTGGAGGAACACTAATTACTTGTTTTAATTAGCAGCAACTTTCACTAGAGTATAATCTCCCTACAGGCCACTTTTCCGTAGGTGTGGGGGAAAAAAAAAAAAAAGAAAGATGTCGAAACACACCAATAATCTCTTATTTGCCCCTAAATGAGAGCTGCGCTCTTATTCCAGCGCAGGCGGAGGGTTTAGCAGGAGCTGCTGCCCCGGGGGGAGCGGGGCCTACAACGCGGGCTGCTCCGCTCCGAGATCTTTAGCAATCACTCCCACAATGCAGCCCCTTATTTTATGCTGCTACATCATAAAAGTGCTCCTTTTGTTACATTTCCCCCCCCTCTAAAGGGCCTTAATCCCTTTCTTTTCAGGCTGGCCTGCGGTGAATTCCTCAGAGACATCCCACTCGCCACAAGGGCTGCAGTGGCCCACTCGGGAAGCGCCGGCGAAGCTTTTAGCCTTTATTTTTTTATTTTTTTTTAATTTTCCCTGCCGCCGCTATCCGGAGAACATTAAATCGCACTTTTCATTCCCCTCGCCATAGGGGGAGCCCCCTTAATGATGAGAGAGCAAGAGAAATTCCTTCACTCCCGCCTATGACACCATTTTGCTGCCGAGAGGCGTCTCCCTGGGCCGGAAATCAAACATGGCTTCCAGCAGGTGGACAGTGCGGAAGGTCATGGGCTGAGAAACGGGGAGGCTACGGGGAACTCGGCTTCCCACAGCAAATTAAGTCATCTGTGAAACCTTTTTCATTTACCAGGGACTGGATTTATGACCGCTTTTAAGGCCCGAAAAGAGCTTGAATATAGATGTTCCTCATCGAGAGTACATGGGCCTGCGAGGCTGTGTGGCTGACCCAGGCTGTTATTGTTTTTGTTAATAACAGGTGACGTAAATTTCAAGGCCAAAGGAAAGAAAGGGTACTTCTGTTTTGATTATTGCTTAAAAAAGGGCTAGGAAAAATACTAATATCTTAGTTAAACATTGTCTGGAGCCCACTGCAAATGTAAACAATTTCTGGACATATAGAAACCAATATAACAGTCCTTTTCATTTTATTAATTTGGGAAAAAAAATAATTAAGGAGAATGTTCCCATTACTGATTTGGGTTACTTTACCTCAAGCAGACTAAGCTTCTCAAAGGAATATGAGACCTTCAGAACATGAATTTGGGTTTTCCTAAACTGTAGAGCTACGCCAGCTTTTGTCCCATGTCAAACATACCTTTGAAATCTGGACTTTTTCATCTATGGCTTACTTTCCCTCTTAAAACTGATGCAGAAACTTTACATACAACAACAGGATAAATATTTCCCAATTAGATATTAATATTTATGTGCCAACCCTTGCTAACTGGAATTTGAGAAGGACAACGTAGAAAAATGTTCTCCAATTGTGAACATACCTTTGTGTGTATATATGCATACATATATATATACATACACACATATTTGTACACATACATGCATGCTTTTGGGACATTCCAGAAATCAGTCTAAAATGGAATATTTATTGATACACATCATGACATGTATCTGTCGGTGGAGCAGAGAGAGGAGGGGAAGACTCTATTTCCTGAAACGCAGGTTACAGATGTTGGAGTGACAGCTGCCACCTTCTGATCAAAGTATTCATATTACGGTTTTAATTAATCTGATGCAATGATACGGAGGAAAAAAAAAGAAAAAAAAAAAAGAAGAGGTTTTAACTCCTGCTTTTTGCTTGTTTTGGATTCTGCCTTACAAAGTTGCAAAGTTGTACTTTAACCTCTTTATGTGAAAATGTTTTGCAGCATTGTCCTTTTGTTACATTTTGTCACGTATAGGCAGGATTGTCACATTTCATAATATATTTCAAAAAGCACTTTGTAGTGTACTTCAGACATGAAAGTAAATAGTGGGTTTTGTAGAACAAAAAAGACCCTCCATGCCCAGAAGCAAAAATCCCTGCAAGCAAGTAAAAAAAAAAAAAAAAAAAAAAAAAAATAATAATAAAAATCACAAGGGCAAAAAGCAGAAAGCACCAAGGAAAACTCTGGACAGTATCACACAATGGATCCTTATTTGTGGCATCTTTTCCTAAGAAGGAGAAGCGTCGTTCCTCAATAAATAACCTTTTTATTAGGTAGAAACCTTAAGTAGAAAGATATTCGCTGAGCAAATTAAAGCAGCTCTTGCCATCGTGCATCCGCAGGACCAGCCTGCGTCCTCAGCGAGGGATGAGAGGCAGTGGTGGGTAATAAGGAATGGAGAATTATAAGCGCTGCCAAAAAAAAAAAAAAAAAAATTAAATAATAAAAATCGGATTTCTTTGCACCCACTCCTTGGAGGACTGGGGCCGGGACGTTTTGGTTTTTTTTTTTTTTTTTCTCTTTTTTTTTTGGTTGGGTTGTGCTGTATTTTTTTCTCTCTCTCTCTCTCTTTTTTTTTTTTTTTTTTTTTTTTTTTTTTTTACCACGGTAGAGCATGTGCTGGATTTCATTTTCTCTTTTCTCTGCCTGCCTGCGCTGGCTCTAGCGAGCTGGTTGCCTGCAAGACCGAGACTGAGGGAAAGAGAGATTTGAATGAAAAAAGTAAACATTACCAACAAAGACTATAATTGAAAGGGGCTTTGTGAACAAGGGGTGTTGTCGGAGAGCAGAATGGGCGAGGGTGGGGCTGCCTGGGGCTCTTTGTCTCGGCGCACACTGGAGCTGCCTGTAGTGCTGCATTGTACTAGGCAGGAATTTACCATCTCACAAGCAGGCTAATAGCTACCTCCACAAACAAATCGAACTATAAAGCTTAAATATTTATAGCTATTTATGACTCCATTTTAATAATTAGTGGCCACCTCCACTTTCGAGGCCTACTTTTTTTCTTTTTTTTCTTTTTTTTCTTTTTTTTTTTTTACTTTTTTTTTCTCTCTTTTTTTTTTTTTTTTTTTTTTTTTTATGGACTATACTAATTGCTTGTTAGGCTGCAGAACACCACTTCTGAAGCTGCTCTGTGGATGCTCTGCCACCCAGAAATGACTGAAGAAAAATAGCTCTACAACAGTTATTTGTAGTATTTACAATCCAGCAATGATTTAGAACCACAGTTTCAGATTCCCTGCTTGGACAGTTAGAAATCTTTTCGGTTTTTGTTTAGGTTTCCCGCAAAAATTATTTCTGTCATAAATTCAGTGTCACCTGATGTGCGCAGAATAGAAGCAGGGAAAATACAAATGGAAAAGAGAAAGAAAAAGAAAAGTGAGGCTTAGAGTGCAGATGATTCCTGCTTACTAACTCCTTTGCCTGTGTTTGAAGCAGTTTGTGCAAAGAAGTACAGCTGAACCTGGTGCAGAGTGTGTAACCATCCTATCACTAAATGATACTAAATGAGGTTTGGAAATAATGTCAGGAGTAACTTTCATTGCATCATTTTTAATCTAATCTATATACCTACAGGACCTACATGGAGATTTTGATACGGCACATGCCTGTAAAGTTTCCTTTATTGCATAACCTTAAGCTGCTGCTTGAATTCTTCTATTAAATTTCTTTATATTTTTAAGCTATTGCAGGCATATCAATGCAAACAATTAAGCCAATGAAAATTTACAGTATAATAGATAAAGCAAAACACGCACAAAAAAATCTCCTGGAAAAACCTCACTGTACATTTTTAAACTGTTTACCAACTCTGGCTCCCCTGCCACAATGTTTTTCTCTTTGCTCACGTGCCAAGGTACAGTTTTGATTCCTGACTTTCTTATTACTGTGGTGAAGGCAATAATAGTATTTTTGTTAACATGTTTTCTTTTACCGTAATGCCCTCATAACACTGAGGTAAATCTCATAGCTCAAAATCAGTCCTAAAGAAAGTAGGATATTGGTTAAAAGGATGCAGGAAACTTTTCAGTTCATGAAAGTCTTCACTTCTGAACATTTCTTTTTTGTTTGCATCTTTTTTAAGGGTCTCATCTAATACTTGTAGGAAACGGAAAGATCCCAAGTAGCTTCATTGGGATTTGAATAAGTCAATAAATCCTCTCTCTCCTCTCTATGCAGCAGCTACACCTCAAGAAAAGTCGTGGTAACTACCCTGTGAGATCAGACCACAGCCCTGTAGTTGTAAGCAAAATCGCTCAGTGTGGAGCATACAGAGACGTGGATTTGCCGCATAAGCAGCAGGTTCAACATTTTCTTCTCTGTGTTGCGGTGTGCTCAAATGGTCATATGTTTGAAGGGTCAGTCTTTGGAGCGTCCTACACAATGTGGTAAGTGCCAGTTATGTGTGGAATGACATTTTTAATCTGAGAGAGAAATGCGTGTTTTTTTCATAATTTTCATAGAAAAGTGCTAATAACCACTTCCTGCACTTCTATACAAACATTTACACCTACATCTAGTAATGCCTTTATTTCACCCAAAATAAAATGATTGGTTGGTCTGCATTCCACAGTGGTAGCAATGATGTATTTAAATGTTGCTCTCTTACTACTTATCAATGTTGGATACATCCAGAACAATTCTTAATTCTGAGTTTCTGTTGACCTTCTCTTCCCTTAGGAAACTCATGCACAGTTTTTAACTGTCAGTGCAAAATAAGGCACTGAAATAGTGTTTTCATATTTTAACATTTTCCCCTATCCTCAAAATTACTAAACAGAAACTGCAAGAAATACAAAAGCCAACACATGGCAACCAAAAGAAGATATTCCAAACATACTTATAGGTTAAGAGACATTGATAAGGGCTATACTACACATTTGTGTAAAAACACGTGTGATTTCATTAGTTATATTTTGGAAATTAATATCTAGAAATATTCTATTCTAAATGAAAAATAACACAAAAAAAGGGTATAGCCAAATTTGTTTCATAAAGTATGTTCATAGTTAGACAAAGTTATGTAAAGATAAAGAAGAATTTACTGTGTGAAAGTCATAGCCTCTGCTATGCCTGAATTTAGAGAATATGTTGATAACGGTCCATTTTGTACCTAAAATTTAGACAGGTCTACCACTTTTTTTAAAGTGCTTGAACTGTTCCTTATCATTTGAACTGTATCTTATCGGTATGAATTTCAGATTTTTCCTACATATTGCCTATATTTCTTCAAAAGACAGTAAAATAATCATTCTCCACCTGAAGGTTTGTACCATCTGTGATGTCTTTCTCTTAATCTGCCAAAGTTTCTTTCCTGTTACTACCCGTACCTGCAAAATCCAGAGACCAGCAATAGCTAAACTATTCGAGAGAGCGCTGGATCCAATACTTATCAATCATTGGGACAGGCTTTAATTATAAAGTGTTTAAATAAAGTTAGTTGCTGATCAAATCTGTCGTAATGACTGATAGGAATTGTAGTCCACTCACTCACACAGATAGCTATTGGGGTCATTAGGACCCTGGAGGCTACTACCTTGCAAGAGCATAAAATAGAATTCAGGTTGTGAAAGGTAATATCCTTCAGGTTTGCATCTCTCTAATCTGGAGCCTTTGAGAATTAAAAATTACATATTTCATTTACAGTGGCCCTGGAGAAATGATGGCCTCACAAGTCTGTCATGACCTTCAGGCAGTATGAGTACCCTACATATTTGACTTTCCACATTGCAAGGTGAAACAAGAAGATACAACTAACTGCGAGGTTCACAAGCTGGTAGCTGGTGGCTCTCTATGCAAAATTTGGAAATGTTGAGGGCATTAAGAACCACAGGTTCCACCCTTCAAAAGCTAAGCACTGGGAAAACCCTCATCACTGGGAGCAAACATGAAACACACATGAAGAACATATTTTTGGGGATGTGAGGTTCTGAGCTTAGAGGATGAAGAAACCTCTTCTGTTGCAGGTAGTCATTCTGTAACTCTTACCATTGCAAAGAGAAGACAAAATACCCCATTAGCAGTGGAACTAACTGATCATGCTTTCTTAAGGAGTCTGGTAGGTTCTTCTACCACAGTAATTACCCCTGTGCCCCTCCTATTCCCATAGTGAGACGATGACTTTAGGAGTTCATTCTCACCTACCTGTCAGCTTGGCAACGAGAACACCACGGCAGGTTTCAAGCAATAGGAGCATGTATCCACTGTCCTGCAAGTGCATATTGACTGGGCAGCCACGGCCTGATAGCAGTGCTTAACCGATAATCTTGTACTACGGGAATAATTTGTGTTGTCTTCTGTATCCAGTCACTAATGTTCAGGAAACCTGCAGGGATGGAATTATTTTTTAATCTTTTGTGAATGTGTGAAATTTCTCTGAAACCTGTTGAAAGTGGCCAACCGGGCAAAATTACTAAAGGGGAACTAACAGGCAGACAGATGGACGACACAGCCTTATTTGCCTGGAAACCAGGCCATGTCTTCAAATCCCAGCTACTGTTGCTGTAGTTATTTCCTCACATGTGTAAAACGTGTTTGTTAGTGACCTTCGCAAAGTTCACTAAGCGGCTTGGATGAGACATAATAAAACAAGATTTTCAGTGACTAGCAAGAAAATTAATTTTCTCATTCTGAATGATTACCTGTTGAATGATGCTTCAAGCATATCTGCAGAATGTATCTTCTTCCTACTAAATATAGTAGAGTTTTTTTGACTTAACTAGTTATCTCAGAACAAGAGGCTTGTCTTTTACGTTTTGCTCACCCACCTCCTTCACTTATGAGCAATATTAAACCCATTTGCCTGCCTGTCAGCTTGTCACACACCAGTTTACATCTATACTCCTGCACTTATCTGTATCTACAGCCCTTATGCACAAAATGCTTTCATAGAACTGATTTGTGGAAAAAGACCACCTTACTCTCTCCTCAAGATCGATATTTGTCATAAGCCTTATAAGAGATCAGCCAACTACTCAGCCAGTTGTCTTGAAGGAACAGACAGCTCTTTCTTTCACTGTAAAACAACTCCCATGCAGATCTGAGCGTAGTGAACTGTGCATATTAAATTTCGTCTTTTTGTCTGCAACTTTGGGCCACAGGCTTTTTGGGGCTGAGATTGCTCCTAAGAGCTCCCTCCTCCTCCTCTTTAAAACCTTAAATATTGTGTATTGGCTGCCATAATGAGCCTGTGTCCTGTGTAAGGTTCTTAGGTCTAAGGTGGTATCACGTGAAACAAAATAGTACAGATTTCTCATTTACATTCAACTGGAAATATAGTGCTGCCAGGAAAAGCCCATTTTGTGAATATCTGAAACCTCCATTTTCCAGTACCATTTGAAAAGAGTAACAGTACAGAAAAGTAACATGAGGATGAAAAAGAAATTCTTCCTAATTTAACTGAACTCTGAAAAGTGTGCCTATATCTAGTAATTCCGGACTATTACTAGTCTTTGTAAATGAAATGGACTGTTGTACAGGTATGTTTTACTGCTGGAAGGAGCCCCACTGAACCCCGTGAGCAGTGGGAAGAGGATTTGGCTCAGGGGCTTTTGTGAGCTCTAGTTAAGAAGTGAGTGATAAAAAGGATGAGTTCATTTTAAGAGTGAACTTGAAAATATTCTACAGAGGTGTAACATTCACACGCTGGAGTAAATATCACAAAGCATCTTTTGCTTCTGAAACCTAACTGCTGTCATAATGACCATCTGCTGGCTGTAGGTTTCTTACATTCCCTGACCTATGACATTTATGACAAATTACGCACCAAAGTGCTAGAGACGGCTTGTTAAAATGAAGCCTGAGGCCCACAAGTTCTCAACCCCTTTTGTCTTTAAAAGCATGGGTTAAATGGGAACAAGAAGTAGTTTGGACAGAAAACAGACATGGCAACGGCTAAAAGGAAATGAAATCCTAATCCTCTAACCCTTTGACTTTTGCAGCTTGCTGCACAGCAATGTGCTTTCAACCATTAAACTACCTTAACCTTCTGAAGAGCCAAATCAGTTCAAATTGACTGAAAATTTGCACATCACCACACAAGCCTTGATTGATTCCTATTTGAAAATTGTATGGAAGACAACCATTTAATGCAATATTTTTAACCAACAAAATATGTTTCACAGTCACCTCCAGTGCACAGTATAATTGGTGTCATATAAAAGCAATGTGAAGAAACACTTTTCAAAGTCACAAAGTTAGTCTAGCTGTAAAACACACTGGTGTCAATTAGATTTAGACAGATCTCTAGAGTTTCTTCAGGGCTAGCTAATATGTACAGGAATTTAAAAACATTTTCATTCTTTTTAACTCTTTATTTGCTGCATTCCCCAGCTCATCCTGTTGTGCTGCTTCTGGGTTTTTAGCTTTAAGACGTCAGAAACTCAATTCTTGTTTCAAAATGTTAACTTTATTTTATATTAAAAAAAAAGGATTATGGACCTTACTTTAAAAAAAAAAAATAAAGTGGAAAGGGAAAACTGTAATATTTTATCTAATCAGTTCTAGCAAATGCTACAAAATAATTATCGAATATCCAACGAAAAAACAGATCTAGGCACATTATACTTGTAACTCTAATAGACTATGCATTAAAATGTCAAAAGAGTAAAATAGCACATATGGATAGTTTGAAACAAACACTAGTTGAAAGTTCATGATAAAATTACTCTTTCTTTTTTTGTTTCTTTATCTAGAATCTTAATTGAATCAGCATAAATTAGTGCAATAAAAAAAAAAAGCTCGAAATCAATACTATTGCTAAGTTTCTGATAAACACATGGAAAAAAATTATGTCGGGCTAGAAGGACCTCCAGGATTAGATATCTAAAATCTCTGTACATTTCCTCATGCTTTACTTTTTTTTGTACTGTATCCCATGACCTTTACATTAGGTAATGACCTGTGAAAACAAAGTAGGCATTACACGATAATGTCACATGACTTCATGATGGTGTTTGGTCAAACCGCTGTAACATTTCAGTATTGCAGGAGTGAATGCATACACCACCAGCTTCCTGAGCAGAAACCCCCTGCCATGGAACTTTGCTGCACAAAGTTAAAAACAAAAACCCAAATGTATAAAATTTAGCAAAAGTATTCATGCAGCTTAGCAGGTCTTCTAACCCTTCCTCCCACAGGCTTTCTGTTACCTGTGTTTCTTTCCTTTTGTCATCTTCAAGAAGTCGGTCTCACAGTTTGGTACCTCTGTGGTATCTCTAGCAATTTGCAGGCTGCCATGATTGACTTTTTCTTTGACTATATCTAGCCCTTGGCTTCTCCTTTCGCAATGTAATGCTGTCCTGAAATGAATGAAAAGCACCAAAATGGCAGGAAGGAGAGTTTATTTTTAGTCACTTGCTCACCAGAGAATCAACCAGGACTGTCAACTGAGCTACTAAGGAAAAAAGAAAAAGGTCATGCAAGGAAAAGGTGCATATAAAAGGAGAAAGCCGAAGAACATGATGGATACATAAGACTCATAATTCAGGCAAGAGTTTAAGCAAGTATGAAAATCACTCTTCCTGCATTTTCAGACTAAAGACTTTGTTTAAATTGGATATGCTTTTAATTTGTTTCTGTTAGAAAAATACCAGACGTGATCTTCATCTCCATAAAGCCCCAGTCACCTTAATTTTCTGCCACATTGATTTACATGAAAGGAAATTCAGGAACATACAACTTAGCTAATGCCTGCTAAACTGTTACCTACAAAGATATATGGAATCACTCACTGTAAATAAAGTAGCCTACATGTAAAATATCTCTAGGGTATTCTTATCTAACTTTGAAAATGTAGATGAGACAGTAAATTATTTTCCTGTCTGACACAGGTCTATAAACTTTTCTTCAAATTTTCATTCCACATCAGCATAAAAGGCACGCTTTGCAAAGTTCACTCGTTTCTTTCTCCCAGGAAAAAGGGGAAGAAAGAGAAGAGAAAAACGAACTGACACCAGGATAACGGACATCTCAGTCAGCTCAGGCATTCACCTAGGGAAGAGAAGATTTGGGTTTCATTCTTGTATTGCCAGTTTTCACTTTCCAGTGCTCTACTCCTTTGCTGAAATAATTAATTATGGTGTGGCAGTCAGAAGATTTGACATAAACGCAAGCACAAGGAGAGGGTGATAAACCTTGATTCCATAATTGTTTATTTCTGCAAAATGGAATGGCTCCAGCTGATGAGACTAAGACCCAGACCCACTTTGAATCCCTCAGGTACGAGTCGCAAGCTTGTATCCCATATTGCCAAGTGGATATAGTGACCACCAGTCCATTTTTGGTGGTTTTTGATCATAAAAAATCATAAAATCATAGAATCATAGAATCGTTTTGGTTGGAAGAGACCTTTTAGATCATCTAGTCCAACCATAAACCTAACACTGCCAAGTTACCACTAAACCATGTCCCTCAGCACTACATGTCTTTTAGAACGTCCAGGGATGGTGACTCCACCACTTGCCTGGGCACCCTGTTCCAATGCTTGGTAACTTTATAAATGAAGAAATTTTTCCTATTATCCAACCTAAACCTTCCCTGGCACAACTGGAGGCCATTTCCTCCTGTCCTAGTGTACTAGGAGGCCGAGAATTTTTTCATATTCAACTTGCTGTGTTCTTCCTTTCTCCTCCCCACTATTCCCTTAGAGGTTTGGTTTCGATGAACTGAAATTTTATAAATTAAACTCAAAAGTCAGAAAAATCCCTGTCTATGTTTCCTCTTGACTGGAAATAAATTATCATATTTGGGTAATTCTGGGGTGGAGACACTTTAAACACGTTTAATTTTATTCTTAAATTCATTATAGAGCTTTTCACATGCTTAGGCAGAAAAACAAAACAGTACTGCACACTTACAGATGAAACGCCTCAGTAACTTTGCCACCCAAAAAAGCGCAGGTATATCTGATTTGACCTCATATACTGAGCATGAGAAGTCATAAAACCACACCGAAAAGAGTATATCCAGAGTCTGGACAGGGCAAACACAAGTTCATAACAAACGGGCAGGCAGAAAATCTCTTCTACACCCACACTAGAGCCAATTCCAGCCTCATTATGCTACTGGGTCTTCTAGTTTTTTTCCATGGCCAAGAGCACATCGTATCTAGCTTAATAGAAACACCCCTTCTAATGATTTCTGTGTGTCTGTATATAGCACTTCTTTGATCTTCTAAGTAGTTCATTCATATAGCCTTAGAGTTCCTCTCCTCTATTGTTCAAAAGATATCAAAATATGGATTTTGAGTATCTCCATTTTCTGTGTCCTCTGAAAGGCATATCCAAGAGGCTTGATCGTCTCTGAAGTTTGTGCAACAGCCCTCAAAAACCCTCAGCACTCTGTAAAGCACCTCCAGTTAACTACCCCAAATCAGAAAACTTTGAAGACACTGAAAAATATGGGGCATTGATTATGTTTACAAATTGCCTTTTTTTATGAATCTACATTTTCTGGGCTATTCTAAATTATTTTGTCATGAACACATGTGGAAGTAGGGAGTACACAGTATGTTACATTTTGTTTTCTGTCTATTGCTTAAAAGACATCTGTATCAATACCACTGAACATATAAACTTAAAAGTATGCAAGTCATGGAGGAGAAGACAGAACAGCTTTCTGTGTGAGCAATAGTCCTCTAACTGTTGTGATTACAGTATGAATCATGAGTTATGCATCCCAGTTCAAACTGTGACAATACGTTACGACATTAAGTTCATTACAAATCCTGTATCAAAGAAAACTACTGGTGTTGGAGACCATGATTTTAAATACCTCTTTGTTTGTCAAAACAAATTAATAATTAAAAATATTAATAAGCAGATTTATTTATGAGATTACATTTTCTCTAAACAAGTTAGAGGACTTCCTCTCAAAAAGTCACTGAAATCCACTTGGATATCTGAATAACAGTCTGATTTCAATTTTTGCAAACACTACTGTATACTTTACTACAATCTTTATAGTTTGTTTTTTGCAGAGCAAATCTCATGATTTGAAGCTGTCATGGCCCCTTCCCTCATATGTTTTTTGTAATCTACTAAAAACATCAAAGCAACCCCATGACGAGGGTCCTGTCTACAAATAATAGCAATAAAAGGCTCACTTCAGATGTTATGTAGAGGTCACAGATACCAAAAATTCTTCCATATGGGTTTGAAGCTCTTTAATCAGATTTATACGAGCAGGTTAGCCCTTCCTGCACCCACTAGGATCTTGGCCTCAAAGACAATTCAATAGAACCAAAGGCAGGACGTGTTACAGCTACTGCCTTGGGCTTCTCCCATGTGGAAGATAACAGTTTTATTTTTTTAGATTTGTGAACAAGATATTGCTCCAGGAGGGCGCTGAGACTGTAGAGCATGCTACGGTTTTCCCCCGCTACCCATTCCAGCTCATCTGTCCTAAGGGCTTCTCCTCTGGCCATGGCCCATCTGGCTCAGAAGTCTCTCTGCCAACAGAGAGGTGCTTTGGTAAAGCATTGTTTCTATGAAGCACTTTGCGGACAGAATTTATCTTCTTGCTGTGATGAAGTTGGTAAATTACAAGTTATACCAAACAGAAAGTATAGAAGATGTGCTTTTACAAATATCATCTAAATGGAAGTGGTAGACACAGCTCAGCTGTGGCAGACCTTTCTCCTCAATGCCTTGATACCATGACTTGTTTTGCCCACACACCGCCGATGGAGCTGGAAACCAGGAGAGGATGGCACAAGGCTGAATGCTTAAGCTATGGGCTTCCTGATTTCTTGTGAAAGAGAAGTTAGATAGTCCATGTTCTAAAGGAAGTGATTCCAAAACAGCAGTTTTCCCAGAAAAAAAAAAAAAACAAACCAACCTTTCAAATAACGGTGTAATGTCCTACTTTGGGCAATTCACACTGAGAGACAAAATCTTGAATAATGATCTATGAAGATTATTTAAACCCCTAAAATTTTAAAACATAAAAATGCTGAACTAAAGGCATAGTACATAGCTAGCACATTATTCCAATGGTCTCATTGGAAGGGATGATGTTTTGTTACAACTAGAAAGCGGTACTCAATGGAATTTACAATACCCATACTTAGACTTACGGCTTACCCAGGAGACGCCAGCATTGTTCACACTTAATGATAAAACCCTGGAGGAGCTTCACAGGTTCCCTCTCCTTAATCTCCTTATCTCTGTATAAAGAAATAAAAGGACTTTTTGCACCTTCTCCCAGCAATGATGGTAAATTTTCTTAAAATGCTGTAGACACAACAGCTATGAATAACTGATGTCAACATATGCTTGAAAATCATATAGCTATCCTAGTATATAAAGAACAAGCACGCTATCATTTTTGTATTAAAAGTAAAAAAATAGGTAGTGAATGTAGGGAAAAGCTGTGTATCACAGAGATCTAAATTTATGCTCTAGTCAGATTGTGGAACCAGTCATTTCACAAAATGACTGAAAATAGTAGAGAGGTATCACATGAGATGTTAGTTGCCCGTTATTTCAGGTTATTACTGAAGTAACGTACAAAACAATTTTCTAAATGCATATTTAAAAAAATAGATAGTTTTATATTTCTTTTTAAAATTATCAGCAGTAACTGTAGTTTTTCCAGAAGCAATATTTAGTTCTGCAATTAAGAGATTAGCCTGATACCGGCTACTAAATTTCGTCTTTATTTATTAATGACATTATATCTACGTGTTTTACATACCTTTGAGATACTATTACATTTTACAAAATCCTGATCTCCATCCATAGAAAACTGGACAAAGACCTCTCAGAGCAGTGGTAACAAGACAGAACAATTCCCAAAGTCTTTCTGTAGTGTGATTCCACCTCTCTCTAAAATGCAAACAGGTTATTCTCGGTTCTTTTTACAATGGTGTGCTCTGATGCAGGTAATCTGTAGGAATGTTGTCAGATGCATTGACTTCACGTCTTACCTGCCTGAAGTGTAATTGGTTGTGTTTTATTAGCATTCTTGCTGTGAAATTAGGGCTATGAAGTTTTCCTGCATTGTTCGCAGTAGGCTGGCATAAATAATTTAAATCTGGGGAACAATTCCAGTTGTTAGTTTACCTGGCTGAGGGCAGTAGTGGCCAAAGGTTTCTTGGCTCTAGGACTGGATGGAGAAACCTGGTGCTCTGGAGGGATCTGCAGAGACATTAGGTCTGGAAAAGAGTTTATGTTTGTTTTAATTCCTAGTGACAAAACCAGCTGTCTAAAGGAGATACACTGGTGCAAGAGGGATGGAGGGAGAAGCATAGGACACCAGACGCGTCCACACTGGGCCAACAGCTGGTGGTCACCCACAAAAAAGAGGTTACCTCGGTGTTCCACGGAGCTGTGCATCATACGTGATTCCTTCCCACTCCCTTGGTAGACAAATAAAATATCCAGGTCCCATCACAGGAGTCTGATCTCCCATCTACGATACAGGCCTATGTTTACTACCACCGTTGATATGTTTCACCGACATGATCAACCGATCAACAGAGGATGATGGTTTTTTTTCATGGACCAGGATGAAGTAAGGCTGTAAAAGCTTTCTGAGACCACTTCTATGTTAAATTCAGTTCCCTTTATGTTTTCGGCACAGGGAAGAAAGCAAGTAGCTGAAGTGCTACATCTTTGCATCTTTCAGGTGTGCAGAGCTAAGAATGCAACATGTTAAGATATTCATGGTAACTGATACAGGGAAGGGATGGAGACTGGATTGCTGTGGACGTAGACAGCTTTTCTGAGAAGACACCCCTGGAGGTGTTGTGTCTGACAGGGTGCGTGTGACATTGAGACCTTAGGCTAGTCAAATATGGGAATGAAATGAACAGGTGTCCTGGTTCCAGGAGGGACAGGGTTAATTTTCTGCAGGCTCCGGCAGGGACACAGGTATCCCATCCCATGGGAGCCGAGCCCAGGCTGAGCTGCTGGTGGAGGGGGCTGGTCCGGTGGGTAAGCGGCGGTTCCGTAATAGCGTTTGTACATTCCTCTGTCCCTGTTATTGGTGTTATTTTCCTGTTCCCTTTCCTATTCTGTTAAACTGCCTTTGTCTCAACCCACGAGTTTTGCCTTTTCCTCCTGATTCTTCCCGTATTGGGGAAGCTTGAAAGCGCGGCACGTGGTTCTTTGTTGCCATCTGAGGCCAAACAACGACATCAGGAAAGAAAAATAAAACATGAAAACTTTTTTTTTCCAGGGTTGTTAAAGCTGTACAGTGGACTAAGAGGGGAAAAATAATCTTCTATACAGTGTAGTGTATTTGCACTTCCTCACAGCCATCGTTTAGACAACTGCTTAAAAAAAACAAGAATAGGAAACTGAAATTACAAATTAGGCTTTCAAATACTGAAATGCCATGCTGTCATTGAAAATACATTTATAACTAGACAGCTGTTTAGCCAGTATTCTTCAGATATCCCCAAGGGTAAAAAAAATTAATATTTAAGCACTTGGCTAATTTTCACAAAGGTGAGAGGACCACTGGTTGAACTTGATGGTGATTGAGTGCTATTCAACCAGAATGATTAAAAGGATCCTAAACAGTTTCAAACACACAAACACATTCACACGTTGACACAGATATCTGAAGGTCCACTGTGATATGGAATTAAAAATAGACTGTTAGTATAGTTAGATATTACTTGAGCACTTCAGATACAGGAGTTACAGCATTTTTGCATATCATGTTCATTTTCCAGGTAATAGGAGCCCAACTTTTCATGCCTATTATACTACAACACTATAGTTAACAAAGTTTCATCACCACCTGCATCTTCATGAATTTATTATGGAATACAGAAGTGTTTGAAGCTCTAATTCATTCATTAAAATACTCACCTGGTCAGCTAAAACAGCTAATGGATGTTTTGTGTGTAGTTTATGTGAATTGCATGTTGACGAACTCTAGATCTATTGCTTAATTTGTGGGCAGCAACAATATTTGGATGGCATAGAATATCATTAAAAATTCTTATTAAAACATTAGTATAGTCTCTATAATTTTGAGCCCTGCTGTTTTCTCTTAGAAAAATCTGGTCAGTGTGTCTAAGCCTTTCCCAAGGGCCTTTGGTTTCTTCCCTCCCTTGTACAGAGAAGCTACCAGCTGCCTTCATTGCAATTTCCAGTCCATTACTTTTGAAGAGTAATGGCAATTACAGGGAGCACCCATAATGCCCTTGCTGTACTCTGGACTCTCACAATATTTGCTGGTTTTTTCTTAAAGCCCTTTCTCTTGTAACTATGTTAACTACTGAGCTACTTTGATTTTATTTTCCTAAACAGGCTTCTAGTCTCTCTGCTGAAGAAATATAAGCTCTAATGCAAACATCCTGGACACGTTATTTATTATCGTTATGTTTAAGTCTGAAAATATTTTGGAATTGAACAATTTTTCCATCACTAGGATCCACTAAGCACTTATGAAATGAGTCCTGGCATCACCAAGATGCCCCACTGCAGCGACCAGCTATGTGATCTGGAGGGAAAGTGCCATTTATGTGGTATAAATAAAAGACCGATGAGAACAGGCAGCCACCGGCCCTGGTGCTCTGGGAGCGCTCCAACAACAGCTTCATTTGCGCAGCTACACTAGAATTACCCTAACAATAGTGTATTCACTATGGATAACCGCAGAGTGACAATATAAAGATGAAAGCATTGCCCTGTAGGAGCTGGTCAAGACAAATCAAGCTGGTGGATCTGGCAGCGTTGGGGTCTACTGGCACATCCCCCCATGCGGCGGAGCGGTGCATCAGTAGCAGCAGGGGAAGAGCTTCTGCACCTACAGCTGCTCCGGAGTCTTCTGATAAAGTGAGGTTTTATCACAAAAATGACAATTCATCAAAGACGGAGTGTTTCAAAGCAGAACGTAAGTTTGACTGCATTTATAAAACCTCTCCTGTCTCCACCCAGTCGTGTCAGTCCCCTCCAAATCCTGGAACGGGGGGTGTCCTGTGGTCAGGCCGTGCTGTCAGACTCACACTTGGTTTTCTGTCAGCTCCCCAGCAATGTTTGAAAACAGCACTCTGCAATTGCGAAATAGGCAATAAACTGCTCGGGTGGACCTCCGAAAGGCTGAAAAACCCGATAACCTCAACTCCTGGCAATGCTCAGCCTTTCTCCTCGTTCTGTGTCAGGCACACAGGGCTAGACCCGAGACAGAAATTTCTGGTTCTTGAGGTTCAGAAAATCCTAACTTAATTTTATTTCAAAGCTTTTTATGCTAGATGTCTTGATTATTTTAGACCAGAAAAAAATACAAATAATCCCAGATTATTTTCTTCCAGAAACTTTTAAGTATCTCCTAGAAGTTCTTTCTCCAGCAAATCTGAATTTTGAGACACTCAGTCCATAACCTCCTTCGCAGCTGTGGGTGCAATGAGAAACCTCATTTTACTTTTTGAAGCACCATGAACACAGCCGTGCTACTTGAATTGCAAAGCCGTAAAATTTAGTTCTTTATCTCAAAACACGTGTTTAAGGTAAATTTTTCAGACATATCTAGGTTGCCTGTGACATTTTATTTTATTATTTTTAATCTTTGCAGAGCCAGCAGCAACTTGAGATTATATAGATGCAAACATTTTATAATAGAAATGAACTAAAGCCATTATTTGTATAAAATAACTAATTATTAACACTGCTTTAATCTGTACCTTATCTTTCTTTAGTTTACGTATTCTTAAACACAAACACAACATACTGCATTCCTTATTATATCAGACTTGGACGAAAATGCCAGTTATGGTTAAAATTACTTGATGTTATCCACCGTTTGACTGTAATTGCATTGCCTGTAATTTTACTGAATTTTAACCATTTTGGCTGAAGTCTTCCAGGCTGGTTTTTTGCATCAGGATAAAGTTTTATATGAAGGGTAAGCCAAAGGAATATGGCTAATGAGGTTGAGGAACATACGTATTTTTTGTGTTGTTAATGCAGCCTGGCAATATTTTTCCTGAGAAGCACTGATGCCTTGAAGCAGGTGGTGGGAACTGTGAACCAGTGGAACTGAAGATGATGGGAGAGAAGAAACTGCTGAGATCAAACGTGGGCTGGAGGGAGAAGGGGTGGCAGAGGTGGGATGGGTGAGAGGCCAACAAACAGCAGGTGAAAACACATTCAGGTGAATGAACGTGAACTGAAAGGGGGAGAGATTGGAGTGGACAACTGGTCGTAGCTGGTGGAAGAGAGCCGGAGCAACATCATGTGAGAGGGAATTGAGCTTCAGGGGGAAAACAGTCTGGGATTAGAGCAGGAGCTGGACTCAGATGGAGAGTCCAAGGCAAAGAAGATGCTCTATAGGCAGGAACATGGAGACCTGCATGAAAGCCAGGGATAAGAAAGAGGTGGGATAGATTGGCTGTGAAGAGGAGGAAAACCTTGTGTCTTGCCCCTCTGTAACACTATTTCGGCAGTGTTGGACCGCCTTCCAGTGGTTCCAGTTAGAGGGTAATCATGTACTTGCTGTTATTTTGTCAGCAAAGGGTATGCACCTGTGAGTTTTAAAACTTCCTTTCCTGTTACAGAAGTATAAAGACATGTGAAACCACAAGCATAGTCAGAATTTCTAGGTTTTCAGTTTCCTTTTTTAAAAGCCTAAAAAAATGAGTGAACATCCATCTAAAAACATTCTGGTTGCAAAGTCATGCATGGAGAAGTTAGGAAATATCAAAGTTAAGGTTGTTTTTGTAATTGTAACCCACCTGCCTGTAAATATATGTTATGTTGTAATCTTTACTTGTACAACTATATGTCTTTTTAAAAAAAAAATTCTTTTTTATTTTTTTTATTTGTTTATAGCTCTGTTGGCTTATTAGGTGAAGAAATATGCTCCCAGGATGTATCAAGATGCTGTGTTGACAGAAGCTCCCATCACTAACTAGTCCTCATTTATCCTGTGGTAAAAGCGTGAAGGCTTGCATGTATAAGGTAGAGGACACTATCAATTATACTACTAATGCATATGAAAAGAACTATGGGAATAGTTGGAGTGTTTCAAACAATTGTACAACTGCATATTTCTAAGAAGAAAGAAGTTTTGTTTCTTAAATGTTTCTTTACAAAAGTATCCTGCACAAATTTGTTTAGAAGTGTCAGTGAAATTTCCTTGCCACCCCAAGAATATGGAAAAGTTATTTTGTCTTCGTCTTCCAGGCAACAAAATTCGACATGATTATGACAGCTGAGCAATTTCTAGCATGGGGAGAAGGGCTGGGAAGGATAAGGAAGGTTTCACAAACTGGGTAGAGAGAGGAGCCCCTAGGAAAGTTTTGTGGGATGAGAATTGACACGTCAAAAATTTCTTATATCAAAACTGCGGTATTTACAAAGATGCTACAGCATAATTCACATCCTTTGAAAGTCAAAAAGACAGGATTTTTACTGAGCCATGTGGGATTTCGAGTAAGCCATGTGATCATTCACAATTGGTCAGGTTTGGGGCAGTATTTCAGCAGAAAGTGTGATTCTGAAGTACAGTGGTCCTTCCATACTCTATATGAGTATGTATGTATAAGGCTTTGAGAAAAACCGTCTTAGAATCATTAATCCATTAGTTTTCCTGAGGGTTAATGAATTGCACGTAAGTTTTTATATATGTCACTTATATATAGGTTCTTGTTGTACTGGCATTCCTTCTGAAATTGGTGAAAATTGCAGTAAGTCAGTCCTGATTCCAGGAGGGAATGGAAAATTACCCCAAAGTTGTGGTTTAACCTAGAACGCATAACTAGAAGTTCTGTGAGTGGAATGCACGTTATCACAGGCAAACATGTCACTTGTCATTGATTTCACTTTATCTTACAAAAAGGACCATAACTCCCACCTACATAATTTTTTTACTGTCCTGATATTTTACAAAAAGTCTTCCTAACAGCAGGGCAGAAACCAAATAATCCGCATTTATACCCACAAGGTTCTATTATCAAGAGCCAAAAGGTCTGTTCCTATAGCTCATGCTGATGAAGTTAAAACAATACAACCCCCTTTCTATTTCACAGTAATTAAAATGTTAATTTGCTAAGAAGTTTTGCCACTTTTCTTAAAAGCTTTAAATTTCAACATGTAAATATCGGATTTCGAAAACCAGCAGCCTCACAGTGGGATACGAAATCTGTGAGCCTGGATAATGCCTTTAAAACATTCAGAAGCAACAACAAAATACGTTTTTGGACATGCCAGAAGGAGTTAACTGTGATTAATTGCTTTTTACTCCAGCTCATTTCACGATTAAGATTTCTGTCTCAAGGAATTGTCAGTATAAAACAATATATCAAAGTTTAAATATCAGTAATAAAACGGTACAGGAAGATATTCTGTGACTACTTAGAACTGAAAGCATTTTATTGAAAAAGGCCTTGTTTTATTTGGCAGCCATCCATGACCTCCTACTGTTGACAAAACTAGCAGCAATTCCTATTTGAAGTGTACCAGAAGATGATCCTGCTCAGCAGAAGCTGCTGCTTTAGAGCATTTACAGGATTTATCTCTAAATTAATATTTTCATCGAACACTCTCACTATACACCTTACATAATCTTTAAATTATAGGAAAACGCTAGAAGGGTATTCTGAGAGTCGGCTGCTGAAGTAATGCTGGAGATTTACAGCTCTCTGAAGTCGACATTTGTGACTGACCTACAGCGCACCAGGGCTGCTATTTCCCTTTCCTGATTCATGATAAGTGCAGCTGTCTCCAAATAAGCCTCCAGAGCCCATTAATGCCCAGTTCATTCCCTCATGGTAAATATGCACATCTCTAGCTTCACTTTTTAATGCTCTGTTGCTGTTAAGTTGAATAGAAAATTAGGTTTTCTATTTTTTCTTCCTTTAAAAATAAATTTTTCAAACACCAAGGTAGCGATGACTTTAAAGACTCCAGTTCATACATTTGTGTTTCTGTCTAAATACATATTAAAGAAGAAAAGAAGCTATTTATACACTAAAGACTGCAAAATCATATTTCACTTGCTTGATGGATTTTTAATCTCTCTTAGTGTGGTCCCCTAGCTTCCTTGCATTCGTTGTATGAAGCATACACAAGATACAACTAATTAACAAAATCATTTGCGGAATGATATGAAGGTAAATATTAAAAGGAAAGAGAATACACATTTTTAAAATGTCAAAAAAAGCCAACGCGTTTGTCATCCCTGCCTCAATTTGTTTTTCATTAATAAGATATACATTGTTTTCCATTTGGAAAATTTACTAGCGGCAACACATTCAGCACGCGGCTTTGTCTCTTTAGAGATGAAGTCTTTGTTTAAGCGCCGGCGATGGGGTTTTTGTGCCATTGTCCAATCTGTCAGATTGGATGAGCATGTGTGTTTAGGGGTGCAGAGATGTGCGGCCACACCTGCTGTGCGAAGCTGCGAACTCACAACTCTCCCCACCACCGCAATGTGTTGCGCTCGGAGCTCCTTTGTTGTGATGGAGCTGCTGGTGGTGGTGTGGCTGAAGTGTCACGAGTGTCAGGCCTCATTACGGTCACCGTGATCGCTCTAAAACAACCTCTTATTTTGACCATTTGATATTGAAGGGTAGGAAGTTAAAGGCTAGATACCTAGTAGATTTTGTGATGTTCAATTGATTGCTCACTGGGTTTGAAAGCACAAAACAAAAATTTAAAAGGTCTGTTAATAGAGTAATGTCCGTTATTCATCTTGAGCATAGTTTTTTAAATGATACCTATACCACCGTGCAAACAGGTGACAAGTCATTTAGGTGGCAGTGTAGCAAGTGACCAATTTAACAAGCCAAAAGGATTCCTTAAGCTTATGTTTTCACTTGTTTTCCACATTAGTATCTTTCAAACTCCTTTCTCTTCAGTGCTCCACTGGCCGTAGCTTTTGATGTTTATATTCAAGAAAAAAAAAAAAATCTTTATTCGTATTTGGATCACAGGTTTTATATTAGCTGATTACAGGGATAACAGATACAAAAATTGGACCAGATTATTTCTTAGTTCTTCAGTGCCAAACAGGGTTCAAGACTGCAGCTTTGTTTTGAGGCATATCTGTGTGACAGTTACAATATCTTTCAGTCACTGTCTGATTTTTACAGTTAATTTTATTCACAAAAGTGAAAAAGTAATGCATTCAATAGGAAGCTGGAAATACATGCGGAATATAGAAATAGCAATTCTGTCAATAGTTCAAATATTTGAAGGGATTTGTATTTCACTTGACTCCACATGGCGTGTTGAATTCTTCTGAACACATTTTCTCATTATAAATCATATCTTTGACTTTTGTTTTTCTTCACAAAGTTACTTCTCAGCAAATGTGGGTTAATGGTTTTGGAGAAATTTTCACTACAGTCAAATTATGGGCAATCGTCACTAATTAAAGAATACAATGGATGATCTTTATGAAATTATGCTTAAGAAAAACCTACATCTGTTGTAGCTCTTATAATACCATGCAGCCCACCACAGGATTAATCGATTCTAATCTAGATGGGTCTTTTTAGGGACCTTAGACCTGTATGGCCTCATTAATTCAGATGGTACGTGACAGTTCAGAGGTTTCTTAAACCAGCCATAACCTGCATAAACAGACTTCCGTGCCAGCCTCAGATGCACGCTGTTATTGGGTTAGATTTTCTGTCTTCCACCTGAAGTTTCTAGGCAGCAAAACTAAAATATGTGGACTCGAATTTTAGGAAACACCATGCAACTTCACCCTCCCACAACACAACAAAGAGCAGGAAGGCTTACAGGATCACCTATATAAATGCTCCAGTGCCATCCAAAATATATCAGGTGCTGTAAAAACACTTTAGAGATGATAAAAATTATGAAAATTTAGGAGAAAAATACAGAACCTATAAATGAAGTAGTTCAGGGGTACACTGAGTTAAGTTTGATCCATGTCATTGTTCCTATAAGCTACCCACCCAGAACTGCTGTTCTACGTAGGCAGTGTTTGTTTGCTTTTTTCGCCTTCTCTGTGAACCATTAACACTTGCCATTTGTCTGAGGTCCTGTCCTCCTCTTTTACCGACCTCTCTTTTTCCCCTTTCCAATCAAAAATAAATCTCGATTTCTCACAGCAGGCACCTCCGTTAGGGTGTGACATCACTCTGAAGAACAACTGTACCCTGTCACAGAGATAACAAAATGAATTACCAGGTGCTAACACTGCTATCTCCTCTACAGCTAGTCCAGAAATATGAGTTTAAACCTTTAGAACACAAAAAACCATTGGTACACTGTTAGCTAAATATACCCAGGATTCATATTTTTTTCCTATGTCAAAAATCCAAAGGATTCGTAGGAAAAGATTAGGGATGTGTTGCCACCAGTTTGCTCTCATGTACGGGCTTGGGGAGCAGGAAGCACAGTGCTAAGTGAATGATATCGCTCAGAAATTGTGTACGACCAGTTTAGCCATGGATTAACACACCTCCAGAGAACATCTTTTAAAACCTTTAATGTTCCTTTAATGTCCTATTTTCATGATAAATGGGTCCAGTACCCTGCAGTAGAGTCCCTAAAGGACAGAGAGTAGCAAACTTTCCTGGCCATAGCCCTAAAGAAAGTTTTACTTTAACTCATTGAAACAGAAGAACTGTATTTAACTCAGTGACAGAATAAAGATGAATTAAAAACCGAATCTTTTGGCTGCCTTAACATCTGAAGACCCATGCCCTTGAGCTCCTGAACTGCTGTAAACTCCGTTACAAGTAACTCTGAAGTGATCTTGCACTCTGCTTTGATGAGATAAATGTAATAAACTTTTACTAAAATAAATAGAACAATTTATGACAAATGGGATTAAAGGCCACAGAAAGTCCACGAACACCTATGAAAACGCTAAATTCAGATATCATCTGAACTTTGCAGCTCAAGCTGATGTATTTGGAGTTATGGACAGACAACAATTCATTAATTAGATCGATTCAAATCAATGGAAAATATAGAAGGGAATGGAGAGCTAAGCCTCCACAGAAACTCTCCAGAATTTCCAGATTAGGGTGCAGTGAAGCCTACGGAACAGGACATTTTATAATATTCTAAATAGGCAGTTGTGTGATAGTGCCGGGCTTTTCCATGGCTACTGGAATTGTGCATGTAAGATAAAAAGTTTTAAACTGCAGTACAGCTGTGAAAGCGGAATAATTTTCTACCTCTCTGACTTCGTGGTTGCTACATAGAGCAACGGAGGCACGACAGCTTTCTATAAACGAGGGTTTGTGTAAATGAAGTACCTCTTCCCCAAAACCGGTGGTATCTCTGAAGGGTGAGGAAGGCAGGCCCTGGCCACCCTGAGCCTGAACAGACAGAGACCAGGGGCTGATCCAGACCTGCTAAAAAACTCTTTCACCGCTGACTTCGAAGAAAGAAAATGGGACTTGTCCTAAAGAGCCTAAAACCCAGCACCTCATTAGTAAATGGGTATTTAGCTGTCAAAATCGAGCCTTTCAAAATAATTTTTTTTTTTTTTTTTTTTTTTTAAATTCAGAAATGAGATGAAAGGTTTGGCTATGTAGACCAAGTTCTTATCACATTTCTGGAAGCCAGATTATGCCTTTTGAAGCTCAGACTCTGGTGAGAAAAGAGCTACTACTATACTACTGAAAATTGTAGCAACATAATAAAAACCAACAAAAACAACAAACCCCATCCAACTTACATAGGAATTATAACTAATATGAACACCATTTACTTTTTTTTTAAGAAAAATGTATTCTCTCCAGTGAAGATGTCATTACCTCTTTATTGATTTCCAAGTTGAATGGAATTTTAACATCTCTGAAGGATCAGGGTTATATTCAAAACAGAAAATGCCGTGTAATTGAATAGTCTACAATAACCTGTAACCTGTGAAATAAATGAAGGCTTTCCTTTTTAAAACACTTTGAATATGTTATTGCTGCTAACCACAGTTTAAATTTTATTACTTTTGAGGAAATGCTAAGAAACCATCCTACTTCCTACAAGGTAGTCGTCTTAACTTTAAAGTCAAGTAAATTAAATTAGAGATACAATCTTGATATTGCAAGGGAATTTTAAAATCAGAATGAAAGAAAACTATGTTTTGCAGTCAATATTTATTTTTTACTTCATTATATCTCAAAAAGTCTCCATTTAAAAATCTTAACTTGGGGGACTAAGCTGCCTAGGAATCTTTAATTATTTAAAAGCACACTTTTCTCATAATTTTATTTCCTAGCTTTCATGACTTGTGCACAATTCATATCACCATGGCCTGACCCATTTTAAAACTTCTGAACACACATCATATTTTACATAAGAGATCTAAAATGTGATTTCTTCTTTTGCATGAAGTTAATGAAAACTCGTGCTAAACAGCAAATTCCTAAAGATGAAAATGTGTTATTATTTCATGGGAAATATCAACAGTTTCTAAAGGCCATTGTATCACTGATAAGTATATCTAGATCAGCTAGTAGGAATCAATATTCTGACTTACATTTTTATGTGCCAGATTAGTCTTTATATTTGTTTTGATACAAAAGCAGGCAACAGCCTATTTCATGGACAATAAATTCAAGATAGTAATGAGGAGATAGTATTGCCTCAGCTAACTGCACGCAGATTGGAGGGTCACATATTTTGACACAGATCTAGTATGGCCCTTAATGAATCTATATACTTGATTAGAGTTACTATCTTTTATAGCACTAAATAGCTTTGCACAGAAAAACTGGCTCATTTCAACTAGGGTTACGGGAGTCACTCTGTTCTAAAAGAAAATAACCTTTAGAAATTTTCAAAAAAGTTCTATATTTCCTGTGAATTGCTTACCATAATTTCCTATGAAAAAACTCAGAGAGATTCTTCTCTAGGATTTGGTGACCAATAGATTCTCCAAATATAAAAACCTCAATGAAGCAATATGTGGCCACATTATATTATAAGATCTGTGTTATTTTAGCCTGAAATCTCCATATTACCTACTTTGTTTTTTTAATTCTCAGAAATTTTTCCTTTTTTACCATCTTATCTTCTTTATTATTTCCAGGGAGCACTTTTTCCACCTAAAATACTCCTGGTCTATGAATTTCTCAAAATTCCCCTTTCTCTCATCTTGATGTCACACCAGTTGTCAGATTCCCGCTTCAAGATCT